>CM064574.1:20236153-20269568 GCA_032716605.1 Paralithodes platypus
TCATAATAATTATATCACGCTCAGCGAGCAAGCTTCACCAAGCCTAGCCTACTAAGACAACAGCTCAGAGTGTCTTAGATTCTTGCTGTGATATACTGCACTTATATACTATCAAAAGAAAGAGTTTTTATGTGAGGTTTGTATATATTTTAATAGTGTTTTTGGCGGCGTTGCACTACAGTGGCAAGCCTAATTTTTCTCCACTCTCAACACACAATGACTGAACGGCGAGGGTTCTCCTGCAAACAAACCCTCCCGTGACAAACAATCGGCCAAAACATTATCAGTGCCCTTAGCATGCCACACATCCAACTTGTGTTCCGGCAGCACAACAACACCTGACACTGATAAACTGCCCAGTTCATCGCAAGACTGGCACTTCTCTTCGCTCTTTCCGGCAACAGGGCCTGCCAATAACCTTTCACTAGTTCTACCTTCGTGATGAGCGAAGCAGCCCCGAAGCGGTCTATGGTGTCGTCAACTCTGGGTAATGGATAGGCGTCTGTCAGGGATAATGCTTCCACACTCTTGCAATCAACATACACACAGATCTTGCCCCTTAACTCAGGTTGCAAAGTTACTGGCAACGACCACTCACGATATCCTTTATCCCTCAGACCCTTTTTCCACATGTCGTCTAGCTCTGCTTTCACAACAGGCTGTCGAGCAGGATTTATACGGTAGGGAATTAACTTGAGCCTTGCACTGTCTCCAGCCTCCATGTCGGATTCTACCCCGTACATCAGGCCTGGAGAAGCAACAAACATGCGGACGTACTGCCACAGCCTAGTAAACAACTTCTCTTGTCGCTCAGGAACAAGAGGGTGCAACTTATCTCGCAGAACAACATGCCTAGTGCCCTCCCACAACCCAGCTGAGACCGCAGCTTCTAAACTATAGTCTCCCTCCTTCTCCACCTTCGTCCCTAGAACAGGTCATGAGAGGGACAATCTGTACCACCTGTGCAGTCACTCCCATAGTTCATAATTGCTAAGGCTTCCCCGCCGATACTGTACATGCGCACCCCCGCATTCCTTGCAACTACATCTGCCTGCGCAGCATCACCGCCTTCAGCGACATGGCCAGATACAGTCGGTCTATGGTAGCGCTGTTGCATTTTACTAGAGCAGCATTGGGAGGCTATGCGATGGCCGGGTGCATCCACTCCACAGCCAACCTCGCCA
The DNA here is from genome assembly GCA_032716605.1 of Paralithodes platypus. Taxonomy (NCBI): domain Eukaryota; kingdom Metazoa; phylum Arthropoda; class Malacostraca; order Decapoda; family Lithodidae; genus Paralithodes; species Paralithodes platypus. The sequence goes on from CM064574.1 coordinate 20,237,338, forward strand.
ATCTGCTCAATGTCCTGATTTTGACCACCACCCTTAGCAGCCATGGGTCGACCCTGACTTGACAACCAGGCCAAAGCTTCGTTGCCCACCTTGAACCACTGAAACAATGAGGCCAACGGTTTACTGACACTCAAGTGACCTGCCCGCGGAACCTCGTGCACCGCATGAGTTGTGAGGCCTGGGTGCTCGGCACAAACAGTGGGGTATGGACCGATCAGGTGCTGGAGCGCTGCATACTGCTGCTCAGGCAGGTGCTCTAGCGCTTCCACAGCCACCTGACTCGTATCCCTCGCCCACTGCTCCACCGAGACATAACAATCCCGACTCTCCTCCACCTGTGCCCCACTGCCCCCCTCTCCTTCTCCACCTTGGCCGCTGCAGACCAACGCAGGGACAGTAGGCTGCTCAGGTGGTTGCCTCACAAACTCCTCTAACAGGTTCACCTGACATGCTTCCCCGTCCTCGAGTTCAATAGTCCGTTCCCACATCTCTCCTCCACCTGGGAACTACTCTGTCGCGGAGTGCCATCACGCCCTACCATGTCACTAGGGGGGACAGGTTCCGGGGCCACTCCGGAGCTCACCTTTGGGTCAAGTACCGAGTCACCAAGGAGTGTCGCTGGGTCCAAACTCTCAACCCGATCATCAGCCTCGACTTTCTCCTTCCGACCCTTCCTCCGCTGGTCTAGAACTTGGGACACCTGTGACACCTGAGCGGACTGAGATCTCTCGAGCCCCTCTTGCTCCTCCCCACTCGTGTCGGCCGCCCTCTCGGCAACGACTAAGGGTGGAACCTCGGAAGTGGGCACCGCAAAGTCATTACCGAGAAGGTCGACCCCCTCAACTGGCAACTTCTCCACCACACCCACATCCTACTCCCGTGTCACACCGTCCTCCTCAAGCTCCATTCTGACCAGCGGGTAAGACCGCGTAGCATTGATGCCTTGAACCACCACAACCCGAGCCACGTTAACAGGCTTGCCAGTGAAATTCTTAACCAGTGTCTGGGAAGCGCCCGTATCACGCAACAACTCAAGCCTATGCTTCACACCAGCCCACCTCACAGTGCCGAGCCCCCTATGACCACAAAAAACATCACGGACGGGTGACGAGTCCTCCCGCTGCTTCTGCACCGGCGATGACTTCGCAACCGTCCGTTTACCCCGGGCAAACGCGGAAGACTTCAAAGAAACGCCGATGTTGCTCACTAGTGACACCACTGCTGTAGGCGGTGCACTCGGACATGAGCGTGCAATATGCCCCTTCTCATGACACTTGAAACATTCCACCTCACTCTTGGACTTCCCCTGAGATGGGTAAGGGCCCTGGCCTTTCTTTAACGGGAAGGGTTTCGACTTGGGATCATAATTGGCAACAGTACTCTAGAATGGATAATTTGTGTCATTAATTCGGGGGGGGGGGGGGGGGGTGGAGTGGTACGCCCCTGGTTACCTGCCTCAGCTCTCTGTGCAGACCCGCACCCACGAATCAATGACAACCTTATGTCAGCCAGCTCAGCCGCCTTCTGCAGAGTTTTTGGTTGCTTTTCTTTAAGGTTAAGAGTCAAGTCACTGCCAGTACATTTAAAAAATTGTTCGAGCAACACTAGTTGTTTTACTGAATCAAAAGTAGTTGCCTTCTCCGACCTTAACCAATTTTCAAATGCATCTGACAGCTCTCTAGCGTGTTCCTGGAAAGGACTCTCCTTTCTTTTTAGAACCGCCCTAAACTTCAGCCTATAGGTCTCTGGCTGTAGCTCATACGCCCTCAGGACAGCCTCTTTCAACAACTGTTACACAGGAATCTAGGGGCAACAGTACGCCTTGTTTGCTCGTGAAGAAACAAGGCTGCCCACTTCTCCTCGTGCTCCTGGGCACTTTTCTCGCAGAAAAATTCTGTAACTTGCCAACTCATCAAACACTGGAACCAACTTTCTTTTCCCTGGAACGCTCTGTCAGCCAAGCTCGGAGCTGCCCCTCTGGCTTTACCGCCCAGATTTGAAAGCCGAGCTTTGCGAGGCGAAGTAATGGTAAATTGGCTGTTTGTGCCGATAGTTTCTCCAATGAATCATCATCAAAACGAACCACCTGAGAGTTGCTTAGAGAGCTCTAACGAATAAACACATACGGTAGCCTAGCCTAGACGTTTTTCGGCCAAAACACCCGGGTTTCGGGGAATATTTATGTAATGCGTAGCCTGGGCTGGAGGGTTAATAGATGCGACAGGGACGACCCGGTTCCTCGTCACCTCTACACGAGTTTTCTCTAGGTCAACATCTGCACGATACCTTTCAGACTCATACTTAAGCTCAGCCTCTCGCTGCTGCTGCTGCTGTCTGAGCTCAGCCTCATACTTCCGCTGCTCAAGCTCAGCCTGTTGCTCCTGCTGCTTAAGTTTGGCGAGCTCGAGCTGAAACAACATCTCGGCAGACAAACCTTGAGGAGGGCGTGCTACTATCGGGGACCCACCCCGTGAATCCTCTAGAGGCATACCCAACCGCCAGCAGGCATCGGCCTGCGGGAACGTACCTGGCTCCGGAGCCCGAGGGGGCGCCGTGATAGGAGTCGAGTGGAATGGGGGCTGGGCCGAAGGTGCCCCAGCTCCCGCTCCACCCGAAACCCCATGCACCCCTCCCAGCACACAGGCAGCCAGCTCACTTCTCGACATACCGCTAGTACCGGAAAACCCTAAGACCGTGGCCACACACTGCAGTCCGTACCGGTCTAGCCCCGACACCCGGTCCGCCGACATAGGCTTCCCCAAAAAAATCCGAGCATCCTCCTCACTGTTCACCACCCGAGCGCCGCTTAACAACTCCACCTTCTCCACCTCCTCACCTGCCTCTCGCACTGTGCCCTCACTATGCACAGACCCGTCCAGTGACATGATGGAGTCAACAACAAAAATTCTCAAGTCCAGAAAAAAAATAGCCAAATTCTTGCGTAGCTTTATTCACCAAAAAATATTTGAATATGTTCTTGAGTGCAATACTAGGTCACCAATAACTCAAACAAGTTCTATGTATCCTCAAAACAATGTCTACTGCCAACAATGCAAGAAATAAATTCAACCTCCAAATGGCAATAAGATTTCTCCAAAAAAAAATGCAATATTCAGTTCACTATATTCTGGTCTAAGGTCGCCATTTGTTACGACCGGCACTACGAAATAAACAAGGGCACTCAATATTGGACTAGATGATAGGATATATCTGCAACAACGGTACGCTAATTCCAAACCCTCGAACTATTAAGCCGGCGAACAAAACACTTAAACCCTCCCAGAGTTAATCTCCTGGATAACGGGGTATCAATTAACTGGGTTTTAGTGCACTTCTACAAAGGCTTATAGATGACGGCAAAGCCTGCTCACAACAGGAGTACTTTACGTTAATAAAATGCTCTTAAGTAATAACAATGCTTGAATAAACTATAACAAGATTAAATAAAAAATTATATGCTTATGTTAACTTTAGTGTGAGTCTGTACTCAACACTAAACTCTACAATGCTCTATGAAAGCACTGGAAGTCTAGTCCTACAGCAATCAGATATGGAATCTTCTGAAAAAGGTTTTGATGCTCTAAGATGCTCGTTAATACAGAACATAAATAAATGCAGGACACCAAAGCGTGTATCTTAAATACACCAATAAGTAGGATACATATATATAACAAGGGAGTGCAACAACTCTGTGACAGCACTAATAATAACCACTCAGGAACAGTACTTCCGTAGCCAACGTAATAGCCAAACTGGGTTGTGCACTATGCATCAACCTTGGCTAAAATAAAGCGTGAATAATTCCTAAAGCATACACAATTAAAGTTAATAAACACGATGCTGTCTTTCTCACTAATAAAGTCTAGCAGTGGCATAAAAAGGTACTAAGAAACTAGGCAGAGCGCAAGCATGCTCGTAGCCTACTGCCTCCCCTTGAACAGATTTCCCTTATGTTACGTTAAGTGACTTGGAGGCTCTCTTGGTAAGTCCAGATCTCTAGTATCTGTTCTAGCCCTGGCGCTCCACAAAGGTCAACAAAATGAGGTAGCAATCATACAGGTGAGAGTAGGCAAAAGCCCTTCACTTGTATACTGCTACACTCGCAAAGGGAAATATGCACAAGGGTTACAGGCTAGCTAGCTTCGTCGATGTTGTACAGGCTCTAACTTGCCACATACATAACTCAGACAACGACCAAAGATACCTTCCACTGTCTAGCATTAAATAATAAGAGAGAACAGCTCAATAATTAGAAGCACCCCAACACTATGGTACCATTTGACTATGACTCTAATAATCCCTAAAACTAGTGCAAACATATATGGAGAGCTGGTGCTGGTAATACGACTGGCCGACTATGGAAGCCGTATGCAGAACCAGAAGGGATAAGTAATTGAATAAAGAGAGAAGTATGAAACCGAAGAAGTTCAAAAAGAGATAGTAGTATAGAGGGTTATATGGGGGACAGAATTGCAAGGGACATGTAGGACCTAGCACACCAAGCCTAGCTCTGCAGGAGACCCAAGGATCATAGGAGCCCGCACCACCGTCCCAGGACCGCGGCCGCCAATCACAGACGACTACGTCATGAAGAGCAAGCGTTCTATGACGTCGACAGGGCCGCCGGCCAATCACGGGCGTGGGAAACTCCTCCAAGCGCGGGAGGCAAACGTACATACACACGCACAAACTACCACCACGCTGCCTACCCCGCTCTCTCTCTCCTTAACTTCACCCCATGCATCTTATATTCTAGCAATGATATAAAATACTTCTAAGTGTCACAGACAAGAATAAAGATCACCACTGATCTCTCTGTGACAACATGTACTCTATGAAAGAAAGAACATCGTTCTACGATTATTGTAGCCCATATCACTGCCCTGGCGAGCGCTAGCGAGTCCCGAGCACATTCTGGCAAGCTGGCCAGCGTAACATTTGTAACATGTAATTCTAGCGTGTTTTTACTTTGTTTTATTAACTTTTTGGCTTTGTGTCGTAGATCTACAAATATCACTTTATTTTCATGGGTGTCAGAGTTATATAATTTATCATGAGCATTCTTGTTAACAAGCAGACAATACGCAATGTCTTTATTCCTATTATTATGTACTGATCTTCGGGTTTGTAATGGTATACACTCATGTACTGCATTCGAATAAGTGAAGGTGAAAAATCTCCATGATTGGTATAAATCATCATTGTTAATCATAGAACTCCAGTCGATCTCGTTGTGTATTGCTCTAAATTTACGGAAGTTTACTCTCTTGAAATTAGGGAACTTCTCTTTGCTGGTATTGAGTTCGTTGCTATTGAATTTTAAATGGAAAATTATAATAAGATGGTCACTATTACTGAATTCATCACCAACATTAATATTCTTTATTAATTCTTCTTTTGTTGCAAGTACAAGGTCAAGAATGTTATTACCACGGGTCGGCGATCGAACAAATAATACAATGAACACTCTTGCAAGGTCACATACAAGCCATGTCCGGAGTGTGAAGTAAGAGTATCACCCCATTTGGTCACAGGTAAATTAAAGTCGCCATAAATTACGGTATCTTGTGAGTTACTTACATCTGTAATTTGTTCGTAAATTTCTCGGTCAGTTTGCACTGATTGAGCTGGAGATCTGTATATTAATGCAAGTATTATTTTTGTAGCTTTATTATTATTTATTAGCACAAAGGATGTATCGACGTTCACAATTTGGGGTTTTGCCAAAGGATCTGGTTAAGGCTTTCTCTGATAAAAAATAAAAAAACACCTCCATTTTTATTATTCGGCTTTTCTCAAACACTATATAACTGGGAAGTGAATACTCTGCTAAAAAGTCTGTCTTCTGTATTTAGCCAAGATTCTGTTATGCCAATTATGTCATAATTTTCTGTAAACACAGCTAGTTCCTCTAAATCTGAAAATGTATTGCGTATGCTACGAGCGTTTACATAGAAAATCTTTAAAGGTGTGGTTTTAGAACTCACGGAACACTCTTCAATAAAATGTTTGGTTCTGGTCGGATCTACATTTAGGTTCATGCCTGTCCTCCGTCCTCGGTCTTCATCCATGGCCGTTTTGAGTTTGGGTTTTGATGATGGAGATTTATCCAAATTCGTGGTTCTTGACGGATTAGCATCTAAGTCCTTCGCAGGTCACCGTCCTTGCTGTCCTCGGTCCTCCTTCCTGGTTGTCCTGTGTTGAGTCAATTTCTTCTCCGAAAATCCTTCACCGCATCATTGAGAAGACGTCCAAAACGTGCTGCTCCCACCTGGTTCAGATGAGCTCTATTGTCCGAAAACAAATAGTCATCGTAGTAGAAATTGTCCCAGGTGTCGACAAATCCCACGTTCTCCAACCTGCGGAGGTTAGCTAGACAATGATTTGTGCTGGTGGCTATGTTGTAAAATCGGCTCTCTACACCGAGCCAGGGGATGATTCCTGAGACGATGATCCTTGACGACTTCTCCTTAAAAGTCTTGGTCAGCTGCTGGTACTTGTGAAGCAAATCTTCCGACAGGGTTCGCTGTAGGCTACATCATTGGATCCGACGTGGATGACATACATTGTATTATCAGGGGCAAGCTTCAATACTTTGTCAACTGCAGCAATTACGTTATCCACACCACCACCAGGGATACAAAAATGTTTCCTGGCCTTAGGTGCCCTGGCGTAAAACTCTGTGAGCTGACCGCGTACCATCGAGTCTCCAACGAGCCGAATTTCTTCTGTTTCCTCTTTGTCATCTGAGTCTGTGAGTATCTGGAGACGGTTGTGACACTCGGTAACCGGTATGATTTTCCTGGTCTTGGGGCGAATGTTGTTCCTCACGACACGGAAGTTGCGTTAACCCTCTCGCATTCGCTAACATTAATAGCTAACTTATGGTAAGGCGTTCTCTAATTTGCCATGAAATATCAGGCTGGGCGAGTTTTTGAAGCCTTGTGTTTTTCTGCATTTTAATCCACCAGAATGCTGTTTATTGTGATGTATCATATGTCAATGGAAAGAGGAATATTTATAGTACATGATGAAACTAAAAAAAAAAAAAAAAAATCGAAATATGAAAGTGTAAATGAGTCCGGAATACAATTATTTCCCATGCAATTGTCTTCACACCGTCCTAGCTCTAAATTGTGAGTGATGACCATATATTTTTGTTTTTCTCAAATAATAGTATTTTGTCTCTTCTTTCCAAATCTGAAAACAGAAATAGTTTATCTTCAATAGTTCTCAAGCAGTGACCGATTTTTTGTTTTGTTTTTTATTGATATGGTTTATAACATTTTCGATTTATTTCGTTGCTACGAAGTGTATGGTTTTAAATTTAGGCTGTATGAATACGGCAAATAATGCTGATGAGTATAAAATAAACTAGAAGTTCCTAGGACAAATACTTTCTGCGCTATGAATATTTGAAATGAAGAGCCAAAATGCGAATTTTTACTCTTCACCCATCTCTCTTCCGGCAATGCTAGCCGGGTTCCGAGCTGTTCCCCACCTCGTGCTTGCGTTATTTGCTCGGATACGCATATAAATGTATATATCACCGGAATCGAATAATTGTGCTCTTTCCAATGGTGAAAACAAAAATAATATAGCGTAATTGGTTCGCGAGCTATGCGCAATTGTTTCCATGCAGTGACCGAAAAAAAAAAATAGATATGGTTTAAACATTTTCGATTTATTTCGTTGCTAGAAGTGTATGGTTTTAAATTTAGGCTGTATGAATACGGCAAATAATGCTGATGAGTATAAAACAAACTAGAAGTTCCTAGGACAAATACTTTTTGCGCTATAAATATTTGAAATGAAGAGCCAAAATGCGAATATTTACGCTTCACCCGTCTCTTTTCCGCCGATGCTAGCCGGGTTCCGAGCTGTTCCCCACCTCGGCATTGGTTTATTTGCTCGGATACGTATATAACTGTTTATATCACCGTCATCGGAAAATTATGCTCTTTCTAATGGTGTAAACATAATATAATATATATATATATTCATAAATATATATATATATATACAAGGTGTCAAACCACAGAAATATGCAGATTTCCAAGTACTGCATATTTGATTTTGACTCTATTTTTTAGAGTGGTTTCCCCGGCCTAATATCCACTTTGATGATGAAGGTGGGTAAATGTCGTGGGTGAAATGTCGGTGGGTGAATGTGTGGGTGAATGTCGGTGGTCGGTGAAAGGTGATAAAAAATGACTGAATAAGTGGGTGAAATGAGCCAATGAAGAAAAGGAGAGAGAGAGAAAGAATGAATGAATGAATGAATTATGCACACAATCTGACTATATTAGACCTCCATTGTGACATGGAAGGTTGAAAAGGTTTGACGTCAAAACTGCAAGTCGTGCAGCAGAGAAACCTTGCGAAATTAAAAAAATTACTTTGCAGTAATAGCAACGGAGGCCGAACGAGATGGTCCAAGGCCCTGTTCAACCGAAAATGGTTCAGAACAATAGGACGGGGCCTTGGGACCACTCCAGGTCGAGGTCTCCGGACTCGCACCGCTCCTGCTGCTTCCAGTACTGGTGGCGGTTGGTTGGCAGCTTCAAGAGCTGCTTCCCCATCGTCACCAGCAGCAGGTGCATCAGGTGCTAGTACCACGGGGGGTTGAACCAGGACATAGTTTCCCCCCGGGGCAGCAGCATCAGCAGCAGCATCATCTGGTTCTGGTGGTGGGGAGGGGACATCGAGACGTGGTGCCCTCTCAACGCCTCCACAAGGAGCAGCAACAGAAGAGGGTGGAGTGTTGTCAGGAGCAGCAGGGGCTGGGGAGTCTGGATGGTCGTCGTCGGACGACCCAGATGATCCACCGGGTTGCCATTGCCTGCGTGCATGCCTCTGTGGCTCACGCTGGTCACACGGCAGATCTTGTGCTCGGTGGACTGGCCTCCCCGACATAGGCCACTCTGCAGGGTTGAAGTGCAGCAAGGAAGTACAGATGTGCTCCTGGAAGTCCAGCAAGGTCATCTTCTTCCTTGGGTATCACTTCCTGTACAGGACATGAGCGTTGAAGAGGGCCATTTGGATGAAGTAGAAGGTGATCTTCTTCGTCCACTTGACCGTCCTTTGCTGGATGGGGTAGTACTGGACCATCTGGTCGAAGTGATCCACCCCACCCATGTGGATGTTGTAGTCTTCAACGCAAACAGGTTTGAAGATCTCCCTCAGTCCACGACGCCACTTGCCCTGTTGGTCCTTCTCTTTGAAACTGACAAGCTTCGGGATGGTGTCCTGGTTGTGGAAAGTGGACACCATGTTGACGATGCACTTGTCTCGCCAAAGTAGGACCATGGTTAAGCCGTTGTTCATTGCTAATATCGCATCGCGTTCAAGCTGTTTTGCTTTAGCAATGTCGCACAACCGCTTAGGAGCTCCTCGTTCAAGGGGCAGGGTACCACACACATAGATGTTGTGTGTGAGCATTTGCTGGCACAGGTCAACTGAGTTGTAATAGTTGTCCATGTACAGCCTGTACCCCTGGCCTCTGAAGGACTCCGTGAGACCCTCCACCGTCTCCTGGAGAGATGTACCCGGACCGGTGTAGACCCGAAAGTCCCACACATAGCCAGTCAACGCCTCTGCCAGGATGTACAGCTTGACACCGTACTTCGTCGGCTTCATTGGGTTGTAAACCTTGAATGAAAGGCGACCCTTCCATCCAAAGCTGCCTTCGTCAAGGGACAGCTTTTTGGCGGGGATGTATGCCAGCTTGAAGCCTTCAAGTAGGTATTCCATCACCGTCCGAACCTTCACAAGCCTGTCCTTGTTCTGCCTGCAGACTGCCTTGTTGTTGAAAGCATGGAAATACTTCAACAAGGCTAGAAACTTAGCCCTACTCATCGTTCTCCGAAATACTGGGTAGTCGTTAAGGACAGTTGAACGCCAGTAGTGACTCAGAGAAGGAATCTTGGTGATGCCCATGAGGAAGAACAGGCCAAGGAATTTGGCCATTTCCTCCTCACCAAACAGGTGCCAAAAAGCGGCTGCTCCGTCAACGAACTTGGCGTAAGCATTTGTCTCCAATACCAGGTATTGCAGCATCTCCCTTGTGAAGAAGAGCTGGAAGAACTGGAGAGGAGTCACCGGCTTTGGAACCTGCATGCCAGGGGTCCCTGAGAACAGATCAGGCTGGGGGTCGAAGGGGGTGTCGGTCCAACCGGCATCACGATCGGGGGCAGGATCGCGAGCACGGCCACGACCACCGCGAGGACCACCGCGAGGAACACCTCTACGGCCCCTGGGCCTACCACCTGCCCCCCTACGGGGACCTGGCCTCCGGCGTGGCATAGGTGGTAGGTCGAGGGGTTGAGTGGGAGGGGGAGCTTCTGCATCAGATGATGCAGAAGCCGGTGAACCTGGTGCAGCACCAAGTGGTGAAAGGTGTGGAGCTGGTGAACCTGGTGCAGCTGTACCAGTTGGTGAATGGTGAAGAGGAAGCCTTTGGGGAAGAAGCTCCTCGATTGCTGCTGGAGGATTCAACGCTGTGCGTGGCACCTCAGCAACAACCTGAGCACGCACTGCGGCTTCAGCAACCTCAGCACGCATTGCGGCTCGATGCTCAGGCAGAACAAATGCCGAGGGGGTCAACGGTGTGTCGCTGAAGGGGGACACTGCGGGGGTGACCGTTCCCATGACATGCGAAGGCGGGGTATTCATAGTGCCCACAGCAAGTAGCGTAGCAAACAGGTGTGGGCTGCGGGCTGGTGATCCTGCTGGAAGCAAGGATGAGGCACCGCCACGTGAGGTGGATGGAAGAGGTGACGTGGGAAGTTGGGGGAAGTTGGGTGATGGTAGGAGGTAATCGGCGATGTTATGGATGGGATGAGATGTAGATGGGATGTGGATGGGATGGATGGTGGTGGTGGATCCACTGGGGCTGCTTCAGTTGTTGGTGGTGGTGGTGGGTCGTTCGTCGTTGCTGGTGGTGGTGGTGGGTCGTCTGACGTTGCTGGGGCTGGTGGTGGATCGGCCGAGGTGGGGGCGTCGAGGCGGAGTCGCTTGGACGGAGGTGAAGCCCAATCCTCATCGTCAGACCACTCGTCCGACTCACTCTCGCTCGCCGTCTCATCCGTCGTCGTCAGGTCCAGCACCTCGTTGACTACATCTTCCAGCTGGGAGTCCCGCAAACGTTTCTTAACATCCCTCTTGTCCGACATGGCAGCTGGCGTATGGCGGTAGGCTGGCGTATGGCGGTAGGCTGGCGTATGGCGGTAGGCTGGCGTATGGCGGCAGGCTGGCGTAGTTAGCTTACGATGCTGAAACCAAGAAATGGAAATAAAAAAACATAATTGACGTTGATAGTTGTCATGACGCAAGTTAGCCATCACTGGATCCATATAACGTTGGTATAGTTCACCATGACATAGTCATAGTTTTGCATTATCCGATTCCAGATGACGTGAGTATAATGGTGTGACGCTTCTGCATAGTAGCCACTTGCGGGCATGCGCGCGCGTCGGCTGCCCAGCCGTTTAGAAACCGGCTGGCGGCAGCCGGCCGGCAGGCTTTTCCTTAGTATATATCATACGACAGCGTAACTAATGTCTGGGATATTCTTATGTTGTTTCACAGCTTGAAGCTGCCCTTATTCTTAACCAACGCATCATAGTATATTTTATTCTCGATAGTTGATTGTTTCATTATAATATAGACTTACATCTTATATTATAAGATGTAAGTCTAGTGAGAGTGGGAGGAGACGAGCGGGAGAGAGAGACCGGCTGGGGGACGTTGCTTCGTGCGGAGAGTCTAGCTTGGGACGAGCCTGATGTTGCCACGTGCATTTGATTGCAACGTTAGGCTTAGTTTCGACTCACGCACGGGGTAGAGGATTTTGACCCGGCAACTGTGTTGAGTGTTGCCAAGCATGGGATGTATTTTGCATGCCTAGGGTGGGGTCCAGACAGATTCAAGACTCAGAGCTCACCTCACTGTCGTACCCTTCGGACCCCCCTTGATATCTATCCCTCTCAACCCCACTTAGAAACTTTCTCTCTTACTTTGTATACCTTCTTTCCACTAATTCACCAATCTATTTAATTATCCCATCCCCTTGATAGACCTTATATCTATTATTGTATTAACGACGAGCTCTCAGATAATTAGATAGGATTTTGGGCCATATGCAGAGATGTAATTGTTAATGAGACCTAGGAAGCTTTTTTTGTTGTCTCATATTTGGTGGTTTCATGCTTGCTAGTGTGTTCTTGTGTCAGGTTAGCAGGGGCTAGACCGGAGGGGAGGCTTTTTGCGATCCTTTAAGTAAAGTCTGCTGGTGCGAGTCCCGTGGACCCGGACGACTTTACTAGGATACCCGTGGGAGTCTGGGGGCATTTTCTTGTCTGTGTCCCTGTGTGTCTAGCGTTGTGTTGTGTGAGGGCCCTTGCCTAGTCCACTCAGCACTGCGCTAGCACGTCTTGCTTTTGTTTTAGGGTCGCCAGGAGAGAGTCAGATACTTGTGATCTGAGTCTCTCAAGAGAGCACCCTTTCAATTAGAGTAATTTGGCGCACAGACTTGGGAACGTCCCTAGACTAGAGCAGGTGGCTCAGCCCGGGTATCCGAAGCCTATATCCTTCCGGCTAGACCTCTGCCACCTGGCAGATTAACAGCTAGGGGTTTATCATCTCTGTATGCTTGTTATTGTGCCACAGTTTACCGTTTTTGTGAGCATTGTGAGTCAGGGTGTGGCTTAGAGACTCTGTCCGAGCAGGCTTGCCTGATTAAGAGTGAGAAGCACACCTGTATGTGGTTATGTTGCGAGTTGCTGCCTTTATTTAATTATACCTATGCCATTATACACTGTAGGTCCTATCACTAGTATTTATTCCTGCTTATGTGTTAAGAGTTCTCTAAATCCATAACGTACTTTCTTTGCTAAGCATCAGATCCTACAGCAGCCGCATGCAGTTTAGAAACCCGCATCTTGTCTACCGGTACGATGTTTTGAGGACTGTTTGCTTTCACCTTCTTTCACGCAGGGGTGATTAGTTGTATTAATTAACGTAACTTTAAATGTACTTTCTTCTAGTTTGTTATTAAATTGTTTCTGCAATTTAATTCCGTTATCTATCTTTTCCTTGAAGCTTTAAGTCAACTTAATTGGGTGATCTTTTATATAGCCTGCTTGACTATCAGCAGGCTATAGGGCGTGCACCCTGTAACCGAGTCATAGGATACCTTGTTGTCCAGGCAGGACTCTTGACGGTTTAGGGTGGTTTGTTGCCTGGGTTTATAGATAAGGGTTGGATCTAGCTTTTTCCGTTGTTGCTTGTTGCCGCATACCTAGTCCAATAGAAAGAGCCCAGTGTTTATATATCCCAGGACGTAACAATGGATTCATGACGGTATAGTTCCGCATTTTGTAATTAAAATGGGGGAACAACATGACGTAGTCATAGTTTGGCATTATAAGAATATATTTATACCTTGGGGCTCTTTGGCCAAACATCCTGGGGAACAAGAACAACACAACAGGGAAGGGGACAAGAATTTGTTTTGTTATATATATACGGTATATACCTTTATATATAAAATAAATATAATCAACTAAATCCCAATATATACAAAATAACCATATAAATAGTCGATTATGGGCCCTACCCTTGCTGTGGACCTAGGGGGTGGTCCCATGGACACCCTGGGGAACAGGAACAATAACAAAATAAAATACATAAATGAAATAAAATTATAAATAAAATAAAACTATATAAATAAAATAACTAAAATAAATAACAACTATAATAAATCCCAATATATAAAAAATAACCATATAAATACTCGATTATGGGCCCTACCATTGCTGTGGACCTAGCGGGTGGTCCCATGGACACCCTGGGGAACAGGAACAATAAAAAAATAAAAAAATACATAAATGAAATAAAATTATAAATAAACTAAACTATATAAATAAAATAAATAATAAATCCCAATATATAAAAAAAATCTATATAAATACTCGATTTTGGGCCCTGCCCTTGCTCTGGACCTAGGGGGTGGTCCCATGGACACCCTGGGGAACAGGAACAATAAAAAAAAAATACATAAATGAAATAAAATTATAAATAAAATAAAACGATATAAATAAAATAAATAAAATAAATAATAAATCCCAATATATAAAAAATAACTATATAAATACTCGATTTTGGGCCCTGCCCTTGCTCTGGACCTAGGGGGAGGTCCCATGGACACCCTGGGGAACAGGAACAATAACAATAAAAAAAACATGAAATACAATTATAAATAAAATAAAACTATATAAATAAAATAAATAAAATAAATAACAACTATAATAAATCCCAATATATAAAAAATAACCATATAAATACTCGATTATGGGCCCTACCCTTGCTGTGGACCTAGCGGGTGGTCCCATGGACACCCTGGGGAACAGGAACAATAACAAAAAAAAATACATAAATGAAATAAAATTATAAATAAAATAAAATGATATCAATAAAATAAATAAAATAAATAATAAAAATCAATATATAAAAAATAACTATATAAATACTCGATTTTGGGCCCTGCCCTTGCTCTGGACCTAGGGGGTGGTCCCATGGACACCCTGGGGAACAGGAACAATACCAAAAAAATACATAAATGAAATAAAATTATAAATAAAATAAAACGATATAAATAAAATAAATAAAATAAATAACAACTATAATAAATCCCAATATATAAAAAATAACCATATAAATACTCGATTATGGGCCCTACCCTTGCTGTGGACCTAGCGGGTGGTCCCATGGACACCCTGGGGAACAGGAACAATAAAACAAAAAAAATACATAAATGAAATAAAATTATAAATAAAATAAAACGATATAAATAAAATAAATAAAATAAATAATAAATCCCAATATATAAAAAATAACTATATAAATACTTGATTATGGGCCCTACCCTTGCTGTGGACCTAGGGGGTGGTCCCATGTACACCCTGGGGAACAGGAACAATAAAAAAACAAATGTAAATGAAATAAAATTATAAATAAAATAAAATGATATAAATAAAATAAATAAAAACTATAATAAATCACAATAAAGAAAAATAGGCCTATATATAAAATAACAATAGAAATACTCGAATATATATATATATATATATATATATATATAAAATAAAGATAGACCTAGCCCATGCCTAAACATATAAAATATCCCAGCTGTGATGAAAAGGTAAAAGGTCAAGGAGTGCTGACCTGCCGCAGGCAAGTAATTATGGGATTAGCTTAGGTACTTTACCCAGACATCTGTGGCTGTCCAAAGGTTCACTGCTGTAGTGTAGTGTACAGTGGCGCATAAAAGTCTTGTATTTTTTATGTCAGGCTATTTACCGTGACATATTTGTACTTACCGTGACATTTTTGTCTAAAAAATTGGTTTATAATATATCCACACTTCACTGTTAGTTACTTCACTCAAATAAAACTGTGTATTCACTAAAAATTGCCCAAATTGGGCATAAAATAATGCCAAAAATGGGCAAAACACAACTATATTTCGTAATTACAGCTTTATTATACTTCGTATGTAGTATTTATTGATAAATATATTGGTCTTTCAAGCGAAAATGAAGGTTTTAGGGCAATATATATACGACACACACGTATAGCCTAGCTTACATTCGTAATCTCAAACCTAACATAAGTTAGGAATGTGACTATGAATGCATACTACACTAACCCTACGAATATGATAAAAATAATATTATTATTCACAGTTCACAACACTTCCACTGGGTCCATTCTAGCCGTCTAAAAAACACATGGCTGGCTATGGAGAGGCGAACGAGGCACAAAGTCACAAATCACAAGTTATATACATAAATTATAAATACATAGCCACAAATTGATGATACACTGCCTCTTAGTACATAAATAATCAAGATTTGCCCGCCTGAAACCCGCTCCATTGCGGGCAATGGAGGCGAGACGAGATTTAAAGGTCCGGGAGTACTACCTCACAGACTGGCGACCGGCTCACAACTGGTGAAACAAAGCCCCGCACTCCTCACACAGGGACGCTAGGGGGTTGCCAGATATTTAATTTTGTAACTTACTGATGGCTAACTTACCAGCCAAAAATGCGTCCAAATCGCGTCATAAACTTATTTACCACGAATATTTCTAACTTACGGGTGGCATTATGACGCGATTGCATCATACGAGCACTCTTCGAGGGGTGGCGTTATGACGCGATTGCGTCCTAAAGATGCGGGAGGGTTAATTGAGGAGGAGCAGAGTCACTATTTGTTTCTTGTGCATCGGAAGCATCTTCTGAAGGCGTTGGATTGTTGGCAGTTGACATTGGGGCGGTCGTGGCAGCTGGAGTTGAAGCGGTGATAATTGAAGTTGGTGGTACTCCAACGTTGAGTGTTACGAACTCTTGGAGTGATTCCAGCTTCATGGTGAGGGCGTTGATCTTGTTGTGGGCTTCATCCATTTTCGCTGTCAAATTCTCTCGTTGCTGGCAGAGTTGGCAGGCTTGTAGATCGGCAATAGCAAACATGGAAGCACCAAACCTACCGGCGCAGTTCGTACAGGTGGGAGGCATTGTGACAATCACTCTCTTCAGAATACTTCACTCACTTAAAAACACTTCACTCACTTTAAAACCCTTCACTCACTTTAAAATCACTTCGCTAACTTTAGGTCACTTCACTTACTTAAATAGGCCACCAGAAGTGATAGCCTAACCGAAAACAAAAATTTTGAAATAAGCCGAAATAGGTTATCAAGGGCGATAGCCTAACCGTAATAAAAAACATGAAATACACAGCGATAGGTTACCAGGGAAGATAGCCTAACTGAAAACAATTAATTATAATTTACTTATTTTTTATTTGTATTTATGTATTATTATTTTATTTTTTTCAATGCGCAGTGATAGCCTAACCGAAAACAATGTTGTTGAAATAAGCAGAAATTGACCGCCAGGGGTGATAGCCTAACCGAAAACAAAAAAATTCAAATACGCAGAAATAGGCCACCAGCGGTGATCGCCTAACCGAAAAATTAAAAAATTGAAATACGCATAAATAAACTACCAGTAGTGATAGCCTAACTGAAAACAAAAACATTTAACTACGCAGAAATAGGGTACCAAATGACCACTCAAATTTGTTGTTCTAAGTGAAAAGTAAAGATTCTGTGACCATTAATGTTTCCCCTATCCCATAATCTTGGCCGGAAAGGCACACATGTTGTGTTAACTTTAAGCGGTGATAGTGACCACTAAGATATTCATCTCTAAGTGCTATCATACCAAACCATGATCCTGAAGCATAGACCTCTTGAAAAAACTCAATAAGATTTAGTAGAATTTCTGGTACCGAAATGTAAACAAATCTGCCTTCCATTGGCCAGACCAAATATCGGTACCAGAAATTCTACTAAATCTTATTGTGTATTTTCAAAAGGTCTATGCCTCAGCCCTGAGGATCATGATTCGGTATGATAGCACTTGGAGATGAGTAGCTTAGTGGTCGCTATCACCGCTTAAAGTTAACATTGACAAGATTGTAACCACCATTTATCTATGTTAAATAGACCTTGTGTATCAAAGCTTATGTTTTATATTCTAATCTTAGTCTCCTAGCTCAATTAAGGACTGTCGCTCATTTGGATAAGTAATATTAAGTTGGGGACCATTGGTGCCTCAGCTATTTTACTGGTAGTATGTGTTGGTCTGAGTTCGGAGACGGGTTAGTCAGCTTACTTGAGACAGTAGAAGTTACAAGGTTAGCTCTCAAAGAGATAAGGAAAAACAATTCAAAGTGTTCTCCAACAATACAAACACTCACATTCCTATCGATGGATATGAACATGAATCCATGGATATCAAAACTTACTTACAAATGGTAAAACCCACTATCAAAATAGTCTACGCTACCTACAAAGAACAAATCGCCGCATTAGCCTCAAACCTTGGCATCAAAACATTCGCACTGATAACCGGACAGATAAACGGTGAGCTTAAAAGGAAGGATTTTGTTTTGGCTGCGGGCATATTTCCGCCATATTAGGGCTCATTCAGGCACTCCCGATTGATTAGGCAAGTATCTGAATGAAATTAAATGTATTCAACCGAAAACTAGAAAACAATAGCTTCAAAATGATACCAAAACCAGCTTCATAGCTTGCGAGCTTCACCCGCAGCTCTACCATAGACATTCAGCTAAAATGAGCAATTATTGCTAATGTCGCGCTACATTTGTCTTTGGCAGCGCTTTATACATTGCAAGACTCTGACACAGAGCCCTCAGTGTCGGCCAGCTGGCAGGGGAAAGGATGTGTGGCCTATCGCGCTCCCGCTCCGTCGCACTCGATTCTACAGGCCTTAAGAACCTGTAATTTGTTGTAAATTGCCATGGCGTTTGGGATGTCTCCTGGAGGCAATGGGTTAAAGCGTTCCTCGTCGACTCCGTACAACCACCTCTTAGCTCGGTCCTTGTGCTCACACACCTTAATTCAGTCAATTACCAGGGCAACCTTGACAAGACGATAACATTGCTTCGTAAACATGCCATAACTGCCTATCCAGCAGCAGCAATAGAAATGATACGCTGTAAGGTTTTCAAAAACTTATTGAGGATTTTGCTTGACCATGTCCAACAACCCTTTGCCATACATGATCCTTCAGACATGGATAAAGATATCACCCTGTTATGCGTCGTTGTAATCCAACTCTCTTTAATGATTATTCCCATAAGTTCTTTATTTGGGATATGGAAAATATAATACTGCTCGACAGGAACACAACTAGCAAATTTAATAATGTTTCTAGCTTGCTCAATTACCCTGTCAAATACAATAAACACACGAAACAAGTATACTAGTTATGATTACATCACTTGGATATACATCATGGCACATCCGGATCTTAGCTATTAAGCATAAGTCTAATGGCAATTCAATGGTGACTTGGAAAGAGTTAACTATATTTTACTCTCTCATGAATAAAGGTGTCACTTACAAGGCATCAAACATGAAATATATAAATCATACAAGACAGAACCGAATATATGATAATACATATACAGGTCAAGTGTACACTGAGAGGAATAATAGTCAATTAATGTGGGTAACTGAGATCATCTACTCAGGTGCGCACAGGTATGTGCGGCTCGAAATACAAATAGGTCGCCAGGCCAGGTAGGCGGTCAAAGCTGCCGTGCGAGGTTATTTGTCAAAGGTACTGCGTTCAGGCTGAATACATACTTGATTTACTTCAACGTTAAATCAGTAACAAAAGATTTGAAGTTAACTTTACTCCTGATGGTATGATAATTAAATTTACAATTTAATTATAACAGAATAATTGTGAATAATCTCTCACACGATACACGAACAATAAATTAAATCGTAAATGAGCTAGAATCACAGTCTATGAGGAACTCAGATTCACTAAACATGTAGTGAATAAATATAGCGGAATATTAGTTATAGAAGCAGTGAGTTTGAATGAATCAACAAACTACTGTAAATCAAATCAGACACAGAACGAAGTAGTGACAGATAATTAGCCGAAATGAGGGCCAATGCAGGAGTTTGAATGAATTAACAAACTACTGTAAATAAAATAAAGTCGCAGAACGAAGTAGCGACTTTGAATAGCCAAAATGAAGGCTGATGCAGTAAGTTTGAATGAATTAACAAACTACTGGAAATTAAATTAAAGACGCAGAATAACCCGAATACAGGTTGATAAAGTATAGAAAACTATTAGGACACAGAATGACGTAGTGTTTTATAAATAGCCAAAATATAAGGCTGATGAATACAGGAATGTACAATCTGAATACCTAAACTTGGTTGTGAAATAATATAATTAACCGGGAAACGTAATTGATCGGATTATTCACAAGAACTAATATAGATTAGAAATCTTGAACATAGATTAATTCAATCTTAACGGAACGGGTTTTTACTTTTAATGTTGGCGACTTAGTACTCTAAGTGATCTCTTATGAAAAATGGACGTACCACTGTCCGGAGTTTGAGATTAAGTTTTTAAGAAGGAAAATTGCTCTCGGTACAAACTTCACTTCGAACTTGGACACTCAATCAATAATAACACAACTGAATAAAATCTGAGAGCATTCACTAAGTATTACGTATAATATAGAGTATGTAACGTAAGTAAACAAATATATAAAACGTTGAAGTGGACTTAAATTGGTTATATCACGAATATATACAGTATATAATTAACCTGCACAGATGGAAGTTAAGTTATCGTAATACACGAACAAATTAGGGCTCTAATTATAATTATGATATAATTATGGCCTCTATGATAATGTTAATTTGAACACTCACATATTTATATTACCTTCACAATAATTTCCCAAAACCCAGTAACACAGAGACACTTTGGGGGCTGAGGAGAAGTGAGATCCATGAGAGGGAATCTGGTCGACGTAGGACTTGTAGTTCCTCCTTCGGTTGGACATCAAAGGGAACTGCCTCTCTCACACACAGCTAGAGAATGTCACTTCTAGCTCTTCTAACAAACTTCTGGGTCGCCACACTCGTTGAACTGTTTATAGGGAAAATGGCTAGCCCTATTCGGAAGTAACTCCGACACTGGTAGATACCCACTAAAAGCTTAGCTAGTGGAAGGTATTGTCTCGTGTTTGCCTATCGATCATATATTTCGGTCAGGCTATATTTGGATGATAATTTGAGTCTAATTTCATTCATTTCGGAATCGTAGGGACATAGGATTTCGATCTTTTAATTATTGTGAAGTTAATAATTGCCTTAAAATAATTAACATAGGAATACATGTATAGTTATTCTTTATTTCTTAAGATTACACTCATATTTTAGAAAGCTTGAATGGGTGCAGGATAAATGTTTTGCATGTATTTGTCTTTTCCATGATTTTCAACGTTCCATGCGAGGCTTTCGTTACTCTCTATGTATCTGTTATTGTGGACACAGGTAATTTTCCGCACTGTAGAGGGGGTTATTCTGTTCATACCTGTGGAGAGAATATATTGGTGGTTTATGAGGAATTACCATAACATCCTGTTCATTATCGTCCAAATCTGGTCCTTGGGTTGTATACGCCTTTGTCTTGTACCTCGGACTTTGTGATTGGTCCGGAAGTAAATTATGCTTGATGAGGGGCACTGTAGTTCCCGTGGGTACCTGTAGAGGGCGTTGATATAGAGAACGTTGATTAACGAGGGTAGACTGCGTGGTTTCTGTTTTTGTTCTCGTCTGTGCCCTTCTTTTCTTGTGTCTCTCCTTTGTGAGGACATATGATGACGCTGTTAACGTTGCTCCTTGCAACCTCGTCATTTCACACCCTAATCCGTAAACTCCTGGCCGCCCATCAAGATAAAGCCCAGGTGTGCATCGTCAGTCGGGTCGCCACACAACCCCAAGTGCCAGCATCAATTGGCGCAACACCAATAACAACTGGCGCCACCGAGGCCCCAGAGCCGGATCATCCTTCACCCCACATCAATTAAATACAAGTTAAGAGTTACATGGGCGAGTCTGTCTACAGAACTAAGTTATAATGATATTTGATTACTATAAGCAGCCACGAAAAACACCACTCAAGTACACAGTAAATACTTATATCATTACCATCCACTAAGCACATATAACTCTGTATTTTCTTCCAAAGATTCTACTATGTATTTGAACGTATGTTGATTATTTAGTCACTGCCATTCAACTTTGCATAACATATTTGTATGTAATCACTCAAATAATCCATTCTAATACTAAATCCATATGACCTTGTAACTTAGTCAATAACATAAGAACATAAGAACATAAGAAAATGGGAGTCTGCAGAAAGCCGATTGGCCTAAGCAAGGCAGATCCCTGTCCCACACAACCCCAATTAAATTACAAAGCCCAATTATAGGCTTCACACTCTAATACCCTGAGGATCATCTTACCAAAACGGTTAGAGATTAACTCAGGATTATGGGGGTCTGCAGAGCGCTGATTGGCCCAACCCAGCTGATCCCCCTTCACACCCAACCCTTCTCGTCCATATGCTTATCCAATTTTATCTTAAAGCTCCCTACAGTTTTAGATCCCACTATAGCACTTGGTAGTCCATTCCACCCATCTACAACTCTGTTACCAAACCAATATTTACCTATATCTTTTCTGAAACGAAATTTATCTAATTTGAAACCATTGGTACGAGTTCTTTCGCTATCACTGAGCTTTAGTACATTTGTCATGTCCCCTTTGTTAATCCACTAACCCACTTGAACACCTCTATCATATCCCCTCTAACTCTGCGTCTCTCTAACGAATGTAAACCTAATTTCTTCAACCTTTCTTCATACGAAAGATTTCTAATATTATGGATCATTTTGTCATTCTACGCTGTACTCTCTCCAATGAATCTATGTCCATTCTGTAATAAGGACACCAAAATTGGACAGCATAATCCATATGGGGTCTCACTAATGACAAGTAAAGTTTTAAGATAACATCAGCAGTTCTGTTACTCACACTCCTAGAGATGAACCCGAGAATCCTGTTTGCCTTATTACGAACGCTTATACACTGTTTTCTAGGCTTCAAATCATTGCTAACAAACACACCTAGATCTTTCTCGCAATCTGAATTTTCTAATTCTAAATTAGCTAGTTTATATTTAACATTGTTTGCATCTTTCCTATCTTTAATACCAGTACCTTGCATTTGTCAATGTTAAACTTCCTATTTATATACCTATTTTGTGTAGCCTATGCTGGACAAGTTGGCGACAATTTTGTTTTTATGGTGACTCATACTAAGTTTTGATGAGAATATCACGCAAATTGTGTGCGAAGTAACTGCAATTTGTTTTTTGTTTTTTTACTAAAAAAAAAAAAAAAAAAAAATCCCACACCTTTTTCCATTCTTAAGTAAGGCAATTTAGACTTACAGAAGAGCGACTATTACTTGCATTACTGTATGGTCCACAAACATTTCAGTGATGTCAGCATGTTTCCTCCTATATTGTTTCCTTTCCTTTTTTTTTTTTTTTTTTTTTTTTTTTTAAAGGTGACAGTTACAAAGTGGTGTACACTCTATCTTATTCTAGTTACATTGTAGTTTATCTTATTGTACCAGTACCTCCCTACAATCAACCTAGTTGTTCTCCAATTCGGCCCTCTGCCACGACCATTTCAAAGTCCAAGTCTATACTCTTGTCCTCTGTAGCGGGAAGGACCTTGTACCCCTGAGACATAGGAGTGCAGACCTGAGAAGAGAGAAAGAGAGCTGGCATCTCATCCAAGTTATGACTTGGCTTCTATGCTGGCGCTTTTTCTCCGATATTTGTTCAGCTAATCTGGCATAGAAGACACTTGCAGAAGGTCCCATTCCTCCCGACGATGAGAAGACCAGAGGAGTAAAGCTTCCTGGATCCCTGTTCAAAATTCTTTCTTCATAAGCGAATTTTTTCTCAATTTCGTTTCTCAAGTATGCCGCCTTGAGTCCTCGCTCACGATATGTTTGTGCTCTTGGGTTTAAGATTCTGATGTTGAAAAAAGCCTGTTGTCCCCTCGTTCAAAAACCTCGAGCACTTACGTCCACTCTTGCTTCATTTGAAGTATTTGCAGTATTGTGGGCAAAGCGCTGTCCGTCCATAGGCAGAAATTCTGGTTCGATTCTGACATCATGGCACACCTCGTCCAGCATTTGTGCAGTGATGTCTCGTACTTCATCATGTCGGATACAGATGAATCCTCCTCTCTTATAGGTCATACTGTGCAGTGCTCTGAGTTGTTTATTTCCCCACATGCACATTTCAGCGGCAGGTTCAAAACTGGCCACCCATACCTCAAGGCTACGGCATCATTGAATTCTTGTTTATTTTCGCTGGAGCGTTTTTCCTTTATGAATGAAGTGAGCCAATTTGAAGCCCCCGTGTCTTGTGCCATCTCAACTCTCATTTTCAGTTCTTCACTACATTCGGTCGTAATTTGTTCTAGTCTATGTTTCTGTCTCATCTCTGCTCTTTGTAATTTCATGTCTTGCATTTTTTTGTTCATCTTCGTCCACCTCATAATTTTAATTTTGCTCCCGTACTTTTTCTGTCAGAGACGTAGTAAGTTTAAGGGAATTTTGGTACTCATAAGGTGCAGCCTCCACTGGGTTTATGATCCCCATACCTCCGAACCTTGGCGGAAGAGCTAATAGATCTCTTAGCTCTTGTGTGACGCCTTCCATCTCTGTTAAAGCAGGTATGAATGCTCCTCTGATTGCTTCTTCCAGCGGTTGGAGCATCTCTCCAATGTCAGGCACTGTTCTCATAAGAAAGGTCCATCTGTGCTTAACACCATATGTGAAGGCAGTATATGCAGCATGTGGTTCATATTTCGCAATGTCTGCCAGGGTTTTCATTTCCTTTACCCACTCCGCTACCTTTTTTCGCATGTAGACTCTCTTGCATTCCTCTGTGCCTATTACTGCTCCCAAATGGCGTTGACCCTCCTTTGTAATCTTCACTCCTGTCCCATCAAAAGTCTGCACCGCTTCTTCATACTGGTCTTCTTTCACTATTAGTACAGATTTAATAGCATTAGGATGGTACCCAATGACTGCGTCAACCGATTGTACTCTCTGCCACCATTCTTTGAGATCCCTTATTCTTCCTGCACCTGTGAGGTCATCAGCATACACCACTTGTTTCAATCGGGTTTCCTCATGTTATATTTTCTGCTGCAGAATAGATAGTGCCAGTGCATACATTGCCATTGCCACTGGATCTCCTTGCGTTGTTCCTTTATTTGATTTGATAATTTTAATTTCTTCCTTCTTTGTGCTTCCAACTATATACAGGTTAGCTGGCTCCTTATAAGTGTTTTCTATGTACTTTGCAATGCTCGGGCATTTGATCTTGATGTTGTGAATAGCTGCCTCCCTGTGGTAAACTATCAATGGAAGTTAAATATTACTAAGCTATAATGAATCAAATAAAATCAATCTAAATGAAAACTACTCTATATCTAAATTGAATTCAATCCGAAACAAGCTAATTTATATCCAAAGGTCTCACATAATAAATGTATATATAGGGTAAGGTTATAAGGGTTAATATTAGCCAGGAATTAACTCACCAATAGTTCCACGTGGCAATGAGGCAAGGGAGAACGTTTTACCCAATATGGCGGTGGACAATGGGGAACGAGACTTCGGTCCCAAGACTCGAGTCAAGTTAAAGAAAGAATAAATGATTACATGGCA
The DNA here is from genome assembly GCA_032716605.1 of Paralithodes platypus. NCBI lineage: Eukaryota > Metazoa > Arthropoda > Malacostraca > Decapoda > Lithodidae > Paralithodes > Paralithodes platypus. The sequence goes on from CM064574.1 coordinate 20,262,583, forward strand.
ATGGACATGATTATTATAATTTATGCTTATCTATCAGTCAGTCATGATGTCGATGAGAGCGTCGTGATGGTGTAGCTGAGTGTATTGCTGTATGTGTATTGTGATTGGAGGCACAAAAGCTCGATCAACTGAGGGCGGAAAATTTAGATGTTAACTGGTTGGTGTTCGTGAAGGCTCTGGCGTACCTCAAAAGCACACCTTGCTGCCTCGGCAAACCGCCAGGAGCCCAAATTATCGTACCGCATTTAGGTTGCTCTATACGATAAATTATATTAATATATACGATAAATTCATATATACTACATAAGACCATGGCAATATTGCTTAATAGCATATTAGGCCTTTTATAACTTAACTTATTTACAATCTTATGATATTCGATCTACTCGTCCTACGTCGTGCTGTAGGAGAGATCGTGACGTCACAGAGACATACGAGATCACAAAAGAGTCATATTCTATCGTATTTATACGATACACTCCCCCCACAAAAAAGACCTGAACCCCACCTTAAACCTAAAGTTGCCCAGAGGCTATCTTCTGATGCCACAAGTCGATGGCGCCAGCAGCAGCGCGTCTGGGACGCGTCCCGGTCCGAGAATGATCACCATCAGTAAGAGGTGAGTCGTTCCTTTGAGAATCCTCGGACCCAGCAATAACAGGTGGAGCGTCAGATTGCAATGCGGAATCGAGCTCCAAAGCGTACAAACGTGCGATAGGACGAACAGTAGTTCCAGTGGCTGTCTTCAATAGCGCCACCCGCTCTACAGAGTCTGCCCCCTTGTATACCTCCAATACGCGGCCTAATTTCCAGTATAAACGAGGACTATCTTCTTTAATTAAAACAACTTCGCCAACTGTAGGTGCCGTTGGTCTACCAGAGGGAGTAACACTCCTTTCCCTCAATGCTAGCAGATATTCACTAATCCACCGTTTCCTAAAATCCTTGATTATCCTGGATATATACTGGTATCTCTTAGACACCGCTACCTCAGAGTACAACGAGGGATCCTCTAACTCTACTATGGACTGAAAATCAGATGGAAACGCAGTCAATGGTTTCCATATAGCAAGTGAGCTGGCGTTAATGGTAGTGGTTCTTGCAGGTCGGTGTACACATATGTAAGCGGGCGATCATTCACGACTGCCTCTATCTCTGTGAGGACTGTCGTCAACTCACTCTTCTTTAATAGAGCACATCCTACAACCGCTCTGAGTCCTGACTTTACTATCCGGACACACCGTTCCCACATGCCACCAAACCAAGGTGCCTTAACTGGAATGAACCTCCATTCGCACTTCTTCTCTCCCAAAAAAGTGATGATAGTAGGATCACTACTCATATCCTTTAGATATTTTGATGCTTGGACATAAGTGGGAGCATTGTCGCTAAGAATGAGTTGAGGGAATGAACGACGGGCACAAACCGTCTGAACGCCAGCATAAATTCTTCGCTAGACATATTATCACATAGTTCTAGGTGTACCGCTCGAGACGTCGCACAGGTAAACAATAATATATAAACCTTCTCATGCTCCCTCATCTTCAATGCCCCTGTGTAATCTAATCCTACCGCTTGGAAAGGTTCTACATGCTTTACACGGCATTCAGGTAGAGGTGGAGCTGGTCCAGTTGCATATGGTTTACCCTTTAGTCCCTGGCATATTACACACTTTCTCACTACGCGTCTAGCTACTTGTCGAACTCTGGGTATCCACCATGTGAGACGTAAATTTGATATAATATGACATACCCCGTAGTGTTTTACTTCCCTATGTGCACGTATGATCAATAGATCAGTAACGTGATGTCTTGTTGGCATAAGTATAGGTCGGTTTGTGCCGTCTGGTACACCCGACCACTTCAGGCGACCCTCACACCTGATGAGGCCATTGTCTAGGTGCAACCTTAATTGACGCACTATATTAGGCATTAATATCTTATTTGAGCTTTTCAAGGATTCTAATTCATTGGAAAAGGTTTCTACTTGAACCCATTTGATCAAAGTTACTTCAGCTGCTTTAAATTCACGAGCATCAATGTTGTGACCCCTGTTGCAGAGTTGGCCCGTTACTTTAAGCTTGAGATTGGATACATATCGCAACACCCAAGCTACAACTCTGACTAGTTTATTATAGTCACCGAATCTTGCCCAGTTTATGATAGGACCCCGGTGGCTCATTTGGTTGGGCTGTAACTGCCACTGTTTCCAGTGGCAGAAGTGCCTCACCAACAGCATGCCAAATCGTCCATTCACTTTCATGGAGCAGCCACTTTGGACCATGCCACCACAATTCGGACTTCATTAACTGGCTAGCCGTTATACCCCTAGTTATGAGATCACTAGGGTTTTCTTTGTATTTACATAATGATAAGCAACGTCTGGCAATAGGGCTCTAATCTCATCGACCCTATTCCGCACATAAACTGGCAGAGACTTCTTGCTATGTATCCAGTTGAGTGCGACCTGACTATCGCACCATACGTGAACGATTTCAATATTTAATTCGCTCTCGTATGCTGCGAGTACATGTTGCACCAGACGTGCTAATAGCAGCATGGCAGTCAATTCCATTTTAGGGATAGTTACCTTTTTAACCGGGGCTACCTTTGCCCGGGCTGTAACTAAATGTGCCCCAAATGAAGTAACAACATATATGGCTACCCCGTATGCCGTGGCACTAGCATCGCAAAACGTGTGTAACGTAACGTCACCGAACGCCGCCACTTTACGAGGTATAGGTTTAGTACATAGGATGGCATATTCATTCAACAACAATGTCCCTTGGTCATTCAGGTCCTTGGGCAAACTGTCATCCCATCCTATCTTACGTCTTCAAACTTCCTGCATTAGAATCCTAGCTCTTATGGTAACGGGTAATGCTAGACCCAAAGGATCAAAAATTGCGCAACTTTGCTCAACAGACTTCTTTTGCTGTGCGCTCCTGTCTGCTGAGCAAAAGACCTTGTTTGAAAAGTTAGTATGTCATGTTTAGGTTGCCAGATCATCCCCAAATTTCTGGACTTTTCCTGGTTAACCCGTTGAGACCCAGCGTCGCACGTGTTGCGTCGGCAGTCTTTGATCACCAACTCCCAGCGACGCATCACGTGCGTCCGACATATAAAAAACACTTACGTGGCTCGTAAGGTAGGAAATGGCGGGAGAATAGGAGGGGGCGGTACCGTAGTGTGTGGGGGAGCCGGGCCAGTAGGTGTGAGCGGGCCGAGACAGCCGCGCGGCTGGTGGTGGTGTGGGCTTAGTGGGGATAGTTTTACACCCCTAGTTTACCGCCACTTTGAACCTTCATTACTCCGGTCGTATGGGAGCTAGAGGCTTGAGATTTATGTGAGATACTCCGTAGGATGTATGCCGTACAATGCCTACTCAGTTTTACCCTAGTGCTCCGGGCGGGTGGTCATGCGGGGGAGACGAACTATTGAAACCCCCCCCCCCCCCAAATGACCGAAATGAGTTTTTTTTATTGTGTGTTCATTTCTCACCATTCTCTTCCATTTGGCTCAACAAATTTTTGAGCGCCCCCCCCCCAACCCCCACCGCCCCCCCCCCCCAAAAAAAAATGTCAGAGATACTTTTTTTGTTTTTTTTTTTCATTTCTCATCCTTGTCTTCCATTTTAGCAAACAAAAAAAATAAGTGCAAATGGCGGGACTGGGTCGACAAATCATTATCATAGCCGGGCTCAACGGGTTAAGAGATGCCGTACCATCCACCTGTATTAAACTCTGAAGATCTTCACTATTAGTAACCCACTCGCAGAGAAATAGATGTGCAAACGCAAACAATCTGCGTGCTTGCCAGTATGCATATAAACAAATCATATTGACTATCGCTAGTACCCTGCAAATTGTCAATGTATAATCCGCGAGATAGTTTACTGGTGTCCTCATGAGTGTCAGCTAGATGTTTTCTGATTGTGGCATTTAACACAAACTGCGAGCAAGTGGCCCCAAAGAGTACAACCCGAAAACGGTATCGGATGATGGGACTTTCAGAGTCGCTAATGTCGCGGAACCAAAGAAAGCGGGTAACATCTCTATCTTCCTCCTTTAGCTTGACCATCAAGAATGCTTTCTCGATGTCACTGGTATAGGCGTACTTTCCCAGCCTAAACCGCAATAGATGTTGGGACAGGTCCGACACCATGGACGGACCTGTCAACAGGCAGTCATTCAGACTTGGTTGTTGACCTTGGTGGGCAGAACAGTCATACACCACCCGTATTGGTGTGGTGACGCTGTCTTTCTTTACCCCATGATGGGCCAGATAGTGAATCCTACCCTTCTTACACGGTTCCTTGACATCGACTCTCTCTATAAAGCCCTTATCCTCATAACTGCGAAATACATCGTCATACGCCTGCGTGCTCGGTTCGTTAGACAATTTCCGCTGCAATGCGCGCAAGCGACCTAATGCCAAACCATAGTTGGTAGGCAGGCTTATCTTACTGTTCTTCCAGGGTAAACTAACTTTATATTGCTTGTCTGAGGCACAGTAGCACACAGACTCGTCAAACCTTTGTAGCGCAACTTCCGAGTCATAATCAGTCTCCATAGGATTAATGCCTATGTGATCCAATCTCCACAGTCGTTCCAGGTCGAACTCGGCAGCCATCTTAGGGTCACTAGGTTGGGAATCCTCCCTTCCCAACTCCTCTGCCGCGGTTACATTGACTCTATATATCGAAACCGTGTCCGACCAGGACCTTTGACTGTGTAGTATGCACCTTTCCGCTCATGCAGTATCCAAATTTAGTGCGGGATTAAAATTAACACCACACATCTTTTTAAATCCAGGGTATACTACTTCATAATAATGATCCACACCAAATATAACATGCACCTCACTCTGATTTCCCATGGGAATCTGAACAAGTTAACCACTTTGCTACGGAATGCGTGTCCAACCTTCTTCACACCCACAGATACATATTCTGGTAGGGTGGTCTACTACGATACAAGTCCATAAAGTACCGGTTTTTACGATAAGAAATATGAAAATCTCCACTATCTCGTATCCTTGTTTATCGGAGTAACCCCTGTGAAGCCCTGTAATCGAAGAGTCTCAGGCCAGCCCCCCTACGATTCGGGTGCTTCAATCCCACTAGTACGGACCTCTCTTATAAAGGCAAACGTTGAGCTCCCTTGATCTAGAAGTACCGACAAACTTTGTTAATGTCCATTACCCTTCCAATGGGAATCTGTATTGGTGGGACAATATAGTGGTGTCTTGCGTGCTACCGTAGTGCCACCAGTTGTAGTACCCCGCTCATTTTTAAGTCTTTTGACTTTATCTGCAGTAGGACAGACAACTTATCAAAAAGTGATGTCCTTTGCAGTGCCGACAGGGCGTTCAGTATGTAGCAGTACATTGTCCCTGCTTACCATGTTCCCCACTTAGACAACCTACCACATAAGCCTTCAATCTTTTCAGCCGTTGTGCTAGTTTTGTCTCATTTTGTCGGGTATTTTACGCAGAAGAAACTCCATTGTTATGTTTGTTGTTACATAGCTTACATAGAAGCTGAGCAGGTTTCTTATACGCACCCTCTTTTCTTTCCTTTAGTCCCCACTTGTCATGCTTACTGTTCCCCTCTCTTCTCCACATTATGCACTCCCATCCCGACAACTACAGTTCCTCCCTTTGGTTCAACTGTAGATTATTGATCTTCCTTACTGAACTGAGTTTTTGAATTCCCCCAGCTCAAACTGATCTTACCTTATTCAAGTACTTGCCATAGGAAGCTTCTGACGCAAGTATAATGACTAGCATTTCCTGCGTGGTCTTCCCTAGTTGTCTAGCGATCGAGTATGGCACTCCATATGTGCCCTGAAGTTTGGTCAACTCCATCAAACCTTATACTGTGGTTCTGCGAGCCGCAACAAGGCAACGACCTGGGCCATATACCACTTCAACTGCTCTCTATCCCCGTATGTGGACTCTAATAAGTGTAGCCGCTTCAAGATAACTAACCACCCACTACTGCAAAACCCTCTATTAAATGTAAGTCCTCTCCTTCCATTTGTCCCTTCAGATAGTGAAACTTGCGGTCATTATCCAAAGAGAATGATTCATGAACTGTAGATCGAAATACCTCCCAGAAAGCTTAACCACTCGGTTAACTTGCCCCCAAATTTAGGAAGATTGAGCTTTGGGAGGTGTACAGTATGTTTTGGGTCAGCGGCCTTCTATGGGCCTCATTATCGCCTCCCTTCTTACTTTTGCGACAGCAACGCTGTAATAGGCGCTTCCGCTCTGATGACAAGTTCGTCATAGAGGTGCGCGATTATCACACTCTGTAACTATCTCTTCCTCCTCTATCATGTCAGCCACAATCACCTCAAACTCAGAGCATTAATACGACCGTGGGTATCCTGGACCGTTAGCTAATCTAGCCTCCAATTCCTCTAGTGCAGCAGTAGTGATGAAAAAAAAAAAAAAAAAAAAGTGTTTTAGTCCTGAATTATGCCTTATGTTAGCACTCCCCGAAGTCCCGGCCCTTTGATTTTTAGGGCCTTTGATCAAGCACCCCACTAGACTGTGTCCTCTTTATCGTTTTTATCCATTTTGCATGTGGACCTATAGGCTCTGTATCTAAATGTTGGTTACACAAACACCGGCCAAATCAATAGGCTAGGTAAGAGACGTCCAACCGGCGGACTTCTATTTTATGGAGAAAAAATAGTACACTAAATAGCAATACCTACTAATGGATCATATTGAACAAGAAAAAATGTTAGGTCAGGTCATATGTCACAGGAAGTCCTGAAACGGAAAAGAAAATTATTGTGGAAAGATGATGGGTGGGATGCAGAACTTAGGCAGGGCAACGATGACCTGCATTCCGGCCTCTACCACGCTTCTAGCCTTGTCGTTTATCATAGAGTTGTGCATGTTAAGTCCCCTGTTCATTGCCTTAACACCTTCTGGGAGCTATCTTTATTTCTAAAACCGCACGGGGTGTTTTTT
>CM064574.1:20269668-20729668 GCA_032716605.1 Paralithodes platypus
TCTAAGCATGTCACACTTCCAACTGCGCAATAGGCAATGCAAGGGAAAGGAAATAGTAATTTAAGGGGCACTTAACCCTAGGGAAAGGCCTCTCGATAAACTACTACTGAGGAAGGAAAAACACAGATAAAACAAAAAGGTCCATGGCCTAAAGCATCCTCCATTCATAAAATGTTTGTAACAACTGGATTTAAACTTTCGTAGATTGTAAGTTTGTGGAAAGCCACTCGAGGGAAGTGAATTCCAAAGAGTAGTAGTTCTAGGGATAAATGAATTTTGATAAGCAGAAGTTTCTGCATTGTGGAAGAGAAAGTGTAAATTCATGGGCGCTCTCAGCTGCCCTAGTTCTACGGGGAAAGATGTGGAGAGGCGGCACAATTGAAGCAAGTTCCTCGGAACAATTGCTGTGAAAATATCTGTAGAATAATGCAAGGGATGCAACGTTTCTTCGTATGGATAATGTATGAAGGTCCTGTGTGATTGCAGGGTTATTGATTAATCTAATAGCTTTATTTTGAATTTTGTCCAACTGCCTCAATGCAACCATTCCACTTCCACTCCACAGAGGTGAACAGTAATCCATCTGAGAACGCACATGACTTTTATATATTACGGCCAACTGCTCGTCAGTGAAGAATTCTCGAACTCTGTACAGGAGTCCCAGTTTTTTAGAGGCATTCTTAGCAATGCTTCTAACATAATGTGTCCAGCTCAATTTAGTAGTTAGTGTTACACCGAGAATGTCAATACTAGGGGAAGTGGGAATATTTACATCAGTAAAAAATATATGGGAGTCAGTGAGATTCTGTCGGTTAGAAAATTGAATGTAGTTGGTTTTCTGTGCATTAAAGGAAACTAGGTTCTTTTGTCCCCATTCATTAATTCTAGAAAGGTCCTGGTTCAAAGAAATTGCAGTGTTTATTTTTGAATTTATAAGATCGGGTTGGGTGAAGGAATTGGTAAATGTGAAGGAACTGTGGAGTGTTGAGTCATCTGCATAGGAATGTATTGGATTATGAGTGGTAGATATGAGATCATTGATATGAATGAGGAACAGAGTTGGGGCCAAAACTGATCCCTGGGGAACACCAGCATTTATTGAGTGAAATTGAGAATAAAGGCCATCTACCATTACACATATTGTTCTGCTATGAAGATAAGAAGAAATTAGTGGCATAATGATGCAAGGCCGTAGTGTGACATCTTCGACAATAAGGATTGATGCCAGACTCTATCAAATGCCTTTGATATATCCAGTGCTATTGTATGTGTTTCACCATGTTGGTCTGTAGCTTGGTTGATTTGATGCGTAAGAAGGCAAAGAATGTCTGCAGTTGATCGACATTGTCTAAAACCATATTGCCTATCACTGATTAATTTATTATTCTCAAGATGCTTAATTATGTGATTATTTAATATAATTTCAAAGACTTTACCAAGAGTGGAAGTTATAGCTATTGGTCTGTAGTTTGATGGATCTGAAGAGGCACCTTTTTTTAGGAACTGGATGGATGTTTGCTTCTTTCCAGGGTACTGGGAAGCGTGAGGTATGAGTACACAGACGGACTTTTTTTGCCAATACAGGAGCGAGCACCAAGGAGCAATTCTTAAGTACTATTGAAGGAATTTCATCTGGACCAGGAGCCTTATCTACTGAGAGATTCTGCAAAATAGTGTTGACATGTCTGGTGTGGATCTTAAGTGAGGGAATTTCAGGCGAATTAAAATTAAGTACAGGGACATCTTGATTTATTTCATCTAAGGTTGAGTTGGTGGAGAAAATATCCGCAAGAAGGTTAGCTTTACCTCGTGGGTCACTTACAAGATTGCCAGTCGGAGATATTAATGGTGGAATGGATGAAGCAGTAGTGAAGTTGGATTTTAATGAGTTAAGAGTAGACCAAAATATTTTTTTATCATTTGGATTATTTAGAAGATTATTTGCCTGCTTGTGGAGAAAGTTTGATGTAGTTAGGTTTAATACAGTGTTGGCATGATTTCTGATGTTTCTAAAGTAATTAAAGGCTTCATGTGTTTTTTATCTTGTGTATGCGTTGTAGGCTATTGCATTTTGTTCATTTACTCTAGCACAATTATGGTCAAACCATTTAGGTTAATTAGATCTTTTACTGTACTTTTGATGAGGAATAAAAGTTTCCATTCCAATTTTTATAAAATCTTGTATGTGGCTCAAGGTGGTGTGTGCATCATTAGAAAAGAAAGAGGTCCAGGGAATATCAATAAAGAAACCTTGAAGTCTGCCCTATCGTAATACCATTTAGTCACCAAAACAGGTTCAGAGTGGGAAGGTGTGGTAGGTGATAGACAGGTGGCCTGTATCAGACAGTGATCAGAAGATCCAAGCGGGGACCTCACTGTAACATCATAATTTTCTGAATTGGTTGTTAAAAATAAGTCCAGTAGGTGGGAATTATGACTAGGATTATCTGGTACACGGGTGGGTTGGTTGACTAGTTGAGTAAGATTAAATGAGTCTGCAAATAGCTCACATTCAAGACCAGCATCATCAGTCCTGGCTGAATGAGTGAGCCATTCAACATTATGGACATTAAAATCACCCAACACAGTGAGTTCAGAAGAAGCATTTAAGTTGAGGACACTGAGTTGTGAAGACAGAGAATCAAAAAGACTTTGCTCTGGAGGAGTATATATTTGGGGAACGGCAGATGCAATATATGTATTTAAATTTACCAGCAGAAATTAATTTGTATATATAATAATCAAAATAGGGAAAATTGAAACTAGTAACCTCCTCCAGGGCAATTTCAGATTTTGCGAAGCACCATACACCTCCTTTAGGTCTGAAATTTTGGAGCAGTTGATAACCTGGAAAATTAAATCTAGACGTGTCAGATGTGGATGCTAATTGAGTCTCTGTCAAAAAAAGGAGAGTAGGGGATTCTGCTTGAAGAAATTGATGTACAGAATTGATGTTAGAGTGAAGTCCCCTTTCTAGCTATCATGCGCTATCATAGGCAAAATGGATGGAAGAGTAATTATTGGGGCCTTAACCCTAAGGAAAAGCCTCTCTATAAACTACCCCTGAACCTGAATGAATGATTATGTTACCTCCACCAACCAACTTTACTCCTAAACTCAATTAATGAAATCAACAAATACATGTGGCAGTCCATGGATTCGACCCTAGGATGCTCACACCGAAATTCAGTGCATTTATCCATTGCGCTACGAAGACAGTTACAGAATGGTGGACAAGCCTACGATTTATTATGCAGTTTCGAATCCTGCATATCAATCTAAGCATGTACACACTTTCCAACTGCGCAACCATAGGCTATAGATAGATGGATGGAAGGAGTAATTAATGGGGTCTTAACCCTAAGGAAGGCCTCTCTATAAACTTCCCCTGAACCTGAATGAATGATTATGTTACCTCCACCAACCGACTTTACTCCTAAACTCAATTAATGAAATCATCAAACATGTGGCAGTCCAGGGAATCGAACATAGGATGCTCACACCGAAATTCAGTGCATTTATCCATTGTGCTACAAAGACAGTTAAAGAATGGTGGACAAGCCTACGATTTATTATGCAGTTTCGAATCCTGCATATCAATCAAAGCATGTACACACTTTCCAACTGCGCTATCATAGGCTATGGATAGATGGATGGAAGGAGTAATTAATGGGGCATTAACTCTAAGGAAGGCCTCTCTATAAACTACCCCTGAACCTGAATGAATTATTATGTTACCTCCACCAACCGACTTTACTCCTAAACTCAATTAATGAAATCAACAAATACATGTGGCAGTCCCAGGGATTCGAACCTAGGATGCTCACACCGAAATCCAGTGCATTTAATCATAGCGCTACAAAGACAGTTAAAGAATGATGGACAAACCTACGATTTATTACGCAGTTTCGGATCCTGCATATCAATCAAAGCATGTACACACTTTCCAACTGCGCTATCATAGGCTATGGATAGATGGATGGAAGGAGTAATTAATGGGGCCTTAACCCTAAGGAAGGCCTCACTATAAACTACCCCTGAACCTGAATTTATTAGTATGTTACCTCCACCAACCGACTTTACTCCTAAACTCAATTAATGAAATCAACAAATACATGTGGCAGTCCCAGGGATTCGAACCTAGGATGCTCACACCGAAATTCAGTGAATTTAATCATAGCGCTACCCACGAAGACAGTTAAAGAATGGTGGACAAGCCTACGATGTATTATGCAGTTTCGAATCCTGCATATCAATCGAAGCATGTACTTTCCAACTGCGCTATCATATGGTATGGATAGATGGATGGAAGGAGTAGTTAATGGGACCTTAACCCTAAGGAAGGCCTCTCTATAAACTACCCCTGAACCTGAATGAATTATTATGTTACCTCCACCAACCGACTTTACTCCTAAACTCAATTAATGAAATCAACAAATACATGTGGCAGTCCAGGGATTCGAACCTAGGATGCTCACACCGAAATTCAGTGCATTTAATCATAGCGCTACGAAGACAGTTAAAGAATGGTGGACAAGCCTACGATTTATTATGAAGTTTCGAATTCTGCATATCAATCTAAGCATGTACACACTTTCCAACTGCGCTAGCATAGGCTATGGATAGATGGATGGAAGGAGTAATTAATGGGGCATTACCCTAAGGAAGGCCTTTCTATAAACTACCCCTGAACCTGAATGAATTATTATGTTACCTCCACCAACCGACTTTACTACTAAACTCAATTAATGAAATCAACAAATACATGTGGCAGTCCTGGGATTCGAACCTAGGATGCTCACACCAAAATTCAGTGCATTTATCCATTGTGCTACGAAGACAGTTAAAGAATGGTGGACAAGCTTACGATTTATTATGCAGTTTCGAATCCTGCATATCAATCAAAGCATGTACACACTTTCCAACTGCGCTATCATAGGCTATGGAAAGATGGATGGAAGGAGTAATTAATGGGGCCTTAACCCTAAGGAAGAACTCTCTATAAATTACCCCTGACCTGAATGAATGATTATGTTACCTCCACCAACCGAATTTACTCCTAAACTCAATTAATTAAATCAACAAATACATGTGGCAGTCCCAAGGATTCGAGCCTAGGATGCTCACACCGAAATTCAGTGCATTGATCCATTGCGCTACGAAGACAGTTAAAGAATGGTGGACAAGCCTACGATTTATTATGCAGTTTCGAATCCTGCATATCAATCTAAGCATGTACACACTTTCCATTTTTGTTTGTGTTTTTTTCTTTTTTGAGATAATGAACGGAGGAAGGAAAAACACAGATAAAACAAAAAGGTCCATGTGCCTAAAGGCATCCTCCATTCATAAAATGTTTGTAACAACTGGATTTAAACTTTTGTAGATTGTAAGTTTGTGGAAAGCAACTCGAGGGAAGTGAATTCCAAAGAGTAGTAGTTCTAGGGATAAACGAATTTTGATAAGCAGAAGTTCTGCATTGTGGAAGAGAAAGTGTAAATTCATGGGCGCTCTCAGCTGCCCTAGTTCTACGGGGAAAGATGTGGAGAGGCGGCACAATTGAAGCAAGTTCCTCGGAACAATGGCTGTGAAAATATCTGTAGAATAATGCAAGGGATGCAACGTTTCTTCGTATGGATAATGTAGGAAGGTCCTGTGTGGATTGCAGGGTTATTGATTAATCTAATAGCTTTATTTTGAATTTTGTCCAACTGCCTCAATGCAACCATTCCACTTCCACTCCACAGAGGTGAACAGTAATCCATTTGAGAACGCACATGACTTTTATATATTACGGCCAACTGCTCGTCAGTGAAGAATTCTCGAACTCTGTACAGGAGTCCCAGTTTTTAGAGGCATTCTTAGCAATGCTTCTAACATAATGTGTCCAGCTCAATTTAGTAGTTAGTGTTACACCGAGAATGTCAATACTAGGGGAAGTGGGAATATTTACATCAGTAAAAAATATATGGGAGTCAGTGAGATTCTGTCGGTTAGAAAATTGAATGTAGTTGGTTTTCTGTGCATTAAAGGAAACTAGGTTCTTTTGTCCCCATTCATTAATTCTAGAAAGGTCCTGGTTCAAAGAAATTGCAGTGTTTATTTTTGAATTTATAAGATCGGGTTGGGTGAAGGAATTGGTAAATGTGAAGGAACTGTGGAGTGTTGAGTCATCTGCATAGGAATGTATTGGATTATGAGTGGTAGATATGAGATCATTGATATGAATGAGGAACAGAGTTGGGGCAAAACTGATCCCTGGGGAACACCAGCATTTATTGAGTGAAATTGAGAATAAAGGCCATCTACCATTACACATATTGTTCTGCTATGAAGATAAGAAGAAATTAGTGGAACTAATGATGCAAGGCCGTAGTGTGACATCTTCGACAATAAGGATTGATGCCAGACTCTATCAAATGCCTTTGATATATCCAGTGCTATTGTATGTGTTTCACCATGTTGGTCTGTAGCTTGGTTGATTTGATGAGTAAGAAGGCAAAGAATGTCTGCAGTTGATCGACATTGTCTAAAACCATATTGCCTATCACTGATTAATTTATTATTCTCAAGATGCTTAATTATGTGATTGTTTAATATAATTTCAAAGACTTTACCAAGAGTGGAAGTTATAGCTATTGGTCTGTAGATTGATGGATCTGAAGAGGCACCTTTCTTAGGAACTGGATGGATGTTTGCTTCTTTCCAGGGTACTGGGAATCATGAGGTATGAGTACACAGACGGACTTTTTTTGCCAATACAGGAGCGAGCACCAAGGAGCAATTCTTAAGTAATATTGAAGGAATTTCATCTGGACCAGGAGCCTTATCTACTGAGAGATTCTGCAAAATAGTGTTGACATGTCTGGTGTGGATCTTAAGTGAGGGAATTTCAGGCGAATTAAAATTAAGTACAGGGACATCTTGATTTATTTCATCTAAGGTTGAGTTGGTGGAGAAAATATCCGCAAGAAGGTTAGCTTTACCTCGTGGGTCACTTACAAGATTGCCAGTCGGAGATATTAATGGTGGAATGGATGAAGCAGTATTGAAGTTGGATTTTAATGAGTTAAGAGTAGACCAAAATATTTTGTTATCATTTGGATTATTTAGAAGATTATTTGCCTGCTTGTGGAGAAAGTTTGATGTAGTTAGGTTTAATACAGTTTTGGCATGATTTCTGATGTTTCTAAAGTAATTAACCTCTCCGCGGCGCACAGGGGGTTTTCTACAGGGTAAGACTGTGCGCACCTATGATGATTTTGGGACCTATTGCCAATTTCGATAAAAAGTACATCATCGTGTAGGGAATGTTTGCGTGCATCGGCCCATATATATTTGACCCCCCAAAAAATGTCTGGGGGGGGTAGGGGAACGGTCCGTAGTTGAAAAATGTGGAGCGAATGGCACCGCGCGGCTAGATTGTCATCGAGCGGCGAGATTTCCCTGCCGAATATTTACGCGCGCAGGGGATAGAAGGAGAGGGAGGAGGGGGTGGGTTACCGCGTATTATCACGTATATCTCCTTTTTCGAGCCCTTTTAGGCTATTTAGAGTATGTATACATGTGTAGGGCACCCATATAACAATGAATATGCCTCATAGTGTCCAAAAATTGCAATATATAAGGGAATTATAAGAGAATATTTAGGCGGGAATGAAGATGTGTTGGAGGTTTGGCGGCAATTTATGAGCTGAGAGTGTGGTTTACGCCATACATATCACGTATATCTTGTACGTAGAGCACTGTCACGCTATAATACAGACTTGTACGTATGTATACGTGCCATATATCAAAATATATACCGCATATAAACCAATTCATGCGATATTTACGCACATTATCAATGAGTTTCTATGCGTGAACCAAGGTGTGAGTGAGTTGTGGTGGGAATGAAAGGGGGAGAGGGTGTGTTACGCCATAAATATCACGTCATCTTGTATTTAGAGCACTCTCATGCTATAATAAAGACGTGTACATATGTAGGCGTCCCATATAACAAGGAATATACCGCATATAGCCCAATTGATGCGATATTTACGCAAATTGTGAATGTGTTTCTAGCAGACGGAAGCCTGAAAGGGGGGGTTGAGGGTGGGTGGGTGGGTGGAGGGAGGCATGCAGGGGTGCAGTGAGTGAGTGAGTCGTGGAGAGATGGAAGTCAGGCAGATCTCTAGATAGATAACCAGCTTAGTGATAATTGGGGAGGCGCCCTAAGCGTATTGATGTTTGGTATTTTGACCCTTATGTCTACCAGATGGCTGGTGTTCGTTGCCATCAACAGGTCTACAATAACATGAGTCAGGAATGAGAGAGAGAGAGCGAGAGAGAGAGAGAGAGAGAGAGAGAGAGAGAAACTGAGACATGCGTATGTCGTACATATAAATGGACTTCAGAATTGCATTTTTATGCAAGCAGACATTGCATTTTAGACACATGTGAAGTACCACAGAAACATGTAGGCCATTGACTGTAAATAAAGTACTATATTTATAGACCACCAGCGACGGTGCTGAGTCAACACAGGCAGATTGCCTGTTGTGATAGAGGGCTAAATATAGACTGGTGTCTCCTTACACCTGCGAAAGGGTAGATTGCCACCAGAGAAACGTTTACTTATTTATTTCGAAGTAATATGCAATCTAATGTATATTCGAGACCTACTGCAATTATTTGTATGACAGTCATGACTATGTATAATCCAATATACGCGCGTAGGCGAGACATAAGAAACCTGGTTGAGCAATTTTCGACACCCACACAGTTATTATTCATTTTTATTTACAATATTATACAATACAAATGTATTTGTGAAGAGTATTTTATCCATTATTGTATTTATACCAATTTTGTTCCCAGACAGAGCTGCTGTAGCTGGAGAATCAAGGAGCGGCAAGGGTCACCTCGTGACCGCCTGACCGTGTGAAAATGAGTGGAGTCACACTGAGAGGGGCAATTTTGCTGAGTGTTTGGGCAATTTTTGACAGAATGAAGTTATATAATTACTAATTCTTGACAGAGACAAACTATTATAAACCTTGGCATGATATAATTGATAATCCCATCAATTTACAAACGTAAATTGGTGGGATAATTCATTTTTTTTTTTATATTGTCATTTCGATTGTAACACGAAGTTTTGAGTGATATTTGGTATGAGCTCCTGTGGCATGGTTGGTAAGGTCGCGGACTGGAAAACTCAAAGTGTCGTAGGGTAGTGGGATCGAATCCAGGAGGGGGTTATGGGGAAGGTTTTATATTGTCTAGAAATTTTTTTATAAATTTTTTTTTTACAAGATCATGCCATTGTATTCAAACAATATGAAATATTCATAGAGTATATCATATTGTAAGAATACAATGACATGACCTTGTTTTCTTTTTTTCTTTTTTTATTGTTTTATTTTATTATCATAGTAGGTTTGACATGATTTATTGAAACATATTTATTTTTGTACAATTCATTTGAGGTAAGAAAATAATTATATACACATTACTTAGGCTAATAACAAACATATATATTGATATACTAAAAAAATAAGGCATATTACATGTAAATCTTTGAAACTTATAAACTAAATAATGAAACATACAATTATATAATGTAAAAGCTATATCACAGGGACATCTTTGGAACTTATACATTATATAATATATATGTTACATTATGAGGTAGCGTGATCAATTAGGTCAGGTCAGGTAAGGTAGGGCGCGAGTCCAGGGCAGGGCAGGAGGCGAGTCCAGGGCAGGGCACGGGGCGAGTCCAGGGCAGGGCAGGGCAGGGCAGGGGCCGACACTCAGTAGTTCTTGAAGGTGTGGTAGTCCCTGAAGCAGTCACCCAGGCAGAGTGCAACTTTGCACTCGGCGCACATTGAGGTGACTCTTTTGGTCACATGGGGTTTCCTCACACTGGAGCTGCAGACGGTGCACTGCACCTGCCTGTGACGAGTGCCAATCAGCTCGGTGTTGGTTGTGTAGTGTCTTTCGACACCCAGCTGGATGCGGTCAGGAACGTGATCCCCACGCCATGCCGTACGTCTGTGAGTGGTGGTGGCATACTTCTCCAGGAGTTGGTAGGAGACGTTGTACACGAACTCCCGGAATTTCAGCTTCTGGTTTGGGGCCATATCCTTCTTCACCAACCACAAGTTGTAGGCGTTCAGCATCGTTATGTCAACTAGGTGGAGGAAGAGCTTGTGATACCACTTCACAGTCTTCCTCAGACACTCAACACCTGACAGCTGACAGTCAGACTTGTCCACCAGGCGCATGTTTTTGGTGTAGTCCACTACCATGTCGGGCTTGTAGATTGTCTTCCTGGTTCGGTAGTGGATTTTGCCAGAATCCACCTGGGCACCTGTGTGGACGGTGGAAAGCAGGTGGACGTCTCGCTTATCCTTCCACTTCAGGGCTATCAGTTTCCCACACTTCTCGAGCTGCTTGTATTTCTGCCCCTTTCGTCGCCTTCTTCGCACATGCCTCTCGCGGTGTTCCTGGGCCAGGTCGTCTTCTGAAGGTGTGTCACTGGAGGAGGCATCTGTGAGAGGAATGACATCACCTGTGAACTTTGGCATAAACTTTCTTGTCTTTCTGACAGTCCCACATGACCCCGTTTGGTTGTCATAAAGAAACTGGCAGAGAGCAGGAGAAGTATACCAGTTGTCAGTGTAGATGATGTGGCCTTTGCCCAGGTAAGGTGCCAACATTTTCCTGACGATGGCACCTGACATGCCCATGGGGTCATTGGCAGCGGCTTTCGGTATGTCAATGTCAGTGCCTGTATACACGATCATGTCAAGCACTATTCCAGTTTCACAGTCGCACAACACGAAGAGCTTGATTCCGAACCTATGCCTCTTCAAGGGGATATACTGCTTGAAAACAAGACGTCCTTTGAAGAGCACGAGCGACTCATCAATCACCAAATTGAGGAAGGGGTAAAAGTATTTCCTATACCTCTCCAACAACATGGTGAACACCTCCCGAACTTTCCATATCCTGTCAATCCTGTTAGGATTTTCGTTGTCTGCAAAGTGCATAAATCTTAGCAGCAACAAAAATCTGTCACGAGTCATGAACTTATTGAAAGTTGGGGTGGCGATGAGAGGGTCGTGCTTCCAGTAGTGTTGCAACACATGCTTCTTGATCAGAGGCATGAGGAACAACAAGGCAAAGAACGTCAGAAATTCTGCCACTGTCGTATCCACCCAGCCTCGTATTCTCGCTTTTGGAGAAAGGACGTCCAATCTGCCAAACACCCACCTGTAGTAGGCGTTTGTTTGGGCAACGATGTACGTCATTACCTCCATGTCGAAAAAAGCGAGGAAGAAGTCGCTTTCGTTCGCTTGATCATCACAGGGCCAGTTGTCAGTTGTTCCTGACGTCCCAGGATTGAACTGGGGCACGTCAGGTACAAAATTGACCCCGTCAGACCAATCGAACGAAGGCATGCCAGGGATCGGAATGTCGTCTGCGTCTTCTTCTGCGTCTGAAATATCGCTTCCATGGTCGCGATACAGCACTTCATCATCATTACCCTCCTCTTCACTCGACAGACGATGCCCTTCCTCGTTTTCGTCACCGAAGTCGGACTCACTCCCACTGTCCACTCCCAAATCCCCCCACCCTTGGTCCCGTGCTAGGGCTTCGTCGTCGAAACCCGGGCTGCCAATGTCCTGCGAATCACCATCAAACAGCAGGGCGGCATACTTAGATGGTGTAAGATTTTTTCCGGGTCACTTTGGCACGTGCGGGAGTCTTATGGACAGGGACAGCAGAGGTGGTGGCAGGGGCGGCGGCAGGGGCGGCGGCGGCGGCAGGGGCGGCGGCGGCAGGGGCAGCAGTGGTGCGTGGCCTTGATGGCAAGATGATGGTGGTGCCTGTCGCCCTTCTCTCTGTTCCTTGGGCAGGGGCGGCAGGGGCGGCAGGGGCAGCAGGGGCGGCAGGGGCGGCAGGGGCAGCAGGGCCGGCAGGGACACCAGGGCCAGCAGTCGCTTTCCCAGTCGCTTTCCCCCTCCCTTTCCCCTTCCCCTTCCCTGTTCCTTGGGCAGGGGCGGCAGGGGCGGCAGGGGCGGCAGGGGCAGCAGGGGCGGCAGGGGCAGCAGGGCCGGCAGGGACACCAGGGCCAGCAGTCGCTTTCCCAGTCACTTTCCCTCTCCCTTTCCCCTTCCCCTTCCCTGTTCCTTGGGCAGGGGCGGCAGGGGCGGCAGGGGCAGCAGGGGCGGCAGGGGCGGCAGGGGCGGCAGGGGCGGCAGGGGCAGCTGGGCCAGGGGCGGCTGGTGGTGGTGGTGGTGGTAGGGGCACTGTGGCTGGCGTACGGGTTCTCTTCCCTACGCCCGTGCCTTTCATTTTTCCTGCCCCCGCAGGTAATGCAGCCCTAGGGCGGCCTCCTGCGTCGCTGGTACCGGTGGCAGGGGTGGCAGGGGTGGCAGTGGTGGCAGTGGTGGTGGTAGTGGTTGTTGCAGTGGCCTGGGTCGTGGTGGCAGTGTCCCGAAAGACCAATGACCTCTGTGCCATTGCCCTGCTTGCACGTGTTTTACGTGCTTTTGGTGCTGGTGATTCGTCCTCTGAGCTGTAGGGCGTGTCGTACTGGTAGCTAGGGTCTTTGGCAGCCACCCTCTGCCTTCCACGGCGGCTAACACCACCAGAAGGAGGGCTGGTTGTGTCATCAGGGAGCGAGCGTGAGGGACGTGTAGGCTCCATGACTAGTGCGTGGTTACTGGCGCGGTGGTGCTTGCACGAGTGCGGGGCGAGCGTTTGGCGGGGTGGTATCGAGAGTTGACATGTAGTACAATACCCACACCAATTTTCAGCCGCCTGGCTATAAACGCGCGGTTTTGGTACGTGTTCAAAGTCTCTGCTCTTAAGAGTCTACCCGCAGTGCGCCGGGGGAACTCTTAAGAGTCTACCCGCAGCTCCCGGGTTAAAGGCTTCATGTGTTTTTTATCTTGTGTATGCGTTGTAGGCTATTGCATTTTGTTCATTTACTCTAGCTCAATTATGGTCAAACCATTTAGGTTAATTAGATCTTTTACTGTACTTTTGATGAGGAATAAAAGTTTCCATTCCAATTTTTATAAAATCTTGTATGTGGCTCAAGGTGGTGTGTGCATAATTAGAAAAGAAAGAGGTCCAGGGAATATCAATAAAGAAACCTTGAAGTCTGCCCTATCGTAATGCCATTTAGTCACCAAAACAGGTTCAGAGTGGGAAGGTGTGGTAGGTGATAGACAGGTGGCCTGTATCAGACAGTGATCAGAAGATCCAAGCGGGGACCTCACTGTAACATCATAATTTTCTGAATTGGTTGTTAAAAATAAGACCAGTAGGTGGGAATTATGACTAGGATTATCTGGTACACGGGTGGGTTGGTTGACTAGTTGAGTAAGATTAAATGAGTCTGCAAATAGCTCACATTCAAGACCAGCATCATCAGTCCTGGCTGAATGAGTGAGCCATTCAACATTATGGACATTAAAATCACCCAACACAGTGAGTTCAGAAGAAGCATTTAAGTTGAGGACACTGAGTTGTGAGGACAGAGAATCAAAAAGACTTTGCTCTGGAGGAGTATATATTTGGGGAACGGCAGATGCAATATATGTATTTAAATTTACCAGCAGAAATTAATTTGTATATATAATAATCAAAATAGGGAAAATTGAAACTAGTAACCTCCTCCAGGGCAATTTCAGATTTTGCGAAGCAACATACACCTCCTTTAGGTCTGAAATTTTGGAGCAGTTGATAACCTGGAAAATTAAATCTAGACGTGTCAGATGTGGATGCTAATTGAGTCTCTGTCAAAAAAAGGAGAGTAGGGGATTCTGCTTGAAGAAATTGATGTACAGAATTGATGTTAGAGTGAAGTCCCCTTATCATAGGCTATCATGCGCTATCATAGGCTATGGATAGATGGATGGAAGGAGTAATTATTGGGGCCTTAACCCTAAGGAAAGCCTCTCTATAAACTACCCCTGAACCTGAATGAATGATTATGTTACCTCCACCAACCGACTTTACTCCTAAACTCAATTAATGAAATCATCAAATACATGTGGCAGTCCAGGGATTCGAACATAGGATGCTCACACCGAAATTCAGTGCATTTATCCATTGTGCTACAAAGACAGTTAAAGAATGGTGGACAAGCCTACGATTTATTATGCAGTTTCGAATCCTGCATATCAATCAAAGCATGTACACACTTTCCAACTGCGCTATCATAGGCTATGGATAGATGGATGGAAGGAGTAATTAATGGGGCCTTAACTCTAAGGAAGGCCTCTCTATAAACTACCCCTGAACCTGAATGAATTATTATGTTACCTCCACCAACCGACTTTACTCCTAAACTCAATTAATGAAATCAACAAATACATGTGGCAGTCCCAGGGATTCGAACCTAGGATGCTCACACCGAAATCCAGTGCATTTAATCATAGCGCTACAAAGACAGTTAAAGAATGATGGACAAACCTACGATTTATTACGCAGTTTCGGATCCTGCATATCAATCAAAGCATGTACACACTTTCCAACTGCGCTATCATAGGCTATGGATAGATGGATGGAAGGAGTAATTAATGGGGCCTTAACCCTAAGGAAGGCCTCACTATAAACTACCCCTGAACCTGAATTAATTATTATGTTACCTCCACCAACCGACTTTACTCCTAAACTCAATTAATGAAATCAACAAATACATGTGGCAGTCCCAGGGATTCGAACCTAGGATGCTCACACCGAAATTCAGTGAATTTAATCATAGCGCTACCCACGAAGACAGTTAAAGAATGGTGGACAAGCCTACGATGTATTATGCAGTTTCGAATCCTGCATATCAATCGAAGCATGTACTTTCCAACTGCGCTATCATATGGTATGGATAGATGGATGGAAGGAGTAGTTAATGGGACCTTAACCCTAAGGAAGGCCTCTCTATAAACTACCCCTGAACCTGAATGAATTATTATGTTACCTCCACCAACCAACTTTACTCCTAAACTCAATTAATGAAATCAACAAATACATGTGGCAGTCCAGGGATTCGAACCTAGGATGCTCACACCGAAATTCAGTGCATTTAATCATAGCGCTACGAAGACAGTTAAAGAATGGTGGACAAGCTTACGATTTATTATGCAGTTTCGAATCCTGCATATCAATCAAAGCATGTACACACTTTCCAACTGCGCTATCATAGGCTATGGAAAGATGGATGGAAGGAGTAATTAATGGGGCCTTAACCCTAAGGAAGAACTCTCTATAAATTACCCCTGCACCTGAATGAATGATTATGTTACCTCCACCAACCGAATTTACTCCTAAACTCAATTAATTAAATCAACAAATACATGTGGCAGTCCCAGGGATTCGAGCCTAGGATGGTCACACCGAAATTCAGTGCATTGATCCATTGCGCTACGAAGACAGTTAAAGAATGGTGGACAAGCCTACGATTTATTATGCGGTTTCGAATCCTGCATATCAATCTAAGCATGTACATACTTTCCAACTGCGCTACCATAGGCTATGGATAGATGGATGGAAGGAGTATTTAATGGGGCCTTAACCCTAAGGAAGGCCTCTCTATAAACTATCCCTGAACCTGAATGAATTATTATGTTACTTCCACCAACCGACTTTACTCTTAAATTCAATTAATGAAATCAATAAATACATGTGGCAGTCCAGGGATTCGAACCTAGGATGCTCACACTTTTCAGTGTGAGTAAATAAATGCTCAGTGCATTTATCCATTGTGCTACGAAGACAGTTAAAGAATGGTGGACAAGCCTACGATGTATTATGCAGTTTCGAATCCTGCATATCAATCTAAGCATGTACACACTTTCCAATTTTTTTTTTTGTTTTTTTTTTTTTTGAGACAATGAACGGAGGGATGAAAAACACAGATAAAACAAAAAGGTCCATGTGCCTAAAGGCATCCTCCATTCATAAAATGTTTGTAACAACTGGATTTAAACTTTTGTAGATTGTAAGTTTGTGGAAAGCAACTCGAGGGAAGTGAATTCCAAAGAGTAGTAGTTCTAGGGATAAACGAATTTTGATAAGCAGAAGTTCTGCATTGTGGAAGAGAAAGTGTAAATTCTTGGGCACTCTCAGCTGCCCTAGTTCTACGGGGAAAGATGTGGAGAGGCGGCACAATTGAAGCAAGTTCCTCGGAACAATTGCTGTGAAAATATCTGTAGAATAATGCTAGGGATGCAACGTTTCTTCGTATGGATAATGTAGGAAGGTCCTGTGTGATTGCAGGGTTATTGATTAATCTAATAGCTTTATTTTGAATTTTGTCCAACTGCCTCAATGCAACCACTCCACTTCCACTCCACAGAGGTGAACAGTAATCCATCTGAGAACGCACATTACTTTTATATATTACGGCCAACTGCTCGTCAGTGAAGAATTCTCGAACTCTGTACAAGAGTCCCAGTTTTTTAGAGGCATTCTTAGCAATGCTTCTAACATAATGTGTCCAGCTCAAGTTAGTAGTTAATGTTACACCGAGAATGTCAATACTAGGGGAAGTGGGAATATATACATCATTACAAAATATATGGGAGTCAGTGAGATTCTGTCGGTTAGAAAATTGAATGTACTTGGTTTTCTGTGCATTAAAGGAAACTAGATTCTTTTGACCCCATTCATTAATTCTAGAAAGGTCCTGGTTCAGAGAAATTGCAGTGTTTATTTTTGATTTTATAAGATCGGGTTGGGTGAAAGAATTGGTAAATGTGAAGGAACTGTGGAGTGTTGAGTCATCTACGTAGGAATGTATTGGATTATGAGTGGTAGATATGAGATCATTGATATGAATGAGGAACAGAGTTGGGGCCAAAACTGATCCCTGGGGAACACCAGCATTTATTGAGTGAAATTGAGAATAAAGGCCATCTACCATTACACACATTTTTCTGTTATGAAGATAAGAAGAAATTAGTGGAACTAATGATGCAAGGCCGTAGTGTAACATCTTCGACAATAAGGATTGATGCCAGACTCTATCAAATGCCTTTGATATATCCAGTGCTATTGTATGTGTTTCACCATGTTGGGCTGTAGCTTGGTTGATTTGATGCGTAAGAAGGCAAAGAATGTCTGCAGTTGATCGACATCGTCTAAAACCATATTGCCTATCACTGATTAATTTATTATTCTCAAGATGCTTAATTATGTGATTATGTAATATAATTTCAAAGACTTTACCAAGAGTGGAAGTTATAGCTATTGGTCTGTAGTTTGATGGATCTGAAGAGGCACCTTTTTTAGGAACTGGATGGATGTTTGCTTCTTTCCAGGGTACTGGGAAGCATGAGGTATGAGTACACAGACGGAAATTTTTTGCCAATACAGGAGCGAGCACCAAGGAGCAATTCTTAAGTACTATTGGAGGAATTTCATCTGGACCAGGAGCCTTATCTACTGAGAGACTGCAAAATAGTGTTGACATGTCTGGTGTGGATCTTAAGTGAGGGAATTTCCGGAGAATTAAAATTAAGTACAGGGACATCTTGATTTATTTCATCTAAAGTTGAGTTGGTGGAGAAAATATCCGCAAGAAGGTTAGCTTTACCTCGTGGGTCACTTACAAGATTGCCAGTCGGAGATTTTAATGGTGGAATGGATGAAGCAGTAGTGAAGTTGGATTTGAATGAGTTAAGAGTAGACCAAAATATTTTGTTATCATTTGTATTATTTAGAAGTTTATTTGCCTGCTTGTGGAGAAAGTTTGATTTAGTTAGGTTTAATACAGTTTTGGCATGATTTCTGATGTTTCTAAAGTAATTAAAGGCTTCATGTGTTTTTTATCTTGTGTATCCATTGTAGGCTATTGCTTTTTGTTCAGTTACTCTAGCACAATTATGGTCAAACCATTTAGGTGAATTAGATCTTTTACTGTACTTTTGATGAGGAATACATGTTTCCATTCCAATTTTTACAAAATCTTGTATGTGGCTCAAGGTGGTGTGTGCATCATTAGAAAAGAAAGAGGTCCAGGGAATATCAATAAAGAAACCTTGAAGACCCTCCCACTCTGTCCTTATCGTAATGCCATTTAGTCACCAAAACAGGTTCAGAGTGGGAAGGTGTGGTAGGTGATAGACAGGTGGCCTGTATCAGACAGTGATCAGAAGATCCAAGCGGGGACCTCACTGTAACATCATAATTTTCTGAATTAGTTGTTAAAAATAAGTCCAGTAGGTGGGAGTTATGATTAGGAGTATCTGGTACACGGGTGGGTTGGTTGACTAGTTGAGTGAAATTAAATGAGTCTGCAAATAGCTCACATTCAAGACCAGCATCATCAGTCCTGGCTGAATGAGTGAGCCATTCAACATTATGGACATTAAAGTCACCCAACACAGTGATTTCAGAAGCATTTAAGTTGAGGACACTGAGTTGTGAGGACAGAGAATCAAAAAGACTTTGCTCTGGAGGAGTATTTGGGGAACGGTAGATGCAACATATGTATTTAAATTTACCAGCAGAAATTAATTTGTATATAGAATAATCAAAATAGGGACAATTGAAACTAGGGCAATTTCAGATTTTGCGAAGCAACATACACCTCCTATAGGTCTGAAATTTGGAGCAGTTGATAACCTGGAAAATTAAATCTAGACGTGTCAGATGTGGATGTTACTTGAGTCTCTGACAAAAAATGGAGAGTAGGGGATTCTGCTTGAAGAAATTGATGTACATAATTGATGTTAGAGTGAAGTCCCCTTAGCATAGGCTATCATGCGCTATCATAGGCTATGGATAGATGGATGGAAGGAGTAATTATTGGGGCCTTAACCCTAAGGAAAGCCTCTCTATAAACAACCCCTGAACCTGAATGAATGATTATGTCCATTGCGCTACGAAGACAGTTAAAGAATGGTGGACAAGCCTACGATTTATTATGCAGTTTCGAATCCTGCGTATCAATCTAAGCATGTACACATTTTCCAACTGCGCAATCATAGGCTATAGATAGATGGATGGAAGGAGTAATTAATGGGGCCTTAACCCTAAGGAAGGCCTCTCTATAAACTTCCCCTGAACCTGAATGAATGATTATGTTACCTCCACCAACCGACTTTACTCCTAAACTCAATTAATGAAATCATCAAATACATGTGGGAGTCCAGGGATTCGAACCTAGGATGCTCACACCGAAATTCAGTGCATTTATCCATTGCGCTACAAAGACAGTTAAATAATGGTGGACAAGCCTACGATTTATTACGCAGTTTCGAATCCTGCATATCAATCAAAGCATGTACACACTTTCCAACTGTGCTATCATAGACTATGGATAGATGGATGGAAGGAGTAATTAATGGGGCCTTAACCCTAAGGAAGGCCTCTCTATAAACTACCCCTGAACCTGAATGCATGATTATGTTACCTCCACCAACCGACTTTACTCCTAAACTCAATTACTGAAATCAACAAATACATGTGGCAGTCCCAGGGATTGGAACCTATGATGCTCACACCGAAATCCAGTGCATTTAATCATAGCGCTACGAAGACAGTTAAAGAATGGTGGACAAGCCTACGATTTATTATGAAGTTTCGAATCCTGCATATCAATCTAAGCATTATATTTTCCAACTGCGCTATCATAAGCTATGGATAGATGGATGGAAGGAGTAGTTAATGGGACCTTAACCCTAAGGAAGGCCTCTCTATAAACTACCCCTGAACCTGAATTAATTATTATTTTACCTCCACCAACCGACTTTACTCCTAAACTCAATTAATGAAATAAACAAATACATGTGGCAGTCCAGGGATTCGAACCTAGGATGCTCACACCGAAATTCAGTGCATTTAAGGGGAGATTTCCACTTGAGGGATTTTTTTCTTTACCCCTTTCTCCCTCATGTGTAGCCCCATTGATTTTGAGATTTTAAGACGTTAGCCCTAGTAGTTTGGACATTTTAAGACATTTTGCCCCATTTCTCTCAATTTTAAGACCTTACATGCCATTAAGGTGTCGATTTTTTCCTGGCGAGCGAAAGCGAGCCTGTAATTTAAGAGCAACTGGCCTCCGGCCGGGACATTTTTCTACCGAAAAATTTACACATTTATCTTGAAAGGTGGTCTAGGGGGTGAAATTTTAAACTTGATGAAAACGTAGGGATCAAACTAAATACCTCCCCTTAATCATAGCGCTACGAAGACAGTTAAAGAATGGTGGACAAACCTACGATTTATTATGCAGTTTCGAATCCTGCGTATCAATCTAAGCATGTACACACTTTCCAACTGCGCTATCATAGGCTATAGATAGATGGATGGATGGAGTAATTAATGGGGCCTTAACCCTAAGGAAGGCCTCTCTATAAACTACCTCTGAACCTGAATGAATTATTATGTTACCTCCACCAACCGACTTTACTCCTAAACTCAATTAATGAAACCAACAAATACATGTGGCAGTCCAGGGATTCGAACCTAGGATGCTCACACCGAAATTCAGTGCATTTAATCATAGCGCTACGAAGACAGTTAAAGAATGGTGGAGAAGCCTACGATTTATAATGCAGTTTCGAATCCTGCATATCAATCTAAGCATGTACTTTCCAACTGCGCTATCATAGGCTATGGATAGATGGATGGAAGGAGTAATTAATGTGGCCTTAACCCTAAGGAAGGCCTCTCTACAAACTACCCCTGAACCTGAATTAATTATTATGTTACCTCCACCAACCGACTTTACTCCAAAACCCAATTAATGAAATCAACAAATACATGTGGCAGTCCCAGGGATTCGAACCTAGGATGCTCACACCGAAATTCAGTGCATTTATCCATTGCGCTACGAAGACAGTTAAAGAATGGTGGACAAGCTTACGATTTATTATGCAGTTTCGAATCCTGCATATCAATCTAAGCATTACACACTTTCCAACTGCGCTATCATAGGCTATGGATAGATGGATGGAGGGAGTAGTTAGTGGTGCCTTAATAGACCAGTCAAAGTAGGGCTGGACTTAGAACAAATTGCAATAGAAGGTTTTTTGGCTTTAACTTGTTTATTAGGTCCCTCTGATGAACATATAAAAAGTCTCCAACTTTTGGACACCGGGAAAGTGGTTAATTTGCATAAATTCAAGATGGCCGCCGTCCAAAGCTTCAATTTACAGATAACTTTTTTCTGGTTGCTCCTAGACCCTATAAATGTATTACAAACAACGTTTTTTGGCTTTAACTTGTTTATTAGGTCCCTCTGATGAACATATAAAAAGTCTCCAACTTTTGGACACCTGGAAAGTGGTTAATTTACAGCCAAAAAACCTTACAGCCAAAAAACCTTCTATTGCAATTTGTTCTAGGTCAAGCCCTACCTTTACTGCACATTATTGTCTATTACATTTTGCCTAGGCCTATACTAATCCCATCATCTTGTTTCTTGTTTCAACAGATTGGTGCGACATCTACCGAAGCCATGGAAGAAGAGGTGGTGCATAATCCCTGCGGCATTTGCTCAAACACGTTAGACGAAGGAGAAACAGTCAAGCTGAGGGCGAAGGGAGCAGATACTATCAACAAGGCCAGTACTGAACGTGGAACGCCATCAATTACCGTGTCCGAGGGCCAAACGGTGCACATTGATTGCCGAAAGAAGCATGTCAATACGAAGCCAAATAGAATTCCTGGGAAGCAGAAGAAACGTCCTGAAAAACCTGCTCTTCGTTCTCAGACACCAGACTTTTGTTTTACAGAGAACTGCTTTTTTTGTGGTACAAAAATCTATTTGGACACAAAGCATGATTCAGAAGAAGTGTATCCAGTACGCACCTTCAACTTTCAAAGGACCTCGGAACACTCCAGGAGATGTTGCCATACTTTGCAGCGTGTGGTCATAACAATTATGCCAAGTCAGCCCATGTGTACATTCAAGACATGATTGAACTTGAGCAGCTCAACCCAGACATGTTCTGTCAATTGAACTACGGTCTATTTGTGATCCGCCGAAGTGATCGGCTGTGGGCAGGACTGCCAAGCGACTTGGTTATAGAGCAGGTTTTGATGCGCTCTTTGAAAACGAATGGTGGATTGACACGTGGTAGGGGCATGGAGGAAACGCAACGCCTGCGCTGGTTACTTGCTATGCCAGCCTGCGCTGAGGTGAGTGAAGTTATGCAAGAACTGACAGGGAAGCATTTCCACACCTCTGAGCAGCACAAAGAAATGACTGAAGCAAGGCGTGAACGAGATAGGAAGGACACAGAGAAGGTTCTCGCATTCTTCAAGGATTATGATCCATTTCAAGAATCAAATGAACTCAGGAATATTGCCAACGGTGTGACAGGACCAGCCTCGGCCAATCCTCATTTACTGTATGAGGTTGGTATGAACATTGTGCAGAAGATGGAAGGTAGCAATGCTTTTGACTTTTCATTTAGGAAGAAAGATCAAGTTGAGTCGTTGGGTGCAAAGGTTACAATCAGTGCTGAAAAAGTACCAATCGACCCACAGCTCCTTTTCCAGAGGCTCCTCATCTTTGCTAATAACAGGGACTTAGGTGTTGAAGAGGTCTTTGCGTATGAGTTGTCTAGCTACCCTACTGCTCTGTTCGATAAGTGGGGGAGGCTCAGGGAAGCCAATAAACCACAGCTAGGAGATGAGATAGCTGCTGTTGTTCCCAAGTCGTCATTGGAATCATTTGAGGAAGAAAGGACTGTGACCCATGTTCTGGATGGTGGTTCCTTATTGCAAAGGATTCCATGGAAGAAGGGTGACACATTTGAGGACATTGCAAGCATGTACATGAAGCATGTTTCCAAAAACTTTCTCAACCCGGTGGTTGTATTCGACGGTTATAAATCAGGACCTACTACCAAGGACATGACACACAATCGACGATCAAAAGGAGTCTTTGGTCAAAAGGTGATGTTCACTCCAACCATGCCTCTTCGGTCAAAAAAGGAAAACTTCTTGTCAAACTCGGACAATAAGCAAAACTTCATTGACTTATTGTGTGAAACATTCAAGGCAAATGGAATTGACTGTGTCAATGCGCCAGCAGATGCAGATGTCATGATTGCGAAGAAGGGAATTGAGCATGCAAGGGAAACCGTGACATATGTGATAGGTGAGGACACAGACTTGTTGGTGCTGTTGTGTCATTATGCGGAACGAGGGATGAATGATTTGTACTTCAAGTCGAGCAAGGAAGGTGGGAAATGTTGGCATATTAACTCAGTAGCAGAAGCTCTCGGTGAAAGCATCTGTCGTGTCCTGCCAGTTGGCCATGCACTCTGTGGATGTGACACAACCTCACGACTGTATGGTATTGGTAAAGGGGCTGCCTTGAGGAAAGTGAGGGAAGACAACGGTTTCTTGAAATGTATAGAAGCATTCTGTTGCCAAAGTGGAAGTAAAGACGCGATATCATCAGCTGGTGAAAAGGCCTTGGTTTATTTGTACGGGGGAAAAGGAAATGACACCCTTGACGGACTGCGAAAGACAAAGTTTTGCAACAAGGTGGCAAAAAGTTCAACTACCGTTGAAGTTCACAGCCTTCCCCCAACAACCGATGCAGCCAAATACCACTCGTTCCGAGTTTATTGTCAGGTCCAGGAATGGATGGGGAACTGTGTGGACCCCGAGAAATGGGGCTGGTGTCTGCGGAAGGGACAGCTTGAACCGAAGACGATGGATTCGCCAGTGGCTCCTGATTCACTACTGAAATTGGTCAGATGTCAGTGTAAGGGCAACTGTGACACTCAACGCTGTAGTTGCAAACGGAATGAGCTTGAATGTTCCAGTGCATGTGGTCAATGTAAAGGACTCTGTCAAAATAGCAACTTGGATGCAAGCACCGATGATCCAAGTGAATACGAACTCCTATCATGAATTACATAATTGGCTCTGAATGACGTCATACGTCATGTTTTTTTTTTTTTTTTTTTTATAAAAAAGAGGGACAACAGGTCAACAAACCCATACAAGCACAAAGTGCCTGTGTCACCCCTTGTGAAAGAGACAGTTCAGCCTGTCTGTAAGGTTTTTCGGCTGTAAATTAACCACTTTCCAGGTGTCCAAAAGTTGGAGACTTTTTATATGTTCATCAGAGGGACCTAATAAACAAGTTAAAGCCAAAAAACGTTGTTTGTAATACATTTATAGGGTCTAGGAGCAACCAGAAAAAAGTTATCTGTAAATTGAAGCTTTGGACGGCGGCCATCTTGAATTTATGCAAATTAACCACTTTCCCAGTGTCCAAAAGTTGGAGACTTTTTATATGTTCATCAGAGGGACCTAATAAACAAGTTAAAGCCAAAAAACCTTCTATTGCAATTTGTTCTAGGTCCAGTTAAATGATTGCTAGATTTACTGGACTATAAGGGGAGTTATTTAGTTTGTTCCCTAGACCTCCATCAAGCTTAAAATTACACCCCCTTGAGTCCCTTTCAAGATAAATTTGTAAATTTTTCGGTAGACAAATTTCCCGGCCAAAGGCCGGTCCCCCTTAAATTACAGGCTCGCTATCGCTCGCCAGGATAAAATCGACACCTGAATTGCACGAAAGGTCTTAATATGGGGTGAAAGTTCTTAAAATTGCTAAACTACTGGGACAAACGTTTCATAATATCAAAAGCAATGGGGCTAAACATGAGGAAGAAAGGGGTCAAGAAAAAAATCCCTCAAGTGGAGATCTCCCCTTAAGGGGACCGGCCGCTTTTTAGGCTTAAAAAGCTCGCAATCCTGAAAATACCATTAGCTGTTAAAATGTGTTTATTCAACATGCTTCATAAGCCAGTGAAATTTTATTAGTGAAAACCCATTGGATTTTGTTTTTGTTTTTATACTTTTCTTGTATTTCTAAAAACGTTATATAGCAAACTTTGAAATTGACAGGCTCAGTAACTACTGGTCGTACGAGGATCGTACATATATAAATGGAAAGAGCGTAACATAATCTACAACCTCCCAACAGCTGTATCTTCTACTCTGCCGTGTTCCTGCGTAAAATATTGTAAGCCAAAAATAAAAAGGTTAAAAATGTTCACCCAATTACCTTAGACTTTCACGTTATTCTCAACACCTGTTTTGTCGTACTTTGGGATATTTTAATTATTGTATTATTGGGCCTCTAGGAATGTTTTATATACCATTGGAAAGCACGTGAAATGCTCTATAAAGCTTTTGACGCCTTTTTTTGAATTTGAGACACAGCTCCTTGGCATATGTAGCTAACCAATGAGTACACAATCATTACCTAATTTCCGAGTCACCTAATTCCACAATTAGATAAAAAATTAAAAAAGCAGATCAAGAGAGTTGTAAAACCACCTGTCCTGAGTTGTCTGATCCCTCTGAAAATATTATACAGTGCTTGGGTTTCGTGTTAAAAGACTTCAAAAGATGTGTTAAATTTTCGAGCTATTTTTCACCCTAATTCAGGAACTGAACCTACAATAACCAGGTGGATCTACAATAAAAAAAATACAAATAAAAAATCATTGGTTCATCATCCTCTATACGTGTGCGAAATCTCATTGCAATCGGACGAAGTTCAGTGTCACCCCCTATTAAAAAGCGGCCGGTCCCCTTTAACCCTAATATAAGGAAGGACTCTATATAAACTACCCCTGAACCTGAATGAATTATTATGTTACCTCCACCAACCGACTTTACTCCTAAATTCAATTAATGAAATCAACAAATACATGTGGCAGTCCAGGGATTCGAACCTAGGATGCTCACACAGAAATTCAGTGCATTTATCCATTTCGCTACGAAGACAGTTAAAGAATGGTGGACAAGCCTACGATTTATTATGCAGTTTCGAATCCTGCGTATCAATCTAAGCATGTACACACTTTCCAACTGCGCTATCATAGGCTATGGATAGATGGATGGAAGGAATAATTAATGGGGCCTTAACCCTAAGGAAGGCCTCTCTATAAACTACCCCTGAACCTGAATTAATTATTATGTTACCTCCACCAACCGACTTTACTCCTAAACTCAATTAATGAAATCAACCAATACATGTGACAGTCCAGGGATTCGAACCTAGGATGCTCACACCGAAATTCAGTGCATTTACTCATAGCGCTACGAAGAAAGTTAAAGAATGGTGGACACACCTACGATTTATTATGCAGTTTCGAATCCTGCATATCAATCTAAGCATGTACACACTTTCCAACTGCGCTAGCATAGGCTTTGGATAGATGGATGGAAGGAGTAATTAATGGGGCCTTCTCATTATGATCTAAGTTTAGAGGCCCCTTTATGTCCTTAACTATCCACTAATTTCCTCTTTGATCATCACTTGTTATCACCCAAATACATGCCCAACTTGTTGCCTTGCTTCAACATAATAACCCTATCCTGTCGTCTACGCTCCACTATAACCAGGGAAATATACTATTGTGTGGTTTGGTATAATTCTACAGTCCATCAAGTACAAGAATAACCACAAATAATATATTGCCATACAAAACTCAAGGCACTATATTGAGACCCAATATAGGTAAAAGAGGTTATGTCAGCTTTATTACTGATGAAATAATTAAAACTAAGACATTATTATCACAGCTAGTAATACTATCACATACTGTACCTCAACTAAAACAAAATAAAATTATACAAAACGTTAATAAGACCAATTTTGACTTACCCAACATGTCCTCTAAATGCTTTCAATAAAACACATATGAATAAATAACAAGTTTTCCAGAATAAGGCCTTGAGATTCATACATAATGTCAAATATCCAAATATTTTAGTAACGAAACATTACATATGTTATCTGATATGGGCTATAAACGTATTACTCGATAATTATTCGAAGGGTGTATGGAAAACAAATTACCCGAGAAACGCGATAAGCCTAACGAAACTGTCTGTATAGCGAACACGATAGGCCTCACGGAAGCAAGACCTTAAATAAAACTTCCAAAACACCCCAGGGTCTCTCAAAATAAAGGAATCGGTGATTAGGTGAGATAATTCCCCTCTAGTACCTCCTAACACTCATTCACATATGTCCCCCCCCCCCCCTCCCTCCTCAATTATTGGCTATTTTTCCGCTTATTTCCCTCCTATATTGGTCATTATCCACGCAAATTATTCTCAGGCGGTCTCGAAGACACGGGCGAGTCATTTAGAGACCCTATCGCAGTGTGAGATCTCTCCCGGATAGCTCAGTAGGTTGCTAAACGTTGCAGAGGGAACATGTATGTCTCTTGCCCGGCCGATCAAGAATATAACCGGGCGGCGAAAATATACGTTGTTCACCCCCAATTACTGTTTCCGCTTCTTTTATCGATCTTCAAGGTTCATAATTATGTTCATCATATAAGTAAAATAAATGCACATGGAGAAAAATAACACTTTACATGGTAAATATAACAAATTCTGTCAGAATCGCAGGGTAGACATTATCCGTCCTGGCCACTTTTCACTACCTCATTTTCGAGTTCCACAGGTTAACAACTTAAATTTGGAGATCAAAATTAATATGGAAAGAAATCCAGAGATGGAAATTAAAGTTCCATACATATATGAAAGTAGTCAAGATGCTAATGCAGAGGAACCAGATCCAATGTATACATATTGAATTGATTAGCATGTTAGAGACTGGTTATTTAACACCTTACGAGCGGCCTAGGCGGTATATAATATGTAGCCACCAGCGGGGTGTTTTTACCCAAAATAGGGCTGTTTACGTGATCATTTTCACGCCTAAATAAGACCCAGAGCGTAAAACAAGTATCTATCCCTGAAAGGGCATAAACAGAGCTTTCCAATGACACCATAACGATCCTTTTATGATGGCTAGTTTTCTTGCAACAACCGCGCAACGCGAGTGCAAAAAGCATGTAATTCGGCACTTTCCCCATACAATTCCGTATGTAGCGAGTGAGAGAGGGAGGGAGGAGGTGGGATTCGTGTCAGTAGGTTCGCCGCGGTGGTCTGGAGCAGTCATACGCTCGCTACTCTCCTGCCACCACTTGTCTCTCTCTCTCAGCAACATTACGTGCTGAAATTGCCACACGACCTATGTCGAGCGCCGCCAGATAGTCCAGATTTATTATACTCGACTTATGTTGCGCGCCGCTAGTTATGGGTTAAAAACAAATATATAGGCCTATAATAATTAAACAAATAATATACTGTATGTATATTTATATATATATATATATATATGTATATATATATATATATATATATATATATATATATATATACACACAACTAAATAAATAAAAATACAAATAAATACAAAAATAAAAATAATAATTAATATTAATATATGAAATAAACCCTTATTATCTCGGACTCATTAGGGGATGGCCTCTTCCGAAATTTCCGATTTTCCGAGATGTCCGAATTCCAGCTTGTGTACGACTGACTACAAGAGGGAAAATGTCCGAATAGGAAGGGGAAGTCCTCGCCACCATAGAAAACTAAGATCGCCCTACCAATGCTACACTTTATATTACTTTATTGCATGTGAAATTTATCATATTAATGACAAATACGAACATTAGTATGTTTTCAGAAACAGTAGTACAGTACATAGTTATTCATATTAACACATTAGTATGTTTTCAGAAACAGTAGTACAGTACATAGTTATTCATATTAACACATTAGTTAAAAGGCACAGGCTTGAATTAGTCCTAAAACCACTTAAAGCTGAGTGAGAGAACACTGTAAACCGGACACAAATCCCGTCCAACTCGGAAATTTGCCGAGATCTAGAGAGACATGTATGACATGAGATGCCATTAAGAGAAGTATGGGTTTCCGAGTAAAAAGAGTCCGAGATGGCGGGGGTTTACTACGCATAAAATTAACTTTCTTGCATACCACTTTAGTTATTCAAATTTTATTAGTGGATTCTTTCTTGTTATCCCAAAACTTGTGATGCAAGTATGAAGGTGGGAACAAGGCAACGATTGGATATCTTGTAAATAGAATAATTAAATCCTCTTAAATTTCAAAATACTTATTAAATATGGGCTAAATAACAAGCTTATCTTATATACAATATACTTAATTCATTTTCAGTAACTAGTGATAAATCAGTATATGAAAATATAGAAGATTAAAAAGAAGTAAAAATAAATAATTTAAGCAAGTTAAAATACTGTAATACTATATTTAATCAACTTTGCGTAAGCAGAGTGGTAAAATACCAGTCGAAATGTCTGTCTGTTTGTCTGTCTGTCCTGAAACTCCTCTTAGACTATTCGACAGATTATCCCCAAATTTCACAGGAACATTCGGTGGGTGAATGTGACAGTCAGTCAAAACATATATTTTTTTGAATTTGTGCAATAGTTATGGTCCTAGGTAAAAACATATGGTTACTGGAGATGTCGCCCTGAAAACAACTCGCCCCGTATTTGTACGAGGAATGTGCCCTCCTTTGGATATGATAGGTTAGGTTAAGTTACGTTAGTGGAAAGTAGCAGTGATGATAGTAGTAGTAGGGTTGATGGTGATAGTTGAGATGATGGTGACAGTACTATAGTCGGTTTATTTCCAGATGATGGCAAATTGAATCCTTTAGCAGCTGATTTCTCTATACTTAATGAAAAACCATGAAACTACTATGTCTCTGCATCTTCTTATTGCCAAGTTTTCATTGTCAGCAGCATATTTAGCTACAAAATGTTCACAATAGCCAAGTAATTAAGATTAACCCAATGACTGCGGGCTACGATATAATAAATACGGACATCACTGCTGCAATTGTTAATTTCGACAATTGTCGAAAATCTGCATAGTACAAGGCCTGGGGGCAGGCAAGCAAGTTTAAGTAGCGTGGGACCATCCCATCTATCGCCAGCCGTGTCTGGGCAAACACTAGTGTAACTGGGAGATATCTCCAGCTCACCTATAGACTTGGGAATCGCACAAAATGATGAAAATCGCTATTGTTTACCAATTTAACCCCATCTTTGCAATATCGTTGCACGGAAACCTATGGTTGTACAGATATAATTCAGATGTCATTGGAAAGGTCTATTCCTCTACCTTCAGGGATATATTATTGAAATATGATTATACATGAAAATGAGGTAGGAATGAAGGTGACTTTTTGTCCAAAAAATCCTCGTATGGTACAGTGCAGACCAAGCCATTGCCGCAGTGATTGTGTTAAGATATAGCAATTTACCATCAGCTGGGAAAAAATAGATTATAGTAGTAGTGATGCTGGTTATAATAGTAGTGATGATGGTGACAAGAGTAACGATGATTGTAAGATGATGGTGATAGTAGTAAAGGTGATGATGATAGTTGTAGTGATAATGATGACAGTAGTGATGATGGTACAAAGGAGTACAAAGGAAATCAAGCAACAACAGATCTAGTGACCCTTCTAGGCTGCTTGTCCTCCAAAATACTGAGGATCAAGTGTCCAAACAGTGGTTTAGAGTGGGTAAGGGAACTACTGCCCTGGAACTAATGGCCGTGGCAGGACTAGGAAGTTAGTAGGGGACATATGGGTTAGTAACTGAGGGGAGGATAAAATAAAGTTATTCATTTACAAACGCTGTCAGTCGCGGGTTTGATGCGAGATATTTGTCTAGGCGGAGTTTAAATGAATCAACGGTGATGCAGTCTATAACGTCTCGGTGAAGCCCATTCCACAAGTTAACAACTCGATTGAAGAACAAATTCTTAGATTCGTGTGAGGTAAAAGATTTACCAATAATTTTGCAACCGTTTCCCCGCGTGTAATTAGATTGGTCGATAGTGAAGTACTTACTACAGTTCATATTGTCGATGCCTTTGATGATTTTGAACACTTGAATTAAGTCACCTCTTAATCTGCGCTGGGTTAAAGGAAATAGATTTAATTCTCTAAGACGCTCTTCATATGGTTTGTTCTTTAGGCTAGGTATCATTTTGGTAACTCTACGTTGAACTCGTTCTAGCTTGTTTATATCTTTTTGGTAATAAGGGCACCAGGATTGAACGCAGTATTCCAGAAGAGCGCGGACTAAGGAATTGTATAGGGTTAGGATAACTTCTTTGGATTTATGCTCAAATGACCTGCCTATAAAGCCAATTATTTTGTTTGCCTTCTTAACAACTTCTGAACATTGTTGACTCGGTTTTAGGTTACTCGATATTGTTACTCCCAGATCGGTTTCTCTGTTTACATTCTTAAGCTGAGTGCCATTCATCGAATAGTTTGCTTTCTCATTTAGGTATCCGATATGTAGTACTTTACATTTATCCGCATTGAAACTCATTTGCCAAATTTGGGCCCAACATGACAATTTATCTAGATTGTGTTGCATATCGTCAACTTGTTCTTTTGAGAGTACGCTATTTGCAATTTTTGTATCGTCAGCAAATTTTGAGATTGTACAGGTGAGACCCTCATCTATGTCGTTGATGTAAATTAGAAAGATAATTGGTCCCAGTACGGATCCCTGGGGTACCCCGCTACTTACATTGGTCCATTTAGATGCCTTACCGTTTATGACTACTCTTTGCTTTCTGTCGCTGAGCCAATTTTCTATCCATTTCAACACACTGTCTTGTATTCCATGCGCTTTTAGTTTTAGCAGTAAACGTTTGTGGGAAACTTTGTCAAAGGCCTTTTGAAAATCAAGGTATATAATATCTACAGCTTTACTCTCATCGTAGAGGTTGAGGATATCGTGGAAGAAGTCTAAGAGGTTTGTTAAACAGGAACGTTTTTAACGAAAGCCGTGTTGAGTATCTTTAAGTATGTTATTTTCCTCTAAGTGATTTACGAGTCTGTCCCTTATGACCGTTTCTAGCATTTTACATACAACTGAGGTTAAGCTAATTGGACGATAGTTACTGGGTAGGGATTTGCTGCCTTTTTTTAATATCGGTGTTACGTTGGCTAGCTTCCACTGATCAGGCATAGTTCCAGACTGCAAGGATTTATTGAATAGTAATGTCAGTGGTTTGGAGAGCTCATCCTTAGCTTCCTTTAGAACTCTAGGCGAGATTGAATCAGGTCCAGGCGTTTTATTTACCTTGAGTTTATCTAAACAATTCTATACTTCTCTCTCTGTAACGGTGATATTGCTTAGAACATCTGAATTATCAATCTGAATCGGCGATGGTGTAGGGATATCACTGAGGTCTTCTGTTGTAAAAACTGATGCAAAGAAGGTATTGAGGGCATTACTCATTTGTACTTCGTCTTTGGTGTATTCTCCATTTTCATCGACTAACGGTCCAACAGTTGAAGTAACTACTTTTTTCTTTCTGATATAACTATAGAATTCTTTTGGGTTTGTTTTACTTTGATTCGCAATATGTAACTCTAAGGTCTTTTTACTTTGCTTAATTAACTTTTTGGCTTTGCGTCGTAGCTCTACAAATTTCACCCGTTCTTCGTCATTTCGTGAGGATTTTAATCTATCATTAGCAAATTTTTTAGCAAGCAGGCAGTTTGAAATATCTTTATTCCACCATTTGGGCTTATTATTATGGCCAGGACGCCGTATTTTCGATGGTATGCAGTCTTGCACTGCTTTTAGGTAAGTGGTTTGGAATAAGTTCCAAGATGTATTTATGTCGTTATTGTTAATTAAATAGCTCCAGTCAGTTGCTTTAAACATAGCTCTAAGCTTACTATATCTATGCTACTATTTGGTTCGTTACTAGTAAACTTTAAAGTGAAAGTTATCGTACGATGGTCGCTGTTACTGAATTCATCACCAACATTCAAATTCTCTATTAATTCTTCTTTTGTTGCAAGTACAATGTCAAGAACATTATTACCACGGGTCGGCGTTCGAACAAATTGATAAAGCGAACTCTCTTGCAAGTTCGTATACAAGTCATGTCCGGAGTGTGAAGTAAGAGTATCGCCCCACTTGGTCACAGGTAAATTAAAGTCGCCAAAAATTACGGTATCTTGTGAGTTACTTACATCTGCAATTTGTTCGTAAATTTCTCGGTCAGTTTGCACTGATTGAGCTGGAGGTCTGTATATTAACGCAAGTATTATTTTTGTACCTTTATTATTCTTTATTAGCACAAAAGATGTGTCGACGTTCACAATTTGAGGTTTTGACAAGAGGGTAGGGTTAAGAGTTTCTTTGATATAAAGTAAAACGCCACCTCCATTTCTATTTATTCGTCTTTTCTCAAACATTACATAACCGGGAAGTGAATACTCTGCTAAAAAGTCTCTATCTTCGGTATTGAGCCAAGATTCTGTTATGCCAATCACATCATAATTTTCTGTAAACACTAGCTCCTCTATATCTGAAAATGTATTGCGTATACTACGAGCGTTTGCATAGAAAACCTTTAAATTTGTTATTTTAGATCTCACGGAACGCTCTTTAATAATATTTTTGGTTCTTGTCGGATCTACGTTTATGTTCATGGCTGTCCTCGGTCCTCGCTGTCTTCGGTCCTTATCGCTGGTGGTCCTCGGTTGCCTCTGTTTTTTGCTTGGCGTTGGATGATTTATGTCACTGCTGCTTCTTCTCGAATGGCGTTTTTTGATCCATGGCTGCGGACTGCTTCGTGTAGGAGACGACCCATGCGTGCTGAACCCACAGGGTTTAGATGAGTGCCATCCTTGCGGAACAGAGTAGGCTGGTTGTAGAAGTTGTCCCAGAGGTTGATGAATTCATCTTCTTCCTTCAGACACAAATATTTTAGTCGGCTATTTGTGCTGAAGGCCTTGTCGTAGAATTTGTCAGGTGCGTCGATCTTGGGGAGAATGCCTGAGATTATGATATTCCTTGACTTGTTTTTGTAGTGCTGGATCATCTTGCGATATTTCTCCATCAACTCTTCGGATCTGGTGCGCATACGTCATTTGAACCAGCATGGATGACAAAAAGGGTATTTTCATTTGCATCCTTTGTGGTATCTTCGAAGGCTTCCACAATGTCGTCCAGTCCAGCTCCTGGGATGCAAAATCTTTTTCGTCGATTTGGGACTCTGTCGCAGAACTCTTCGACCTGTCCTCGTAGGATGGAATCCCCAACGAGCCTGGTCTCTTCTGGTTCATCTTCCATCTCTACCAAGATCTCAAATCTGTTTGACATTGTGACTGGTAGATGAGACCTTTTCTGCGTTGGCCGTGCACCGTTCCTCACTGGTGTAAATCCGGAAACCTGTGGTGGCGGGACTCTGTGTACAGGTCGGGGAGAGGAGTGGTTAGAACGGGGGCAAGGGGTTGCTAATGTTCGTGCTAGCAGGCTTCTTGCACAAGGTAGTGACTGTTGTGACAGTAGTAGTGATGATGACAGTATTCGTGATGATGGTGATAGTATTATTGATGATGTTAATACTAGTGATGATTGAAACCCATCGCAGAGTTGGGTAGGCCTATGTGGTTTTGATTTTGGGCAAAACGTGACGTCTATTAACCTTAAGCTAATTATTCTGAATTGAATCTGATATTAATTTTCACTAAAAATTGAAAATGAAACAGTCCTTATATTAATCAATAACTAGTACCAGCAGTAGATACCATGTGCTGAGCTAACCTATTACAGTATAGCGACCCACTACTGAAAGGTTAACTAGATAATTTTGGGAGCCAAGCCCCCAAGTAGCCATGCTGATTTAGCCACTTGTACAACTGCCAAGTTTCAAACAGCAACCTAAATATATTTCAAATGAATTTAATTCTCTCCCATAAAATTTAATCTTTCAAGTTACAAATTACCAGTACAATGGATCAGACCAGTATAGCCCGGTCGCTTTTGATACTTTTACTAATGTCTTATTTCTGAGCTTTCCTCTTACTCTATACTCAATCCCAGTATGTAATCGCCCTCCAATTAAGACCTCCACTTAATCTTAAACTCAATATATATCCCTTAATTGGTCCAGCATTCTTGTTTAAATAAACCTTCTCGCTTATATATATATATATCTCTGATCCGATCCTGGGACTTCACTTCGTGACACGGTACATTTTTTTTTTTTTTTTTCTCTATGTGAGTGAGGGAGACAAAAGGCAGAACTGTCCGCAGCCGATTCCTCCCCCATAGTTGAAAGATTGACAGGGCCAAAATCAAGGGACGTTCGAGCCAAAATGCCTGGACACACGGAGCTATAAGCAATTAAAGTCATAGGAGGAGGGAAAGACTGATTCTGGGAGAGAGTTCCAGAGCTCAGCTGTTGAATAGAAGAAAGTCTGAGAGTAACATTTCCCTCTTGGGTTGGAGAGTTGCACAGATTATGGGTGGGATTGTGTTTCAAGATGGGTACCACGCACCCTACGTAGAGGAGGTGGTATACACTGGGAGAGCTCTGAGGAGCACTGATTATTGTAGTAGCGATAGAATAGCGAGAGAGATGCAACATTGCGGCGAAGAGAGAGAGAGTTGAAGAGTGGGCGGGAATTAATGATACAAAAGGCCTTCCTTTCTACTTTGTCTAGAAGTGCAGTGTGAGAGGATCCTTCCCACACATGTGAACAATACTCAATACAAGAACGCACTGTACCTCTGTACAGAGCAAGAAGCTGTGCAGGGGTAAAGAACCCCTTGAGGCGGTTGAGCACACCCAGCTTCTGGGAGGCTGCTTTTGCAAGACTGGTAATATGGTCCTTCCAAGTGAGAGCAGAAGAAAACGAGACACCAAGAATATTGAGAAAAGATGTAGGATTGATTTTTGTATTGTTGAAGAATAAGGGATAGTCCGCTGGGAGTTCCGGACGGGTAGATAATGGAGAAATTGGGTTTGGGAAGCGTTAAAGGCAAAAAGGTTTTCTCTGTCCCAATTGGAAATAGTAGTTACATCAGAAGATAAGAAGATAAGTGTTGTATGGCTTCATTATGTTTGTCTTTGAAGGATTGCTGGCCTGGGCGTTCTGGAAAACTAATTGAGTAGTGTAAGGTAGAGCCATCTGTGTATGAACGGATGGGACTGGAGGTACAGTTGAGAAGATCATTTATGAAAATTAGAAAGAGAATAGGAGATAGGACAGAGCCCTGAGGAACACCGGAGTTAATAAGATGAGGAAGTGAGCGATGGCCGTCCACAACTGCAGCTATGGAATGGTCAGAAAGAAAATTAGAGACAAAGACACAGATGGAGGGATAGAAATTGAAGGAGGGTAGTTTAGAAATGAATGATTTGTGCCAGGCTCTATCCAATGCAGTCGATATGTCTAGAGTGCAATAGAAAAGGTCTCACCGAAGTTCCGAAAGGAGAACATCTCCCCAGCGGCACTCCTACCCAACCTCCTTTCCTTTCCAACTACCATGGAGTGATTGTAACAGGAAAAATCGGCCATCCAAGCCCTTAGGAGGAGCCATATTCAGCACCAAAGGAGAATGTTAGCAAGTCTGCCTTCGCTCCAATCCACTTCCAGTATCCGAGAGCATGCACCCCTCCTTCAAACCTCATCACAAGCCATCCACAGCCGGAACCAGATGGTGAAAGACAAGGACGAGTATAGCAGAGTGTACTGGCCAGCATTGAGGTGATGAAAGGTGGATAAGAAGAAGAAAGAGACAAGGCGTGAACAAATATTTTGTATAAGGGACCCTCCTGGGCCCGCAGGTTTTTACTGAGAAAGACGAGATGTTTGACTAAGAGTACCGGGTCACCTCCCCCAAATATCGATGTGCCTTCTTGGGCAGAGACAATAAAAAAACTTTACTACAGATGAAGACAACTGAAATGATGTAAATAATATATACTGAGTTGAATACTAGCTTTCAATTGGTTATTAAAGCGAAAGCTATCAGATAGTATTAGCGTTAGGATCTGTCAGCCAGATAATTAGTAGTTAAATGTGTATGGTGGTTCCCCAAGACTTTTTGAGTTTATCTTAGCTTATAAATTATAATCGGGAACGACTACCAAAATATAGTAGGTGTATCATAGAACATAGACCGACTAAGGACATGCCTTCGGACATTCTGAGAATGGCTACGTGGAATGTTAGTGGCATGAATGATGGCACAAAAGAGAGAGAGGTTCTGGAAGTGTTAGTGAATGCCAGGCTGGATGTATGTGGAATGACAGAGACCAAATGGAAAGGTTCAGATGTGAGAGAGTGGGAGTGTGGAATGGGTGTGTGTGCTGGAGTGAGTGAAGGAACAGCGAGAGAAGGGGCATGTTTGTTTGTAAGTAGCAAATGGAAGGAATGTGTAAGAGAGTATGGGTCTGTGGGTTCAAGGATTGTGTGGGTGAGAATGAAAGTAGGAATACAAACGTGGGTGATTGTATGCGTGTATGCCCCGACAGAGGATATACTTGAAAGGAAGAAAGAGGAGTTCTGGATGAATGTGGAGGCGTGCCTGGAGAAGTTTGACAAGAACGAAAGAATATTTCTGATTGGGGATATGAATGGCAAGGTGGGTGATAGGAAAGTTGAGGGAGTGGTGGGAGGGTGGGGGGTACCATCAGAGGTGAATGGGAATGGTAGTGCACTTGTGGACGTATGTGTGGGGAGGAGGCTGTGGATAGCCAACACCTTCTTCCGACACAGAATGATCCACATGTACACGTGGAAACGGATGTTGACGATGAAGGATAAGACAGTGGTGGAACGAAAGTCATTGATTGATTATGTATGTGTGGATGAACGAATGAAGAAATCTGTGATGGATGCTAGGGTGTATAGGGGTA
Organism: Paralithodes platypus; assembly: GCA_032716605.1. Classification (NCBI taxonomy): domain Eukaryota; kingdom Metazoa; phylum Arthropoda; class Malacostraca; order Decapoda; family Lithodidae; genus Paralithodes; species Paralithodes platypus. The sequence continues at coordinate 20,307,271 of CM064574.1, forward strand.
TTGGAGGGGGTCTGTCTGATCATTATGTAGTGGTAGCTAAGGTTAGGATACAAAAGAAGTGGGTGAGGAGAGCGGGAGGGAGGCGAGAGGAGGGTGGAATGGTGAGGAGGGTGGAGAGGTTGCAGGAGGAGGAAGTCAGGGAGGAGTACAGGAGAGCAGTGGAAAGACGACTAGGTGGGTTCGACCTGGAAGTTATGGAGGAAGTGGAGGAGATGAGCAAGGTGTTTAAGGATGAGATCTGTGCAGCATGTGAGGAGGTGTGTGGAGTGAGGAGAAGAGGGAGGGGAGTGAAAGGTACAGCATGGTGGACAGAAGAGGTAAGAATAGCTGTGGAAGAAAAGAAGAAAGCATATAGAGAGTGGTTGGGTAGTAGAGGGAATGAAGATTCCGAGAGACAGAAACGAGCGAGGTACGTGGAGAGTAAGAGGGTGGTGAAGAGAGTAGTGAAGGAAAGTAAGAGAAGAGTAGATGAGGAATTTGGAAGGAATCTGAGTGTAAAATGGAGGGAGAGTAAGAAACTGTTCTGGAAAGAAGTCAAGAAAGTTAGGGAAGGTAGCAAGGGAAACAGTAAGGGTGTGAAAGATAAGAATGGGAGAATGCTAGCCGAGAAGCAAGAGAGAGTCGAAAGATGGAGGGAGTACTTCAGTGAGTTGCTAAATGAAAGGAAGAAGAGCCAGCAAACATAGCTGGATATGGTATGGGAGGGAGAAGAAGAGAAGTAGTGGAGGAGGAGCTGGGGATCAGGAGGTCAGAAGTGTGGGAAGCCATGAAAAGAGTGAAGTTGGGGAAAGCACCAGGAACAGATGGAGTGTGTGGGGAAATGTTGAGGTATGGTGGTGAGATAGTGATAGAATGGGTATGGAAAATGTGCAAACTAGCATGGGAGAAGGGGAGTGCACCCGATGACTGGAAGACTGGCATAATAGTCCCCCTATATAAGGGCAAAGGGGAAAGAGGAGTGTGTGGTAACCACCGAGGAATATGTCTTCTAAGCGTAGTAGGGAAGGTATACAGTAGGGTAGTGATTGAGAGAGTGAGAGTGAGAACGGAGAAATGGATACGCGACGAGCAGGGAGGTTTTAGGAAGGGAAGAGGATGTGTAGATCAGATTTTTACCCTGAATTGTGTTGTGGAGAAGTATCTGGAGAAGAAACAAAAGGTGTATGTTGCCTTTATGGACTTGGAGAAGGCCTATGACAGAGTGGATAGAGAAGGTTTGTGGAAAGTACTTAGAATATACGGAGTAGAGGGCAAGTTGCTGAAAGCAGTGAAGAGCATGTATGAGGGTGCAAAAGCGGCAGTACGTGTGGAGAGTGAGCAGAGCGAGTTCTTTGACCTGAATGTTGGTTTGAAACAGGGGTGTGTGATGTCCCCGTGGTTGTTTACTGTATATATGGATGGAGTTATGAAAGAAATACTATCAAGAGCAGTGGATGTTGGTGTATCGCTGAAAAGGGAGGGAATTGAGTGGAAGCTACCTATACTGCTGTTTGCGGATGATACAGTTCTGATGAGTGATAATGAATGGGAGTTGCAGGGTCTGGTAAATGAGTTTGGAACAGTGTGCGAAAAAACGGAATTTGAAGGTAAATACGGGGAAGAGCAAGGTTATGGTCTTCGAAAGGGGTGAAGTCACAGAGTGTGAGGTGAAGCTGAACGGTCAGGCTATGGAGATCGTCAACTCTTTTAAGTATCTGGGCAGTGTGTTGAGTAAAGATGGTACTATGGATGAAGAGGTGCGGGAGAGGGTACAACAGGGGAAGAGGGTTGTAGGAACGCTAAAAGCAGTAACAAGAAATAGGGTGGTCAGTATGGAAGTGAAGAAGTCCTTGCATGACAGTGTGGTAATCCCGACACTGACTTACGGAAGCGAAGCATGGACGTTGGTTGAGAGACTCAGACCAAGAGTGAGAGCAGTGGAAATGAATTACTTAAGGAGTGCGTGCGGAGTTACATGGAGGGATAGACAGACTAATGAGGAAGTAAGAAGGAGGTGTGGTGTGGAGGTAGATGTGCTGGAAAGTGTGAAAAGGAACAACTTGAGATGGTTCGGCCATATGGAACGTATGGAAAGCGAGAGAATGACTAAGAGGGTGTACGAGAGCGAGGTGGAGGGACAGAGGGGGAGACGTAGACCGAATATGAGGTGGAAGGATGGAGTGAGGAACTACATGAACGAAGGCGGTGCTGGTTGGGAGGAGGGGCGTCGACTGACTGGGGACAGAGGTGCATGGGGGCGGTTCGTTCGTGGCCACCCCTTCGGGGATCACGGCGTCAGGCAATAGATAGATAGATAGATCATAGAACAGATACATCTGACGCTAAGCAAGGGATTAGGGCAGTATAGTAATTATACCCACAATCTATGGAGGTTTGTCATTAGGGTTGTGTTTAGTTTAATTTAGCTTGACCAATAGTCAGGAGAAAGGCATTAAGACTATTCTGTTAACAAAGGAAATTGCATTATTATAATAATTTAAAGATATAACCTCGTTGAAGCATGCTAGCGATTGCACATGACATTTATTAATGGAGGAATAATTACATACATTATCCAATGCAAAGTTGCCTTTTTAGTTCATAGTTATTGCGACTTGAAATCATAGTCAAATTAAGTAAATCTTTGAATAGCGCCTACACAGATATATTGTAATTGGAATTGACAGTTCCAAAGGACAAGTTGAGACTGTGTAATCGTAGATATTCAGCCTTTTCTAGTTTGAGCTTATTTCGACCTGGATCGAGAATTTGTATTGCCTTTTGAGTTCATTAAATAAAGTATAAGTTTCTGATCAACTGTCGGATTATTTCTACCCTATTAGTATAAGCATTATTTTTTAAATATATACTACATAATTATTAGTTATTGTTATTATTATTATTATTATTATTATTATTATTATATTATTATTAGTATTATTATTTGCATTATTATATTGCAATTAAAACTACTAATTTTATTACTTCGAGAAAACACACAGGTATACTCATAATTTGTTTTTACTCATAAGTACACACACATAGTCAACACACTCACACAAACATCGTAAACACAGACACATACATAATGCACGCTCTCTCTCTATCTCTTTCACACACACACGCACAAACACACACACACACACACACACACACATCGTTAACCACTAAATCGACAACTCCTCTCTCGTATACGCCATTCCACAGAACCGGATATGTAGACAGGTATCCTATAAACCGAGGACGGGTCACACTCTGTTTTAAGCAAATTTACAATAGGTTCAAATGTAGCAAAAGGTAGTCGAACAGTTTCACATAGGATGTCAAATTTAACTAAGTAAAGCAGCTCTAGCTGTTTGTGCAAAGGGTCTCAGGTTAGTTACCAAATTAGGTAAGGTTTGATGGAAACGTGGTAATAATAATTAGATAGAAAATTATGTATAGTGATCACCGTAGGAGCCACTCGTTATATTAGATTGCTCTAACTCATATATGTTAACTATAAGATCAAGTAACGGGTTTTTCATTCATCGGTCAAATGGTCTTAATATAATATGATTATTATTATGCATAAGTATGGTCTTACACTGTTTAATAGGTTTAACATCACTACGATGGTCTCGAATGCCAAAGCTACTTACAGTTCAAGTGAAATAACACATTAATAAATAAAAAAATTAAAAAAGTGTTGTAAACAATAAATAACACGATCTCTCTCTCCCACTACACAGGCAACTCTATGCACTCATCTTTCCATCTCTGCTTTTTTTTCTTCCTATGTGTATGAAGGACACAACAGGCAAAACTACCTGTAACAAGTGTCCCCCCAAGGTTGAAAGAGTGGTAGAGAGCCAACATCAAGGTACATTAGAGGTAATTAAAGTGTGTGGGAAAGATGTGTGGTGTGCTTGTAACGTGTAGTGAAATGAAGAGGAGGAGGAAATGTTTATGAGAGTTAGCTGGCTTACTCTCTGTGTAAGTGAGGCACAACAAAAACAGTTGGGAATCCAGGCAAATGAAAAAGGAGTGCCACCAACTCCTTGTCATAGGCCTATGCGACGTCCCCTGGATACTGCCCGTCTCGATTAGTGCTTACAATCTCCCCATTTACAGACAGTATAGAAATTACTTGGATAGCCTCGGATGACCAGCTGTCAAATGAGTACAAGTGAAAAATTGGTCCGAGCTGTCTAATTAGGCACAGCTATAAAATGGGCTAAACAGTTGTATTGAACTGAGCAGTTCATTGGGCTGAGAGATTGAAAAATAAGTCAAATGTGAGGCATTTTATGTGGTCCAAACGGGTCAAGTATCTGTTTTCCTTTGAATTGCGACGCATTATCGAGTTGGTAGAATCCAGTTCAGCAGTCAAATTGGTCATATATGACCAAAATTGTCAAAATGGTCAAATTGTCAGATAAGAACGAGTGGATGAATTAGTCAAAGTTTTTGAGGAACGATTGAATTAGGTAAATTCAGCCATGTGGTAAAATTGGTTGAATTGGGCATAGCAGTCATATTGGGCTGAGTAGACAAATTTGTCATATTAAGGGAAATAGTTATATTGATTAAATTGTCAAGAACAGTACAATTGGTTGAATTGGGTGCAATAGACAGTAAAGTAAGAATCCTGCCAGCCAATCAACACGCTAATTGAACCGTCCCTTTAAATCAGCTGTGTGTGACATTCCTTCCGCACACACCCACTGCCTTGTGGTTTTGTCTAGTAAGACAAAGGCTAGGGGAGCACACCCTGAGAGAACGTTGGGGTCACGTCCTGGCAGTTTCCGACAAACTGGAATCCCGGCAGTCCCCTGCAGTATTGAGCAGGAGCTTGCCATCAGCAACCCCTGTTCAGTACCAAGATAGTGAAGTTGGAACTGCGCACCTCCCTCGGCACTCTAAACTCTTCTATGCGCAGGTTTTCTCTTCCTGCTTTGCAGGAAAGGAACGTCATCATCGGACTACGATGGACTACCGTAAGCTAAGCTAATACCAAAACATTGCCACACCCTCCCGTTCAGCCAATCACAAGCCCCCATTGTCGCTTCAAGCAAGAACTGGGCTACCGCGCTCACACATCCACCATTCAAATCGCTCTCGCTCCCTTCACAGACCGTTTCTCCTGGTTCCAATAAGTCTATTACGCCAGTGCCATCATTATACTCCCGTAAGCCACTACAAGACCTTTGAAACAATCTCCCAGGAACATATTACGAATATATAAGCCAGGAGGAGAGAGAGAAATGTTCGAGTTAAGCGGCTGGATGAAACACTGCCCGGGAGGCTGGCTCGACCAATCACAGCGAGCCAATTCGTGAGGCGGGCCTATAAAGAGAGGGGGGCGGGGCTCCAAACGTCATTCCTGTCACGGAAGCCACTGGGCTCACCTGCCAGCAACCACCTCTCTCTCCCTCACCTGGACATTGATGGGAATTTGGCCAACCCTGCTCCAGCCTACCAGTTCGCTTACCACACTCCAATAAAGTCCACCTCTGGCCCAACACATCTTTCGTCTGCCGACCAAATACACCTTAAGTATCCTATAGAACAAAATAAAGATAAATGGATTAGACTCATGATAAAATAAAAGGATGAAGTGTTGAGAGAATATAGCTGTTATTGTTAGAGAAGGCTCCATCCCACTTAGCCACCAATAGTATAAGATCTACTAGGTTAGAAATTAATGTAATCAATAAAGATAAGGGAAAGATTAAAAAAGAGATTAAAAGATTAGAATGGGAGTCTGATTAAATAATTATCAACTACAGGGATAACGGGGTTATGAGAAGTATTCAAGAAAGGGGATTAATACTAGTCGCTGATAGGTTAGACCTAGCTTGAGAAATAGTTAGGAAGGACTCTAGTCCATATGATGATATATACTTTTTTGTTATAAAGGAAACATCGTTATTCGATCAAAGAGATATTGTAAGGAATGCATTCCAAATAGTAGCCCATTAACAGAGATATTGTTATAATTACATCAAGTAATTAATGAGTTGACTATTGTAATAAAGTATTGTAATCATGACATAAGGAACAAGTCGAGTCGACTATTGTGAGATATATTGTAATTCGGAGATAAATAGTTAGCGAGTTAGTAAATATAGGAATTATGATATGATATGGTGTGGTGGAGTGGTCATGCCACTGGATTGGTAATCCAATGGACCCGGGTTCAAATCCCGATATGTCAATGGGAAGATATTATTGGGATTGAATTTGTGCTGTACCTAGCATCAGTGCATTACCACAAAGCCCACCGAAATGCCAAAAAAATACCCTCATTGTTCCCTGATTAAATAACACTGTATGAATATTCCCATATTCAAAATATGTTACAGGGGGACAATGCCTAGTGAGTTCACTGCTCAATAGGTGGCATTCTGAGAGTGAGGGTCTGAGTCTGGAGGATGAGACGGTGAAGCACTTGAGCGAAGCAACCAGCCGCTTCAGAGATGGAGCTGCTTCGAGCCATGATGGATGCTTCGCATGTCTCACTCTCCAGACTGGAACAAGACCTCACGGGGTTCACCATGTTGAGCGGTGGAATGTACAGGCTCTCAGCCTATGCCCGAGAGGGAGTAGTTGGAATAGTGAGTCGGATATTGTAACCCTGATCTATGAGATAATCAAGTGTTGAATATTGTATTGGTAATATAGGTATTTCTGAAATAGTGATTATATCGGACAATGTAAGGAAATATATGATTTGAATTATAATATAAGTTGTATCAGTGTTATTGAGTTAATTTATCTGTTAAATAGGAAGCCAGAGTGGAGACACTTCGGGATAGAGTTATCTTAGCGCAACTAAGTACGGGTACATATTTACTTGATTTAAGATAAGTGATACCCATATATATACTGTATAATTATGTGATAATGATAGGGAAATAAGGGATTACATTTAATAAAGCCTTGGCCTTATGATTGGACATATTGAGGCTCGGTAAAGTTTGTCATATTATTTCGGAAATTAGTAATGTGCCTTTGGATCGAAGTCGGAGTGAGTCAATGCCTGAATAACGGGTATCCAAATAGGTGGTAACAGGTACTTAAGAGTTCCAACGTACAGTACAATCTATATTGGGTGGATGATATTATTCAATCTGTGGGTTGAACTAATTTCGGCCCGAACAAAGAATCAATTGCGAAGTAGAATATAATATGCTAACAGGGAGTTTGTTAAATACAGGTACGAACTTCTGAACAACTGTCGAATTATTCCCACCTTTGTAAGATACTTAGAATTGGAAAATAAGTACAACAGACAGTATAGTCAAACCGGGCCGAGCAATCAAATAAGTACAACAGACAGTATAGTCAAACCGGGCCGAGCAATCAAATTGGATGAATTAGGCTAGCAATTTAATTGGGTCAAATGGTCGATTCAGATGAATTAATTTTAGAAGTCGAATTAGTTGGACTGGGACATGTAGTTAAATTGTAAGAATTTGGATGATAGGCGGAGTTGGTCCAATTTGGTTGAGTTTTCAAAGTGTTCAGATTTTGCATGTAAGTAAATTGTCAGAATTATGCGGAGCAGTCTTGGACAAGCAGTTGAAATATTCAAATTGAACAGAGAGGTCATATTGGTCGCAGTGCGTTAACCGCTTGAATGTGTTTGATTGAACTGAACAGTTGATTGGCCAAACAACTGTATTGATGCAGGAGGCTAAATTGGATTTATATGGCCGAGCGGTAGACTTCGTTGACTTGGTCCAAAGACATCATATTGATTGACTTGGACTGAACAGTTAAACTGTGCTGAGCTGTACAATTTGTCGAATTGAGCCGTGTAGTTGAACTGGTGGCATTGTGGCGAGATGATTAATTTGGGAAGAGCAGTCATATTGATACAAGTGGAGCAAGTGATTATATTGTTCGAATTGGATGAATCAGTTGAATTACTTGAAACTGGCTGATTACTCAAATTCATCAAGTAAAGGTGGGTGGTCCAATTGGTTGTACTGGACTGAATGGTCGACCGGCACAAATTGGGCCAAGTTGTTGAATTGGTCATATTGAACAGTGGCCAAATTGAACGAATGAGCAGAGCAATAAATTGAGTAAGTACATTTCATATTTTTATAAGTTGGGTTGACTTTGGATGAACGGTCATATATGTTGATTGAGACTGGTTGAAATGGTTGAAATGAGCCACATGGTTAAATTGGTAATATTTTTGGGCCAAGCTATTCAGTTGGTCAAATTTGGCTGAGCAATCAAATCAAAACCATTATCAACCTTTTTATTTCATGCAACTCTCAATAATTCCCGATTCAGCAGGAACTAAGATATAAAGAAGATGAAGAAGAGAAAAAGTACAAGGAAGTCCCCTATACCTATTTCTTGCTTTCGCGACAAATGTAACAAAATTACTCCATCCCAGCCAGTCAGCTTTAAGACCACTCAACTCTCCCAGTCAGTGAGAGCATTTTGCAACGGATATTGTGCCATTTTTTTTAACCCACTCGGTCTCTCTCTCTCTCTCTCTCTCTCTCCAATTTATTGTTCTAATATTTCCCTACCATCAATTCTATTACAATGTTAGTAATTTAGCATTTGTGCAGTCACAATGGTGCCCATACGAGGGTTCCATGTCATCTCAACCAGTAGACCATTTCAACCAGTAGCTCTCAACCAGTGCCAAATTATCCCAGACCAACCAAACCAGTGCCAAAATATAGTACTAACCTAACCTAACCGTATTGGTTGAGTTGGTACTGGTTGAAAGCTACTGGTTGAAATAGTCTACTGGTTGAGTTGACCGGTCACCCATACGAGTTATCTGTGATAACTGTGAAGATATATAATACTGTACAAAGAATGGTTTCCAAATTAGGGATACCCAGATGCTATGTGCTTCATGTGGTTAACAAATGAGAAATTCCAGTACTTTTAATGCACAATAGATGTGTATAAAAAACAAAATTGATGAACTGAACAATGAAAACTTCGAGCTGAAGGATAAACTCAGCATCCTTGAAAATACGATAAAGGAGGCAAAACAAATCAACTCAATGGCTAAACCATCAAATGATGGGTGGTAAGCTAGAACACATCACCAATGACGTAATCAAAGCACACATTCCTGCTAACGTCTGTGTTATGGTTAACGTGGGGAAAAAAAAACATGTTTTGATGGAGGTAAAGTTCCAATAAACTATATAGTAGGTAAATACCAAACTCTGATCATGGAATTGAAAAATATGGCAAATAAAGTGTAGTAAATGGCATGGAACCAAAACTCAAGTCAAGATCGTATAGTCTGAACCGAGCCACTGAAATAAATGATGCAATCCAGGCTATGTGTTCAAGGGAAAAAGTGCCATATGTACACAACTGGAGGAATTTTGAGGGAAAACCAGACCTGTATAAGAGGGATGGTGTTCATCTTTCAGACAAAGGAGTTGAGTACATGAGTGAAATCCTAAACAAAGGGTTTTATGATGCCCATGACAAAATTGAGTTCAGAATTCACGCATCTGCGTATTGACATATAGTCCATGGGCTGGGGGGGTTCCCGTGTGCATGAGATGTACCCAAGTTACCCTGTTGGGTTTTATAGTAGACACCCTGAATGATCAGAAAAATCAGGGTAGACTTTCTGAAACCTGGCAGCAAGTGAGAAATTTAGGCTCAATTTCACTATACCGGGTGAAAATGTTGACCCGTAAATTCGGGGTAGCTGAACGTAAAATGCCCATATCTCCCTTGGAAATTAACGTAGAAGGATAATATACCACTCAAAATTTTCCTTTTAATGAGCTCTTTCCAATGATATATAAACCTTTACCTTTCAGAGTAATATTAGGTCATAAATCACCAAAATGTTGCCAGAAATAGAGAAAACCTAATAACTTACTTTCCTAAGGAAAAATGGTCAGAATCATACAATATTAAAGAATAAATGGCTTATATTGACAATAATCAACAGAACAACACTGTATTAATAAAATTTTAGGAAATTTATGACATTCCATACACATAGGAGCTTACAGTAACTTTTCATAAAAACTCTATTTTCAAAATGCCACTTTATGGCCATCAAGGTGGCTCTTTATTATTGTATGAAGATTGATATTTGATAATTATTCACTTTGGAAAAGTTCTCTAGCAAATAAAATATTAAAAAATTATATGGATTGTACAATTTCCTTAGATAATTATTGACTTATAAATTCTGACTAAAGCAAGACAATTTTATTTACTGTTATTTTCCTCTTCCTCAGACAAGACATGGCTGAGGAGGGTGTACCATTAATCAAAGGGCTTGAAGATGCAGTAGACGACAAGAAATGCATAATCTGTCAGGCCTCTTCATCAGAACCAACATCGACAACAGAAAATGGTCGAAAACATATATGGGAAGCAGCTTCAGTCAGAAAAGACAGTGTTAGTAAGAGACTTAAGTTGATTGGAGATAAGGATTTCGTTTATCATGTGAACAACCAATGTTACAAGTCTTACACTCTTAAAAAAACAGTGGAGAAACTTAAAAGTACGGTTGTAAACAGGAAACTGACTGCAGAGACAGATATATCTCTCCATAACATTAGATCAAAGATCACTCCCCGGCAAAAACCAACAGTACAGTGTAAAATATATGACCAGAAGTGTGTAATATGTGCTTTTTGCAAGTGCCAAGGGGAATACACAAAGTGCAGAATTTCTGAAATAAATAGAGCCAGTAAATTTCTTGAAGCAAGTGTTTACTTTCAGGATGAGGTGTTCACTAGGACATGTGATTTACAAGACACAAATAGTGTATTTGGTGCAGACTTATACTGTCATAAATCTTGCATTAGTAAGTGCTTGCTAAAGTATGATCGTGCAAAGACAAAACCAAGTAGAAATGGTGATCATGTCCCTGAAAAGCAAAGGGCATGGATAAATGTTATTGAAACTATTGAGAGTGGCCTTTCAAATGGTCTGGGATTTGAATTAAGTTTTGTTAGAGACTCCATCAATAAGTATCTTGAAGAACAATTTCCACAATGTACGCTTAAAGTGACAAACCGTGAGGTCAAGCTACTTTTGATCAACCACTTTGGTGGTAAAATCAACTTTTCACAGCCCAAACAAGTAAACAAGTCATTACTGTTTTTCAGTCAAAGTGTAACAGTAGAGGATGTAGCACAAACAATTCGACATACTGATCCAATAAAATAATGTGCTGAACAAATACGTAAGTCCCTCCTAGATGTTGATTTTGATCTAAACGACAGGTTCTGTGATGCCTCTGATTTAGAAGAAGCCTTGAATGCCGTTTCAATCCCAGATACCCTTTTGAGTTTCTTTGCAGTTTTGTTTAATTTTGAGGAGAGCGAGTTCAGAGCAAGCAATGATGAAAAGGAAGGAGAGTGTGATGTTCCTGGGGCATTGGGTCTTTCTGTATCAAGACGACGTAAGTTGCAAAGTCTATTTCAGATAATGTACTATAATGTCTATAATGGGAGAAAAAGAACGCCATTGCACATCATGAACAGTGAAGCAATCTATGAATCATGCAAAAGTGCAACACTCATTACAAGCTTCAATCATCTTGGTTATGTGTAAGTTACCATGAGCTCATGCGTCATCAGACTGATATGGCAACATACTCTGTAGAATCCAGTAAAGACACAGTCCCATTTCCAAGTCACTTCAATGCTAATATGTTCACAATGGCAGCATTCGATAACTTTGACCATGATGAAGCTACCCTTTCAGGAATAGGTGGTAGCCATGATACTGTGACTGTGTTGTTCCAAGATCATGAGGGACATCAAGCACACAAACCTAGAATTTCTGAAACAAGCATCTTACATGGACCAAAATCATTCAATATTAATTTACCATGCCAACAGTTAAAACCCTTTTACAAACCATCTAAGAAAGCAGACTTACCTGAGGTTTTTACAGTATCAAATGTTCAACCTGTGAACCATGAACTATTGAAAGTCATCCGCAGGAAAGATGTTGCCTGGATTTTGGGAAGACTGGACTTTAGTGAAACTAAATCAGATATCAGCACCCTACCAGATGAACAGATAATGCCAATATTGCAGCTAATTCCGTCCTGAGTGATAATGAGCCACCTCTAAAACGAATTGCATTCCTCCCAGTACTTCCTTATCCCATCACATAATTTGATGTAGTATACACTGCCATGAAAAACCTGCAGGGAGTTCTTACCTACCTAGACCAACCTGTATTACCAGTGACTTGTGATGAAGTAGTATTCCGAGTAGCTCGAGAGATTCAACTGATACGACCAGAGAAGTTCAACGATATAGTACTCTGCTTAGGATCGTTTCACATGACAAAAATTGCCTTAGGATGTCTTGGAAAATATTTGAAAGGTAGTGGTGCAGAGAATATACTGATAGAGAGTGCCGTCTTTGGGGTCAATGTCATAGATTCTGTTTTGAGTGGAAAAAACTATGTCAGATCACTAAAAGGTCTACAGCTACTGAAAGAGTCCTTTGGAAGGTTACAGTGGGTGGCATTTTTCCAAGAGGGTGACAACATAGAAAAGTACCAGGAACAATTGAACAATATTGCACATTTGAGATTTAAGATTTCTCAAAAGCTAAGAGAAGAAAGTTTGACACAACTGAAGGAATTTGAGGCTAAGAGTGAGACATTGATCCATGACTTTGATGATTTTGTTTCAAAGAATTCTGAGGAAAGTGAAACTTTTAGATATTGGAGTAATTTCATTCATCTTATGTCACATGTGGAAAACTTGATTCGCAGTGATCGAGAAGGCAATTGGTTACTCCAACTTCAGTCAATTCAGAGCCTACTTCCACTCTTTGCTGCCTTTGATTCAACTAACTACTTGCGATGGTGCTCATTGTACCTCGAAGACATGTACAGATTACCAAATACTGCTCCAATAGTTCACCAGGCATTCATGGAAGGAAAATTTGTGGTAAAGCGAACTCCGGGACGTTTCAAAGCAGTTGGAGCTGATATGGCCCTAGAGCAAACAATTAATATATCTCAGAAGAGCCCTGCAGGAATCATCGGCAGTTCAAGGAGAAAAAACTATGTTGCCAAGTGGGATATAACATATCATGAAGTTCTTGCAATTACAAATTTACACAGACAAGTGTCAGGTTCAAGCCCAAACACATATGAATTAGATGTAAACCGATCTTTTACAATATCAACAACTTTGTCTGAGGAGAGAAATATTCAAGCAATTATAAGACTCGTAGAAAGAAATGAAAACCCTTTCCTAATACCTGCAGAGGAAGGAAGACTTCACAATATCATGACAAATGAAGTAGCAACTGAAGATATCAGGAAACAATTGTTAAACGCTGAAAGCATTGGCAAGACTGCATATGAGATTTTCCGCAAAGAAAGATTTAGCACTAAAGAAGTTCGTATCTCTGCCACAATTCACAGGACAAACCTAAAAACATTTGCTTCACTCCATCAACCAAGCAAGTCATCAGGAAAATACCATCAGAAATCAACTCAACGTGAAGATGCCCACTTGTATCGAATGCTTGATGTCGCTTAGGAACGAGGGCACCCTATGGAGGAATTACTTCAATATGATGTTTGCTCTGCTTCATATCTGTTTGATAAGGATGGCCTAATGACTACAACAACCAAGAGTTCCATAGTTCATGAGTTGGAGAAACAGCTGAAAATTGAGGATCAAAATACACCATCTACCTCCATGAAGACCGGATTTATTGTAGATGTAATGGCCAATGTTCGCAAAATGAAGACATCTAATATAAGAAAATTTTGAGAGTTTTGTGACAATATGTTAAATGCAACTCAGTGTATAACAAGTGTGCTTCAAGAATATATTTAGTGTTTGAGTCTTATGTTGAAATGTCAATAAAGGATTCAGAGCGTCAGAAGAGGAAAAAGAAGCCTCCAATAGAACTACACTACATTAATAAGGAAACACCCTTTCCAGTGGAGATGGAGAGGTTTTGGCCATCAATTAGGAACAAGACAAAGCTGGAGTCCCTCCTTCATCGAATGGCTTTAGATCATCCATGAAAAGATACGGCACTAGAGATCTATGTCAGCAATTTCAGAGATCCAGATGAATATAACCTCCCCTCACGTAAGTTGTCGGCTGGATTGGTGTCTGAAGTTCCAGAACTGAATTCTGATGTAGAAGAAGCAGACCTACGATGCATTGTTCATGCACTTCATGCAGTTAAACAAGGATACAACTAACTTGTAATCCTTTCATCTGATACTGATGTCTTAATTCTATTCTTGTATTTCTGGAATGAGCTTCATTATCAAGGGTGCAGTGAACTGTGGATCAAAACTGGATCTGGGGATTCAGTCAGGTATATTCCCATTCATACGTTGACTGGTCAGCTCGGGAGGGAACTATGCCAAGTGTTGCCTGCTGTACATTCACTGACTGGCTGCGATTACACAAGCAAATTTGGGACTAAACTTGCTGGTCTAAAGGCACACCCAGAAATGTATTTAAAATAATTTGGAACCAAAAATTATTTTGAAAGTCTGGTTGCCATGGCTGAAGAGTATTTGACAATAGTACAGAAGCGAACATCAATGTGTAAAACAACAGATCACCTGAGAAGCTACATGTATCGTCATTCCAAGAGGTAAAGTTTCAAGAACCTACCACCTACTAGCTATGCAACAAAACAACATATAAAAAGAGCATATTTTGCCACATATCAAATGATTTCTGTTTTATCTAAACCTCAATGGGAGCCCCTTGATCCAACTCTATATGGTTACAAAGTAGTTGATGATCTCTTGGTGCCAACTGATGGAAAGAACCCAATACCTGAGGAATTCACTGTGATGTGCAGTTGTACAAAGTGAGGAACATACCACTGCTCGTGTCGCAGCAAACATGTTCCTTGCTGCCCTTTTTGTAAATGTCAAAGTGGCTTGGTTGTAAGTGATGTAACATGTAACAATCCCTTGGGTATAGTATGTGATGAGGAATGTTATTAGAAGCACAATCATTTTATACTTCTTACAATGGAGGAAGAAACTCACTGTATGCACTATAACTTATGTATGTGCTGAATTACCTAAAAAAGTTCTCTGGTGTCCCTACTGAGACTTTAAATGGATTAATTTGGTTAAAATGATTATCATGGATCTTTGAATTAATACATTAATACATTTTCTTGATTTGCCCTATCATGGTACCCTTTCAATACTAAAAGTAATGGCCATAATGATAGTAATGGCCATAAAGTGGCATTTTGAAAATAGAGTTTTTATGAAAAGTTACTGTAAGCTCCTATGTGTATGGAATGTCATAAATTGCCTATCATTTTATTAGTACAGTGTTGTTCTGTTGATTATTGTCAATATAAGCCATTTATTCTTTAATATTGTATGATTCTGACCATTTTTCCTTAGGACAGTAAGTTAATAGGTTTTCTCTATTTCTGGCAACATTTTGGTGATTTATGACCTAACATTACTCTTAAAGGTAAAGGTTTATATATCATTGGAAAGAGCTAATTAAAAGGAACATTTTGAGTGGTATATGATCCTTCTACGTTATTTTCAAGGGAGATATGGGCATTTTACGTTCAGCTACCCCGAATTTACGGGTCAACATTTTCACCCGATATAGTGAAATTGAGCCTAAATTTCTCACTTGCTGCCAGGTTTCAGAAAGTCTACCCTGATTTTTCTGATAATTCAGGGTGTCTACTATAAAACCCAACAGGGTAACTTAGGGTACATCTCATGCACACGGGAACCCCCCCAGCCCATGCATTATTAGTCCATCAGCGTCTCCCTCCCCTCGCCGTATTACTTGTGTGACCCACAAAATTTAAACCTGTCTAAATTCCACCCAGATCAACAATAATTCCATTCATAGCGGGGATAAACCTCACCCCCTTATCCCCCGCGCACCTCTTTTAATACCCCCCCCTCCTGCAAACTGTCACAGGTCAATCCACCAATAATTATCCTCCAATTATCTCGAAGGTTGCAACACTCTCGGCTAAGACTTCCAGTCAGGTTTTTAAACACAGAAGGGTTGAAAATTCCATTAAGCTAATGTCTTTCAATGCCTGCTCTATTAACACCTAAAGAGCGGCCTAGGCGGTATAATATGTAGCCACCAGCGGGGTGTTTTTACCCAAAATAGGGCTGTTTACGTGATAATTTTCATGCCTAAATAAGACCCAGAGTGTAAAACAAGTATCTATCCCTGAAAGAGCATAAACAGAGCTTTCCAATGACACCACAACGATCCTTGTATGACCGCTAGTTTTCTTGCAACAACCGCGCAACACGAGTGCAAAAACCATGTAATTCGGAACTTTCCCCATACATTTCACTATGTAGCGAGTGTGAGAGGGTGGAGGAGGGTGGGATTCATGTCAGTTGGTCCGCCGCGGTGGTCTGGAGCAGTCATACGCTCGCTACTCTCCTGCCACCACTTTTCCTCTCTCTCAGCAACATTACGTGCTGAAATTGCCACACGACCTATGTCGCGCACCGCCACATAGTCCAAATTTATTTCACTCGACTTATGTTGCGCGCCGCCAGTTAAGGGTTAAAAATATGATCAATGAATTACGGTGTCTCCTATTAACTGAACAAACTGATATTATAAGCATCACCGAAACTCATCTTGATCAACTCTGCAAAGCAGAGTGGTATTGTGCACACAGATCCCGCCCGTATATTGTGCACCATCAGTCAGCTTGTCTGTCGTCGTCGTTGTCGTCCGTCGTCGTCGTCGTCCATGTTCGTCGTCCGTCCGGAAATTCCTCCTAGACCGTTCAATGGATTATCACCAAATTTCACAGGTATATTCATTTGGTCAATGCGAAGGTCAGTCAAAAATAAATATTCAATTTAACTTAAAGGATAAGGGTAAAGGTCAAGGTTAAAAATAAGGTCAATCTTTCATGTGTCTTAGTTTTCACTCAAATTTCTTCATTTTCACTATACAAGTTACTGGTAACCTCCATATCTTATTGGCCAAATTTTAGATACATATTTAGAAGGGTAAGGTCAAAAGTCAAAATATTGTTTTTACTAGTATTTCTTATATTAACTGTTAGATTCTCGCTAGAATTACCATGTATATTCGGAATACTTAGAATAAAGTCATACAAGAAACTATACACTTTCATATGAAAGGTCAAGTTCACAGGTCAAGGTCAAATAAAAGGTCAATATGCTAATTTCATTACTTTTCATGCAAACTTCACAAAATGTTGTGATACAGTTGCACTTTAAATGAAAAGGAAAATAATACATTTTGAGACATATCGTAAAGGTCAAGGTCAAGGTCAAAGGTCAAGGTCAACTATTCTATAAATATATATGAAACTAACTAATGGGTTTTATTGAAATTAGTCATGCTTATTTGATTGTCCTGAGCAATGTCAATGAAATAAATGTTTACTCTTACATAAAGGTCAAGGCCAAAGGTCAAGGTGAAAGGTCAACTTATACTATTTATTTTTAGTTTGTACTCAAATGTCATCATTTTTCCTATACAAGTTACTGGTAACCTTGATATCGTATTGCACTCATTTTAGATAAATACTATAAAGGGTAAGGTCAAAGTTCAAGGTCAGAGGTCATAATAGGTTTTTGACTAGTATTTCTTATACTACCTGTTAGATTCTTACTAGGCTTAGCATGTTCTGACATACGGAGCCCTGTATGTTAATTTAAGAGTTAGAATTAGAGTTGAAGGAGCCCACTACCCAAAACGGTGAAGCAGACTAGCGAACGAGCGAGTGGGCAAACCATCTCTCCCCATACCAGCATGCTAGCCTTCACACCTCGATGACCGATGCTATGACGTATGATCGACGCCAGGAGCTGTGAATGGACCTCGCACCTGTTATGTGATTCGAGGAGCTATGATTGGCGCCGGCACCACCCGCCGCCTCCTGATTCGTTCCTACACCATCATTGTTTGGTATATAAGACCGAGTTGTGGGCATTCAAATCAGTCTCATTTGGAGTTGGGGAAGGTGAACTTGCAGCTGGAGGAAGACGGGGTGAAGTATTATAATGGGATTGTGACTGTCAGTCAGATTATATAAATGTGTGTTAAGTGTGTTCGGTGTAAACACTTATGTTATGTTGGTTAGTGAGATATGTGATTGGGAATTAACGTGATGTGTTTAATGTGTGTAATGTGTTTAACTATTTAATTGGGAATTAACGTGAACGCTACTATTACGTGCTTAACTATTTAATTGGGAATTAACGTGAACACTATTATGTGTTTAACTATTGATTGGGAATTAACGTTAACACTATTATTATGTACTTAACTATTTTAGTTGACTAACTTGTGGACTAAAGCAACTCTTTAAGTAATTGGGTTATGATGAAAGTAATACTATTGTTTTATATTAATACTTACGAGTTCTTTCATTTTCTTTGAATTAAGCTTACATTGCTTAATGGTGTTTAGTACGGTGATGCTATTGTCTCGTATTAGTAATATCGCCTTAGACTAACATGGCTGTGTTAATATTACTTCTAGTGATTTCCTAAGCTGAAGAAAATTCTTTTGCTTCAAAATATTATATTTTGCTTTTCATATTATTTGAGTGAGACCTGAATCGAATCTATGAAACGATCCTGTAACTTTATTTACTCATAATCAAACCTCAATGTTACGTGGTTAAGAAATACATTTAACTAATTATTAAATATATATCTAACTTTTTATGTGACTTTGATATTACTCCTGATGATAATAATAATATAATACTATTAACGTAAGACAAGAACCAAGAATAATTACATTAAATATAAATAAAAGGACATAGAAGAAAACTATCTATTCATTTCAAAAAGGGTAAGAGACAGAAATATTCTTACTTTAATATTTATCTTTCAAGACTTTTTATAAAATTAATAGTCCTTCTTTAGCTATAACTTATTCGGTTCATAACCATAGCCTACTAAGCTTCGGTTAAATAATAATTCTTTATAAATACTACATGACTTTAATTAGTTTCAGTATTTTTCATAATTAAAGAGTATCAGTCAATAAAGGATACTAAGTCCTAAGATCCAAAAGGAAAGGAAGCAACAACAGGAAATTATTTTATTAGATTTTACTTTTGTTTTGCCTTCAGCTGACTGATACCTTAATATATATCTCTGTGCTATCTAGATTCATCAAGTTAACCACTTGAGGATCAAGATACGTAACAGAAGAGTAATTCTGTAACAATGTATATTCGGAATACCTAGGCCAAGGTCATATAATAACTATTCAATTCCATATGAAAGGTCAAGGTCACAGGCCAAGGTCAAATAAAAGGTCAATATGCAATTTTCTTTACTTTTCATGCATACTTCACAACATTTGGTGAGATAGTTGCACTTTAAGTGAAAAGGAAAATAATATATGTTGAGACATATGAAGGTCAAGATAAAGGTCAAAGGTCAAGGTCAACTATTTTATCAATATATATGACACTAACTAATGAGTTTTAATGAAATTAGGCATGCTTATTTGATTATCATAGGCAATGTCAATGCAAACAAAAATGTACTCTTACGTCAAGGTCACAGGTCAAGGTCAAAGGCCCTCTTTTATGATATATTAAAAAAGATTACTCAAATATTATTAAACTGGCTGTGTTATGGCTTATTACTTAACACACAATGAGCGGCTACTTTTGTAACTTCTACTACCTGCCAAGCGGGCAGATTTACCCTAAACGAGCTTCATTCCATGCTCTTTTTCATGCATAAAGAAGAGCCAGAGCGTAATACAATTATGTATCCGTGAAAGGGCGATAATTGAGCTTTCCAATGACACCTGAACCATCCTTCTACGACCACAGGTTGTCTTGCAACGATCGTGCAACACAAAGGAAAAATCCCTAAAATACAGTAATTTCTTCAGTTTTTACCCTGTATTGAGGGACCAGGGATGTGGTGGGATGTGAAGACAGTGTCAGTGCCGTACGGTCAGAGCCCACCCGCGCTCCTCCCACTGCTCGCACTCTCTCTCAGAGCCGATTATGTGCTCAACATCGCATATGACTAAAGCCAAGCCCCGCTCTTTAGGCCTTGGTTCTCTACTCCGACTATAGCCGGGCGCCGCCAAAGGAGGGTTAAATATCACATATCAAATTTCACATAAATATTGTAATAGTCGAGATCAAAACAAAAGTATTTGTCATTTTCCCTAAACTCCTCCTTGACTTTTTACTGTATTGTCATCAAATTATACAGGGAAATTCAGTTGGTCAATGTGACGACCATCCAAATAAATTTTATTTTTAGTCAAAGATCAAAGGTCAAGGTCACAGTATATGATCACTATTTGTAATCAATAAGTTTTTATATGAATTACACCATATTCATAATGCTATAAATACAAACGTTGCTGTTTAGCTAGCTATATCCTTGATAAGAAATTCTAAGGTTGAAGGTCAAGGTCAAAGGTCAAGGTTAAAGGTCGAAATATGATTTTTACTAGTATTTCTTACTTAATGTAAGATTCTCATCACGCATATCATGCATATTCGGAATGCCTAGAGCAAGGTCATACACAAATAAACATAATTCCTTTTGATAGGTCAAGATCACAGGTCAACGTCAAATATAAAGTCAATATGCTAATTTCTTTACTATTCATGTAAACTTCACAAAATTCGTCGAGACGGTTGTGCTTTAAGGGAAAATTAAAATGTTGAATTTTCAGACATCATGAAGGTCAAGATGAAGGTCAAAGGTCAAGGTCAACTATTCCTTTAATACCTCTGGAACTAACTGATGATCTTTAAAACAATTTGACACACTTATTTGATTTTCTAGGGTTACATCAAAGCAAACAAAAATATAACCCTACATAAAGGTCAATGTCACAGGCCAAGGTCATAAGTTAACCTTCATCATACAAAAATACTCAATTTTCGATAAGCTGATGACTGTTAGTTGCATTTTACTTAAATAACATATATTTCAATGATATATATTTATTATAATACTTAAGGTTAAATGTCAAGGTCAAAGAACAAAAGAAGAGTGTTAAACATTTTCTTTAAACTCTTCTTAGACTGTTTATATTGTATTTTAGCTATAACTAGACGATTTTGTGGAGCTCATGAAGGATCTGTGATAGTAAAAAGGGTTAAGATAGGTAAAAGCCTGCTAATTTTATGGAGGCCCTTCATAAACTAAATAAAATTGTCTTAACCCTTTCGCTGCGAGTGACGTTTGGAATGCTTTGGCAAGATACAGCAATTTCCAGGCTTTAAAAGCCTGTAAAAAACGTAAAAATCGAGTGACAGTGGGCGGGAGCATGAGGGGCTCACCTCCGACCCTCAGAGCACCGAGCAGCTCACTGAGCTAGGCTGTGTCTCGCGCGTGTCTCTCTCATAAGTGCAGCCAAGCGAGCGAGTGTTACATAATAGCGGGGTTCCCGCGTTTCACTGGGATCACTGCGGGTGAACCAGACCACGTATACGGTCCGTTCTGGTGTCATTTTGAAGCTATTTTTGCCTAGTTTTCGGCAGAATACACTTCATTTAATGCAGATGCTTGATTTATCATTCAGGAGTGCCTGAATATGCCCTAAATAGCCCAAACAAGGCCGCAGCCAAAGGGTTAATATCCAGTATGAAATTAAACCGACAGAACTGTACTGAACGGGTTACGTATCGTCACCAAATTTTGCTGGCAAATTTGGTTGGTCAATGCAACGATTGTCCAAATTTTGTGTTTTTGTTATTCAAAGGTCAAGGTGAATGGTGAAAGTCACAGATTATAATCACTATTTCTTTCTTATATATGTTTTAAACTTGAATTACACCATATTCAAAATGCTACAAAATAGTGTTACGCTGACCTTCTATCTATCTATCTATTGCCTGATGCCGTGAACCCCGAAGGGGTGGCCACGAACGAATCGCCCCATGTACCTCTGTCTCCATCAGTCGACGCCCTTTCTCCCAACCAGCACCGCCTTCATCCATATAATTCCTCACTCCATCCTTCCACCTCTCTTTCGGTCTACCTCTCCCTCTCTGTCCTTCCACCTTGCTCTCGTACACCTTCTTAGTCATTCTCTCCCTTAACATACGTTCCAATTGGCAGAGCCATCTCAAGGTGTTCCTTTTCACACTTTCAAGCATATCTACCTCTACACCACACCTCCTTCTTACTTCCTCATTCGTCTGTCTATCCCTCCATGTATCTCCCCACGCACTTCTCAAGTAACTCATTTCCACCCCTCTCACTCTTGGTCTGAGTCTCTTCTCAAACATCCATGCTTCGCTTCCGTAAGGCAGTGTCGGGATTACCACACTGTCATGCAAGGACTTCTTCACTTCCATGCTGACCACCCTATTTCTTGTTACTGCTTTCAGCGTTCCTACAACCCTCTTCCCCTGTTGCACCCTCTCCTGCACTTCTTCATCCATAGTCCCATCTTTACTCAACACACTGCCCAGATACTTAAAAGAGCTGACGATCTCCATAGCCTGACCGTTCAACTTCACCTCACACTCTGTGACTTCACCCCTTTCGAAGACCATAACCTTGCTCTTCCCCGCATTTACCTCGAGATTCCGTTTTTCGCACACTGTTCCAAACTCATTTACCAGACCCTGCAACTCCCATTCATTATCGCTCATCAGAACTGTATCATCCGCAAACAGCAGTATAGGCAGCATCCACTCATTTCCCTCCCTTTTCAGCGATACACCAACATCCACTGCTCTTCCTAGTATTTCTTTCATGACTCCATCCATATTTACAGTAAACAACCACAGGGACATCACACACCCATGTTTCAACCCACCATTCAGGTCAAAGAACTCGCTCTGCTTATTCTCCACACGTACTGCCGCCTTTGCACCCTCATACATGCTCCTCACTGCTGACCTTATTATAGATAAATATTCCAATGGTTAAGATTCAATGTGATCATAAATGTAATTATATACATATATACTCCCTGGCGGACATGAACCACCAACAGGCAGGACGAGTGTCCATGCTTTAATCCACTGCACACAAGTAAACTCTATCACGCCGTGGTATAGTGGATTAACCCTTCCTGCCCGGTTGTCATTTTAAAATGACACCACGAAATAAGGGCAGGTGCCCGGGTGTCCTTTCAGGACTTTTAAGCTTGAAAGCCTATTCAGCTTGGTCTGAACGCCATGCGTCCGACGAATGTAAACAAAGCCGATCGTTGCGTCACCGCACCTCCGAAAACAAGAAGGAGACGACTCGTTTGTTATTGTATGTCTGTATGTCGTTGTTTCAATAGTGAAAAGATCGTCGTATTGTTAACATCGCCTGAAAATGCTCTCCACTGAAATCGTCATCACAACTGAACCAGTTGACTTAGAGAGCTCTACTCAATGCCAGTCTACAGATTGGAAACCGCACTACATTTATAGATGCGTGGGAAATTTCTAGCAGTTAAAATTAACAAAAATACGGTAGCCTAGGCCTAGATGTTTTTCGGCCAGATTGCCCGGGTAGCCCACCCTGTCCTTTGGAGATACAGCCCGGGCCAGGAGGGTTAAAGTATGGGCACTTGTTCTGATTGTCAGTGGTTCAAGTCCGGCTGTGAGTATAAAAACATTTAGTAGCTTATGTGTATTTGCGAAATATATATATATATATATATATATATATATATATATATATATATATACTGTATATACTGTATATACCTAAGAGATTCAATACTACTTGCAGATTTATAGGGCGCAGAGTTGCGTATGCATTTTATTTTTTCTTCATTTATTTGGTTATGCGAAAACTGCACGCCTACTTTATTTAAATAACAAAAACCTAATCTCCGAATACAATATTAATGGCTAAAAATGTATTCATAAAGACCGTACAAATGGAAAGAATGGCGGAGGTGTGGCCATGTACTGTACATCTCATCTAACTTGATGCCAGAAGAAATCACCATTCCCCTAGTAATCAGGAATAGTATGTGCCCAAATTAATATAAATAACACGAAGATTCATTTTACAAAGCTTATAGACCACAAAGCTACATAGATAGTGACGATGTAATATTTTGCAATATGCTAAATAACACTTGGATAAATATATTCTTCTCGGTGATTATAATGTCCATAATATAGAATGGAATCTTGTCACAGGAAATAACGATACTTCAATCAAAATGGTAAATTTCATAGAAGAAAATTTCCTATATCAATGTGTAAAGGAAGCAATGCATAAAACTAATTGCATAACACACACTTACGGACAGATATAGATAACGAAATCTATGAGATGTGGGAACAGTTTATGATGACACAGGACAAATATATACCAAACAAAGTTAAACGAGCGAGTAACATTTAAAAAACACTATGATTCAACAGTGAAATCCGTAATGCAATAATAAATAGACAGAAATGATCAAGTTTAACAACAAATGACTGCTCTAATGACCAACTTAAGGAATTATATAACCTTGCTAGAAGAAATGCTAAGACACTTTTTAGGTCCGCTAAACGTGATTGTGAAGTATTTATAGCCAGAAACAGCACCGACAACCCAAAGCATTTTTATAGCTATGTAAATAACAACAGCGAAATCAAAAGCGGAATAGGCCCATTAACTAGAGATGATCAAATAGTGACAGTCAACATAGATATTGCAAATACACTTAACGAATATTTTTGTTTGTTTTTTACAAACGAACTAAAAAATACAAAACATAAGGCAGTAACAACGCAATAAATAGGAAACTTTACTATCAGCGTAAGTGAAGTATTATGTAAATTAAATCAATTAGATATCAACAAGACTCCGGGGCCTGATAATGTCCATGATAGGATAGCAAAACATGTAAAAATAGAAATATGTGAATCCCTGACCATTATCTTTAACTCATCACTACAGCAGGGTTACGTCCCTAATGATTGGAAAACAGCCATCATTACACCCATTCACAAAAAGGGTGATCGAGCCAAAGCTAGTAATTACAGACCTATAAGCTTAACGTCAGTAATAGGATTTATTTTTTAAACCAATTTAAGAGCTAAAATAGTTGAGTATCTTGAATCTAATTAATTAATAAGAAACAGCCAGCACGTTTTATCACCAGAAAATTGTGCCTAAGAAACTTCCTCGAATGTTATAATAAACTGTTTACTCTTAATGACTCAACTAAGGCGCTTGACATAGTCTACCTAGAGTTTCAAAAGGTGCTTGACAAGGTACCTCACAATAAAGTAGGTGTGCAGTTTTCGCATTAAAAAAAAAAAAACAAAAATGCATACACAACTATGCTACCTAGAATTCTGCGAATAGTATTGAATCTCTTAGGTAAAATCGGTTCATATACAGTATACTGTATATATAGATATATATATACTAAATGCTTTTTAATACTCACAGCCGGACTTGAACCACCGACAGTCAGAACAACCCATACTTGAATCCACTATAACACAGCGTGATAGAGGATACTTGTGTGTAGTGGATTAAAGCATGGACACTCGTCCGGACTGTTGGTGGTTCATGTCCGCAACACTATTTTGTAGCATTTTGAATATGGTGTAATTTAAATTTAAAATATAAATAAGAAAGAAATAGTGACCATAATATGTGACCTTCAACATTTACCTTGACCTTTGAATAACAAAAACACAAAATTTGGACAATCGTTGCATTGACCAACCAAATTTGCCAGCAAAATTTGGTGACGATACGTAACCCGTTCAGTGCAGTTCTGTCGGATTCATTTCATACTGGATATTAAGACAATTTGATTTGGCTTATGAAGGGCCTCCATAAAATTAGAAGGCTTTCAACTATCTTAATTAACCCTTTTTACTACCACAGATCCTTCATAAGCTCCACAAAATCATCTAATTATAGCTAATATACAATACAAATGACATCACTGGTACACAAAGGGGTTAAACAGCTTAGGAAGAGTTTAGAGAACATTATTAATACTCTTCTTTTGTTCTTTGACTTTGACCATTACCCTTAAGTAGTATATATATATATATATATATATATATATATATATATATATATATATATATATATATATATATATATATATATGTTATTTAAGTAAATTGCAACCATCAGTCGTCATCTTATTGAAAATTTAGTATTTGTTTATGATGAAGGTTAACTTTTGACCTTGGTCTGTGACCTTGACCTTTATGTAGGATTATATTTTTGTTTGCTTTGATGTAACCCTAGAAAATCAAATTAATAAAAGTCTAAAATTGCATTAAAGATCATCAGTTAGTTTCAGAGGTACTAAAGGAATAGTTGACCTTGACATTTGACCTTCATCTTGACCTTCATGATGTCTGAAAAATTAGCATTTTAATTTTCTCTTAACCCTTATTTAGCGGCGAGCAACATAAGTCGAGTTAAATAAAGCTGGACTATGTGGCGGCGCTCGACATAACTCGAGTGGCAATTTCAGCACGTAATGTGGCTGAGAGAGAGAGACAAGTGGTGGCAGGAGACTAGCGAGCGTATGACTGCTCCAGACCACCGCGGCGAACCTACTGACACAAATCTCAGCTCCCTCCTCCCTCTCTCACTCGCTACATACTCAATTATGTACTGAAAGTACCGAATTACCTGCTTTTTGCACTCGCGTTGCACGGTTATTGCAAGAAAACTATCCATCATACAAGGATCGTTATGGTGTCATTCGAAAGCTCTGTTTATGCCCTTTCAGGGATAGGTACTTGTTTTACGTTCTGGGTCTTATTTAGGCATGAAAATGATCACGTAAACAGCCCTGTTTTGGCTAAAAACACCCCGCTGTGCGGTACACATAAATAAACCGCATAGGCCGCTCGTAAGGTGTTAAAGCACAACTGTCTCAACGAATTTTGTGAAGTTTACATGAATAGTAAAGAAATTTCATATTAACCTTATACTGTAGATGATGTCGACCTGTGACCTTGACCTATCAAATGGAATTATGTTTATTTCTTTATGAACTTGGTCTAGGCATTCCGAATATGCATGTTATGCCTAATGAGAATCTTACATTAAAAAGGAAATACTAGTCAAAATTATATTTCGACCGTTAACCTTGACCTTTGACCTTAGAATTTCTTTTCAAGGATTTGGTTAGCTTAACTGCAATGTTCGTATCAACTAGCATTATGAATATGCTGTAATTTGTATAAAAACTTATTGATAACAAAGAGTGATCATAGACTGTGACCTTGACCTTTGACTTAAAATAAAATACATATATTTGGATGTTTGTCGCATTGACCAACTGAATTTGCCTGTACAATTTGGTGACAATACCTTAAATAGTCTAGGAGTAGTTTAGGGAAAATTACAAATACTCTTGTTTTGACCTTGACCTCTGACCTTAACTATTACAATATTTATGTGAAATTTTATATATATGATATTTAAGTAATTAGCCATAACACAACAGTTTTCCAAAATGTGGGTAATCTTTTTTAATAATTAATAAAAGTTGACCTTTGACCTTGACCTGTGACCTTGACCTTTATGTAAGACTACATTTTTGTTTGCATTGACATTCCCCATGAAAATCAAATACGCATGCCTAATTTCATTAAAACCCATCAATTAGTTTCATATATATTAATAGAATAGTTGACCTTGACCTTTATCTTGACCTTTATATGTCTCAACATTTATTATTTTCCTTTTCAATTAACCCTCTAAGTACCAGCGACGACAACGTGTCGTCGGTAATGTATGTAACGCTAAACCCCACGACGCACAAGTGTCGTCGGGCTTTAATTACTCCAGTCCTATGGCATCTAGAGGGCTCAGATTTGTATGGGAACTGTGTAAGTATCCCACGCAACCATGCCGATGGTTAAACACTCTCAAAGTCCAACCGCGTGCGCGTGAGCACGCAAAAACATGGTTTTTGGGTGTTTTTGCCTTCAATTTTTTACTCTTGTAAAATCTACTTTCGGGGGCTCCGTAGGACCCCTTTTTGACCTTTTTGATCGGTTTTCTTTGGGCAGTCCTTCATTCCTAACCCATTCGCTATTGTTTCTGGAAAATCAAAAATAAAAACGTGCTGGTCCCTGGTGGTACATTTATTTATAACTAGCTGGGGCTCAGTGGGTTAAAGTGCAACTATCTCACCAAAATGTGTGAAGTTTGCATGAAAAGTAAAGAAAAGAGCATATCAACCTTTTATTTTACCTTGGCATGTGACCTTGAAGGAAGGAAGGTTTTCGGAGAAATGGGAAGTATGTGGAAGACGAGAAATCTCGGAGTGAAAGTAAAAAGTGCACTGTATCAAGGAATTGTTGTGCCAACAGTGATGTATGGGGCTGAGACATGGGCTCTGAAGAAAAAGGAGAAAAGAGGGCTGGATGTGATGGAGATGAGCTGCTTGAGAAGTATGTGTGGAGTTACTCGTAGAGACAGATTGAGAAATGAAGAGATACGTAGGAGAGTGGGGCAGCAGGAACATTTGTCAGTCAGAGTGGACAGAAGGGTGCTGAGCTGGTATGGTCATGTTGAACGAATGGGAGATGAAAGGCTTACAAAGAGAATATGTGAGTCAGGTACAAGGGGAGATAGAAGGGCAGGAAGACCCCCATTGAGATGGAGAGACTGTGTAAGAAAGGCTTTGGATGATAGAGGAATGACTATAGATCAGGCAGGGGAAGTGGTGGTGGACAGGAGTGAATGGAGAATGCTTGTGAATAGTTGAGTGAACACGTGGTCATTTGGAGTAAGGGGTCGGGCGCAAGTTGGACTAGATAATAGTCCATCAGGCGCCTGGCCCGGGGAGACGATTAATATGAAGGGTGTGCCTGGAAGTGTGGTGGGAGGGCTTGTCGCTTTGGCTCCGCTGCATGTCTGCCTGCCGAGATCGGAACCTCTCCTGGTGGTCAGGGGCCGGGGGAGTGCTGGAGCGACCTTGGTAACCCTGGTCTCTGGGTCTTCTCCTGGGTGACCTGGATGTGTGAGAGTTTGTGTTTTTTATCTGTGTTTATTTTTTGTTTTATGTTGTTTTTGTGTTTTCCCTGTTCTTGCTCTGTCTTGAGTCGGCTACCCCCAAAATGGGGATTGGGCCTGAGCATATAGATAGATAGATAGAATGTGACCTTGACCATTCTTATGGAATTGAATAGTTTCTTGTATGACCTTGGTCTAGGTATTCCGAATATACATGGTAAGCCTTGTGAGAATCAAACAGTTAGTATAAGAAATACTAATAAAAACACTATTTTGACCTTTGACCTTGAACTTTGACCTTACCGTTTATAATATAATTCAAAAATTTAGGCAATACGAAATCCAGGTTACCAGTAACTTGTAGTGAAAATGAAGACATTTAAATAAAAACTAAAAATATATAGTATAAGTTGACTTTTCACCTTGACCTGTGACCTTGAGCTTTATGTAAGAGTAATTGTTTTGTTCATTGACATTGTCCAGGAAAATCAAATAAGCATGACAAGTTTCATTAAAACTCATCAGTTAGTTCCATATAAATTTATAAAGTAGTTGACCTTGACCTTTGACCTTCATCTTGACCTTCATGATATGTGCCTCAAAATGTAATATTTTCCTTTTCATTTAAAGTGCAATTATCTCACCAATTTTGTTTTAAGTTTGCATGAAAAGTAAAGAAAATGCCATATTGACCTTTTATTTGACCTTGACCTTTTATATGGAATTGTATAGTTTTGTTATATGACCTTGGCCTAGGTATTCCTAATATACATGGTAAGCCTAGTGAGAATCTAACAGTTAGTATAAAAAATACTAGTAAAACTTTATTTTGACCTTTGACTTTGACCTTTTACCTTACACTTTAGAATATTCATCTAACATTTGTGTAATACGATATCAAAGCTACCAATTACTAGTATGGTGAAAATGAAGATATTTGAGTAAAAAAATAAAAATTTATGGTAAAATTTGACCTTTGACCTTGACCTGTGACCTTGACCTTTATGTAAGAGTACATTTTTTGTTTTATTGACATTGCCCAAGAAAATCAAATAAGTATGCCTAATTTCATTAAAAGCTATCGGTTAGTTTCATATATATTAATAGAATAGTTGACCTTGACCTTTACCCTATATTATATGTCAACATATAGTATTTACCTTTACATTTAATGTGCATCTATCTCACCAAATGTTGTGAAGTTTGCATGAAAAGTAACACAAATAGCACATTGACCTTTTATATCACCTTAACTTGTGATCTTGACATTTCATATGGAATTGTATAGTTTCCTGTATGACCTTGGCCTAGGTATTCTGAATATACACGGTAAGCCTAGCGAGAATCAAACATTTAGTATAAGAAATACTAGTGAAAAACTTATTTTGACCTTTGACCTTGATCTTTGACCTTACCCTTAAGAATATTTATCTAAGATTTGTGCAACACGATATCAAGGTTACCAGTAACTTGTATAGTGAAAATGATAATATTTGAGTAAAAAGTGAAATATATTGTAAAAGTTGACCTTTGACCTTGACCTTTATGTTAGCGTATCTGTTTGTTTTCATTGACATTGCCCCGGAAAATCAAATAAGCATGCCTAATTTCATTAAAACCCATCAGTTAGTTTCATATATATTAATACAATAGTTGACCTTGACCTTTGACCTTATATTGACCTTTATGATGTGTGTCCAAATGTATTATTTTCATTTTCATTTAAAGTGCAACTATCTCACCAAATGTTGTGAAGTTTGCATGAAAAATAAAGAAAATAGCATAATGACCTTTTATTTGACCTTGACCTGTGACTTTGACCTTTTATATGGAATTGTGTAGTTTCTTGCATGACCTTGGCCCAGGTATCCAAATATACGTGGTAAGCCTAGTGAGAATCTAACAGTTAGTATAAGAAATACTAGTGAAAAACTTTTTTTGACTTTCGACCTGACTTTTGACCATACCCTTTAGATTATTTACCTAAATTTAGGTCATACGATATTAAGATTAACAGCAACTTGTATAGTGAAAATTAAAACATTTGAGTAAAAACTAAAAAACATGAAATATTGACCTTATATTTAACCTTGATCTTTAACCTTAACCTTTAAGTTAAATGGAAAATTTATTTTTGACTGACCTTCGTATTGACCAAATGGATATACCTGTGAAATTTGGTGAAAACCCATCAAACGGTCTAGGAGTTTCCGGACAGACAGACGGACGATGACGACGATGGACGACGACGACGGACGACGACAGACAAGCTGACTGGTGGTGCACAGTATACGGGCGGGATCTGTGTGCGCGATACCTCTCTGCTATTAGACAAATTAGAAGGTCTCGGAATGCAGGTAGAGTTTGCGAGATTTTGGTGGACGTCATTGACGACTTTGGAGATAAACCCATAGTCGTACTTATTGCAGGTAGCAATGACGTGGGTACGCTTACCAGTGTTGAACTGCATAAGTTGTATAGGGTAACCTTAGAAAAGATTAGGATGAAGGATGGAACTCCCATTGCTTGCTTTATTTTGCCAAGACGAGGTGTTAGACGTGAACGGATGTCCAGAGCAATTGGTTTCAATTGCTGGCTGGCAAAGCTGTGCAAAAAGTTGTCATTACCATTCATAGATAACTGGAGCCTCTACTTCGGTAACGATAGCATGTAAGCAAGGAACGGGGTTCATTTAAGTAGGAAAGGGGTGGGGATGTTAGGAAGGCTAGTTGATAGAGTAGTTGAGGTGGGGTGTTAAAATGGCAAAATCCCATCAAAAGAAAACAAAAGAAATTAGGTGATAGAAAGAATAGACAGGAAAGGAAATTAGGTGATATTAATAATA
Organism: Paralithodes platypus; assembly: GCA_032716605.1. Taxonomy (NCBI): domain Eukaryota; kingdom Metazoa; phylum Arthropoda; class Malacostraca; order Decapoda; family Lithodidae; genus Paralithodes; species Paralithodes platypus. Next base: position 20,339,021 of record CM064574.1, read on the forward strand.
GTGAGACAGTAGTTGATAATGCAGTAATAGAAGATACTCATAATGAGAGTGGTACAGTATCTACCACAGTACAAGATAATATTAAGTCAAATATTACAAATAAAATAAATATATTGAGTGTATATAACACAAATTGCAAAAGATTATGTAACAAAATGGATCAGCTTAGAGCAATAGTTAGTAGGGGGAATTTATACATAATTGCAGATACGGAAACATGGATAAATACAGACTCCAAACATTTCTTAGCAGAATTTAGTATTCCAGGATACAATTAGTTTGAATTTGATAGAATAGATGGAGTAGGAATATTTATTAGGGTTCATTAACCGTTAACCATCGGCGCGCAACATATGTCGAGTTAAAGAAAACGTGTCCATATGCGGGTCTCGACAGATGTCGAGTGCAATTTTGAGCACGTAATGTGCTCTGAGAGAGAGCTGAGCGGTGCGAGGAGCATAGATTCCCGCCTGACCGCTCGCCACCACCGCCGTGGGTCGACTGAAATTTATTACACCCTCCTCCACCCTCTCTCACTCACTACACAGGGAATGTAAGGAAATTACCTTATTTTAGGGGATTTGCACTCGTGTTGCACGATCGTTGCAAGAGAACCAGTGGTCGTAGAAGGATGGTTCGGGTGTCATTGGAAAGCTCTGTTTACGCCCTTTCAGGGATAGATACTTGTATTACGCTCTGGGTCTTGTTTATGCATGAAAAAGAGCACGGAAACAACCCCATTTAGGGTAAAACCACCCGCATGGCGGGTAATAGAAGTTACCGACCCACCCGCTCGTAATGTGTTAAAATCTGCATTAAATCAGAATATAAAACAAAGTGATAATGAAAGTGTTTGTGTAGAGATAGGGGAGGACTGTGAGGCCCTAGTTATTGGTGTTATTTATAGACCACCCAATTTGAGTAGAAATTATGGTAATCTGTTATGGGTGGAAATATGGAAGGCTTTTATGAGTACTAATGTATGCATTTTATGTGATTTGAATTTTTCAGGCTTGGGCTAGCAGAATCAAACTAGCGACAGTAAATCTGAAGACTTTCTAGAAGTAGCATTTGATAGTTTCCTATTTCAATTCATAAATACGCCTACTAGAGGAAATAATATCCCCAACTTAGTCTTTAGTAACAATGAACATTTGGTAAAAAATAATAAAGGTTGGTGACATATTAGGAAACAGCGACCATAAGTCAATATATTTTAACTTAGAATGGAATGACAAATTAAAGGATATTCTGTATTAATCCCAGATTTTAGACAGGCAAATTACAGCAGATTAAAAGCATCCCTTAAAAGGATACCTTTAGTCAAACGATTAATGGAGGCCAGGTGTTCCAAGGAGGTCTGTTTAGCCCAGGTGTCAGACAGCGAAGGTTAATAGGGCCCTGCACAGTTAGATTCTACTTATAGTAAGTTTCTACCCTCATTACACTATGCACAAGACAAATATATACCCAAATTATTTTTTAGATCAATACAGAACCATCCAAAATGGATGAATAACAATCTATTAGATCTTCTATCTAAAAAGAGAGGAATAGATATACAAATTAAGAAAGGCGATAATCACCTACTCATTTACTATCAGAATCTAAAAAGACAGGTCGAAAAGGAAATTGGGAAAGCAAACATAAATTATGAAATCAAGATAACCAACTACTCAAAAAATAACCCTACAGCTTTTTACCAACTAGACCGAAGGAGAGGTGGAAGGATGGAGTGAGGAAGTATAATTATGAACGAAGGTGGTGCTGGTTGGGGGGAGGGGCGTCGACTGACTGGGGACAGAGGCGCATGGGGGAGGTTCGTTCGTGTCCACCCCTTCGGGGATCACGGCGTCAGGCAATAGATAGATAGATAGAAAAATCTAAAGTTAGGGATGTAATACGTCCCCTTAAAACTTTGATGGGAGAAATGACTGATGATGAGTTCGAAATGTGCAGTACATTAAATAGTAACTTTCATTCCGTTTTCACTAATGAACATTTGGATCAGTTTCCAGAAGTCTGTAAGGTTTATAGGGGCAGTATAGCAAATGTGTTAAGTATGGTTATTATTAGTAGAAATGAAATGCTTAAAGAAATTGACAGACTGAAACCTCAGAAATCGCCTGGTCCTGATGAGGTATATGCTAGAGTATTTAAAGAATGCAGAGATGAGTTAAGTTACCCACTAACATTTGTATTTAACAAGTCATTAGAAACAGGCTTAGTTCCAGAAGTTTGGAAGCTTGCAAATGTGGTTCCTATCTTCAAAAAAGCTGATACATCAATAGCATCCACTTACTATCCCATTAGTGTCACATCAATCATGGGAAAATTGTAAACCACCTAGAAACATTTAACTTAATACATTCTTCTCAGCATGGATTAATTCAGGGGCTTTCTTGCCTTACTTTGCTTAGCTTTTTCTCAGAGTTATATGAAGCAGTAGATGATGATAAGTCATATGATGTAATATATTTACATTTCAGTAGAGCTTTCGACAGAGTCCCTCATGAGATATTGATGAGAAAGGTTGAGGCACATGGAATAGGTGGGTTGTTGTTGGGATGGATTTGGTCATGGCTAATTGGTAGGAAGCAGAGAGTCAGCATAAATGGTATTAAGTCAGAATAGGGTGCAGTTAAAAGTGGTGTCCCCCAAGGATCTGGATTAGGCCCGCTGTTGTTTGTTATATACCTAAATGACCTTGATTTAAGTATAACTAGTAGGATCAATACATTCGCAGACTATACCAAAATGGGGAGAACAAAAGATTTAGATAGCGAGATAGAGAGCCTCCAAAGGGATCTAGATACCTTACACGAATGATCAGTAAATTGGCAGATGAATTTTAACATTGACAAATGCAAAGTAGTAAAGATAGGGAAGATGAATACAAATGTAAAATTTAAACTAGCAAATGCGGAATTAGAAAACTCAGACTGTATGAAAAATGTGGGTGTGTTTGTTAGCAATACAATGAATTGAAGCCTTGAAAACAGTGTATAATCATTTGTAATAAGGCAAACAGGATTCTCGGGTTCATCTCAAGGAGTGTGAGTAACAGAACTGCTGATGTTATTTTAAACAGTACATGTCATTAGTGAGACCGCATATGGATTATGCCGTTAAATTTTGGTGTCCTTATTACAGAATGGACATAGATTCCTTGGAAAGTGGACAACGTAGAATGACAAAAATTATCCATAATATTAGGAATCGTCCATATGAAGAAAGGTTGAAGAAATTAGGCTTACATTCGTTAGAGAGATGCAGAGTTAGAGGGTATAATTATGATATAGGTGTTTCTTGACTTATTTCTGACTTCTAACCCTTCTTCTTATACTGTCAATCTTTTCTCTCCTTTTGGCTCTTCCGACCATAAACTTATCTCTGTTACATGTCCTATCTCTCTAGTACGGCCACCCAATCCTCCCAGTCGGCGGCGCTTGTGGCACTTTGCCGCTGCCGACTGGGAGGCTCTTCAGCAGTACTTCTTTGATTTCTCATGCAATGACTTCTGCTTCCGTGGCCGGGGACCTTCGGAGAGTGCTGAACGCATTGCCGAGGTAATCCTCTCGGGCATGGAAGCGTACATTCCATTTTCTTTCTCTCAGTCTAATGCACAAAAATCTTGGTTTACTAACCCTTGTTCTACTGCTGTCCGCAAAAAGGAGGAAGCATTCAAATGGTACCGATGCCTTAAAAATCTAGAATCTCATTCTTTCTATATTTCTGCCCGGAATCAAGCCAAATCTGTTCTTCTACTTGCCAAGCACTCTTTCATCAATAATAAATGCACTGAACTATCCAACTGCAGCTCTTCCTAAGCTTTCTGGCATCTAGCCAAAAACCTCTCCAACAACTTTTCTTTCTCGTCTTTCCCTCCCCTTTTCCACTCTGATGGCACAACCATCACTTCTTCCTCTGACAAAGCTGAACTCTTCGCTCAAACTTTTGCTAGAAACTCCCTCTCCACGCCCCTCTCTCCTACTTATGCCTAATATCGTAATCTCTTCTAAAGATCTACTTAATATTAAGAAGGTGTACGGTCCGGACGGCGTTCCTCCTGTTGTACTAAAAAACTGTGCTTCCGTGCTGACTCCCTGCCTAAGAAAACTCTTTTGTCTCTGTCTCTCCTCTAACATCTTCCCTTCATGCTGGAAGTTTGCGCTCATTCAACCTGTCCCAAAGAAGGGTGACCGCTCTCAACCCTCCAACTATCGTCCAATTGCTCTCATCTCTTGTATCTCTAAAGTTTTTGAAACTATTCTTGCTTCCAAATATCTTAAGCATGTTTCTTCTCATAATCTGCTCTCAGATCGCCAGTATGGCTTCCGGGTCACTCTACTGGCGATCTTCTTTCATATCTTACTAATTCTTGGTCATCCTCCTTTCGGGACTTCGGTGAGACCTTTTCTATTGCACTAGACATATCGAAGGCCTTCGATAGAGTCTGGCACAAATCTTTATTTCAAAACTGCCCTCCTTCGGTTTCTATCCCTGCATCTGTGCTTTTGTCTCTAATTTCCTTTCCGGCCGTTCCATAGATGCGGTTGTGGACGGCCATCGCTCACTTCTTCATCCTATCAACTCCGGTGTTCTTCAGGGATCTATCCTATCTCCTATTCTCTTTCTAATTTTCATAAACGATCTTCTCAGCTTTACCTCCAGTCCTATCCATTCATACGCAGACGACTCTATCTTACACTACTCGATTAGTTTTCAAGAACGCCTTAGCTAGCAATCCCTCAAAGACAAACGTAATGAAGCCATAGAACACTTATCTTCTGATCTAACTACTATTTCCAATTGGGGCAGAGAAAACCTTTTTACTTTTAATGCTTCCAAAACCCAATTCCTTCATCTATCTAACTGTCCGGAACTCCCAGTGGACTATCCCTTTTTCTTCAACAATACAAAAATCAATCCTTCATCTTCTCTCAATATTCTTGGTGTCTCTTTTTCTTCAGCTCTCACTTGGAAGGACCATATTACCAGTCTTGCTAAGACAGCCTCCCAGAAGCTGGGTGTGCTCAACCACCTCAAGGGGTTCTTTACCCTTGCACAGCTTCTTACAGTGCGTCCTTGTATTGAGTATTGTTCACCTGTGTGAACTCTCTCTCTTTGCCGCAATGTTGCATTACTCTCGCTATTCTATCGCTACTAAAATAATCAGTGCTCCTCAGAGCTCTCCCAGTGTATACCACCTCCTCTATGTAGGGTACGTGGTACCTGTCTTGCAACACAATCCCACCCATACTCTGTGCAACTCTCCAACCCAAGAGTGTATCATTACTCTCAGTCTTTCTTCTATGCAACAGCTGAGCTCTGGAACTCTCCCAGAATCAGTCTTTCCCTCCTACTATGACTTAAATTGCTTCAAACTCTGTGTGTCCAGGCATTTTGACTCGAATTTCCCTTGATTTTGGCCCTGTCACTCTTTCAACTATGGTGGAGGCACTCGCTACAGGCAATTCTGCCTTTTGTCTCCCTCACTCACATAGACAAAAAATGGGTTAGTGGGATTAATAAAGGGGACATGAAAGATATACAAAAGCTCAGTGATAGCGAAAGAACTCGAACAAATGGTTTCATAATAGATACATTTCGTTTCAGAAAAGATATAGGCAAATATTGGTTGGTAAGAGAGTTGTAGATAGGTGGAATAGGCTACAAAGTGCTTTAGTGGGATCATGAAAGATAGAGGGCTTTAAGATAAAATTAGATAGGCATATGGACGAGATGGGTTGGGTGTGAGGGGGATCTGCCGGGTGTGGGCCAATTGGCGCTCTGCAGAAACCTTGTGTTGACCTCTGACCGTTTTGGTGAGGTTGGTCCTCATGGTGTTTGTGAGCTGGGCCTATAATTAGGCCTTATAATTGAGGATGGCTGTGAGAGGGATCGGTCTTGTGTGGAACAATCGGCTTTCTGCAGACTCCCATTTTCTTATGTTCTTATATCAATGGATTAAAAGCTGGCTAGCAAACAGAAAGCAAAGAGTAGTTACTAATAGTATAGAATCAGATTGGGTGCCTGTTACCAGCGGTGTGCCTCAAGGATTGGTCCTTGGTCCTGTTTTATTTATCATATATATAAATGATATTGATGTAGGTCTGAAAAACTTTATCTCCAAATTTGGTGACCATACAAAAATAGGGAACATAGTCTTGAGTGAGGAAGACAGAAATAACCTACAGTCCGACTTAAGCAAAATAGAAGATTCGTCAGAAAAGTGGCAAATGCCCTTTAATGTTGACAAATGTAAAATTGTGCACGTTGTTTCAAAAAACATAAAGTATGATTATCAAATGAAAAGTTAACCAATATTAGAAGACTCTAAGGTTAAAGATCTCGGGGTAATAATATCAGAAACCCTAAAATTCTCAGAGCAATGTGCGGCTGCGGCAAATACAGCTAACAAAGCCTTGGGATTTATCAAAATAAATGTTACCTATAAAAACAAAAACATTATTTTTCCGTTCTTTAAAAGCTTAGACCCCATCTTGAATATGTCGTTCAGTTCTGGTCCCCGTATCTCGAGAAAGACATCAAACAAATCGAATTTGTGCAGCGTAGAGCAACTAAACTAATTCCCTCTCTGAAAAAGAAGCTATATTATGAAAGATTAAAGAAATTAAGTTTGTTCTAGCTAAAGAAAAGGAGGTTGCGAATCCAACGTATCGAGTGTTTTAAGATACGTAAAGGATTTGACAGAGTAGATATCAGTGAACTGTTCACGATTAATAATAATGCTGCAACCCGAGGTAATGGAATTAAGTTTAATTAGAAAAAATGCATCCTTGGACGAGACACATCTCTTCACAAAAAATGTGGTTAAAGAGGGGAATAGCTTACCAAGGGAGGTGTTCCACAGTAATTCAATTGCTACGTTTAATAAAAGACTGGACGATCATCTGATGAAGATAGGATTAATATGAATGAATCAGTAGGCATGTGTAATTTCCTTGTCAAGCTAATGTCTTCCTATACTCTATAACAACTTTCCTTGTGGGCATTTCCTGACCCATAAGGTTACACTTTATCCTATTTTCCGGTACGGCTTTATAGCCGGAGGCAGCCTTCTACTATACTGTCCTATTCTTCAACTATAAACTGTCCCTGTCTAGTAGTATTAAGGCCAGACCACCTAGTTGGGACCGCAAGGTCTGTGTGGTCTGAGTATCTGTGTAACTCTCTCTCTCTCTCTGGGGGTCGAGAGTAATTCATTTGATACGTTTAAGAAGAGACTGGACGATCATCTGATGGAGATTGGATTGATATGAATGAATCAGTAGATATGCAATGTAAATTCCCTTTTAGACTAATTTCTTTCTATACTATAAAAACACTTTCATGTGGCCATTTCCTGGCACATCATCGTATCTTCCGGTATGGCGTTTGAGCCGGAGTGTGGGAAGAGAGCCTTCCACTTTGCTGTCCTATTCTTCTTCTATAAATTGTCCTTGTCTGCTTATATTAAGGCCGGACCACATAGTAGGGACCGCAAGGTTTGTGTGGTCACAGTATCTGTGTAGCTCCGTGTAACTGTAACTCTCTCTCTCTCTCTCTGAGGATACCATTTGATTGACACCCGATAGTCCCCCGCTCTGTAAAATCATAAATTACGTATTATTATTTTGTGACGGAAGGAATCTGATATTGGTTTTAAATATGATAGTTGAAGAGTTACATAGATACAAAGACTGCACAGCCCTTGCGGTCCCTACTAGGCAGTCTGGACCTAATGCTAACATAAAATTTCTACAACGTGGAAGGTAAGGAGAGAGAGTTACATAAAGACACAGACCACACAGACCCCGAGGTCCCTACTAGGCAGTCCGGCCTTACAAACTGTTTTTTGTTTTTTCATATCACCCCAGCCCTCTCTAGATAGAGGTCAAGCCTTCCCTTGAAAATGTTTATTGTGTCGCTCTCCACCACTCTCGCTGGTAGTTTATTCCACTCTGTCACCACACTGTAGGTGAAGAAACTCTTTGTGACATCTAGGTTTGCCTTTTTGGTTTTTAATTTCATTCCATTTCCGCGAGTTTGAGTATTATTATTGAATGTGAATAGCGCATTTCTATTGACTTTGTCGAAGCCTTTCAGTATCTTAAAACACTCAATAAGTTGACCCCTCAACCTCCTCTTTTTTAATGAGAACAGATTCAATCGTTTAAGTCTTTCTTCATATGGTTTATATCTTAATGAGGGTATCATCTTCGTCGCTCTACACTGCACTGACTTACACTTACAATGTCCTTGTTCAGATAAGGTGACCAGAGCTGCACACCATAATCAAGGTGCGGCCTCAGCATACTTCGGAACAGTGGCACTATTACGTTCTCATGTTTATATGTAAATTTGTGCTTAATAAAGCCCAATGCTCTGTTTTGTGACGCTCCTGCATAGTAGCCACGTGCAGGCATGCGCGAGTGTCGGCTGCCCAGCCGTTTAGAAACGGGCTGGCGGCAGCCGGCCGGCCGGCTTTTCCTTAGTATATATCCTACGACAATGTAACTAATGTCTGGGATATTCTTATGTTGTTTCACAGCTTGAAGCTGCCCTTATTCTTAACCAACGCATCTTCGTATATTTTATTCTCGATAGTTGATTGTTTCATTATAATATATAAGATGTAAGTCTAGTGAGAGTGGGAGGAGACGAGCGGGAGAGAGAGACCGGCTGGGGGACATTGCTTTGCGCGGGTGTGGAATAGACTAGCTTGGGACGAGCCTGATGTTGCCAGTTGATCGCAACGTTAGGCTTAGTTTCGACTCACGCAAGGGGTAGAGGATTTTGACCCGGCAATGGTGTTGAGTGTTGCCAAGCATGGGAAGTATTTCGCATGCCTAGGGTGGGGTCCAGACAGATTCAAGACTCAGAGCTCACCTCACTGTCGTACCCTTCGGACCCCCTTGATATCTATCCCTCTCAACCCCACTTAGAAACTTTCTCTCTTACTTTGTATACCTTCTTTCCACTACTTCACCAATCTATTTAATTATCCCATCCCCTTGATAGACCTTATATCTATTATTGTATTAACGACGAGCTCTCAGATAACTAGATAGGATTTGGGCCTTATGCAGAGATGTAATTGTTAATGAGACCTAGGAAGCTTTTTTGTTGTCTCATATTTGGTGGTTTCATGCTTGCTAGTGTGTTCTTGTGGCAGGTGAGCAGGGGCTAGACCGGAGGGGAGTTTTTTTTGCGATCCTTTAAGTAAAGTCTGCAGGTGCGAGTCCTGTGGACCTGCACAACTTTACTAAGATACCCGTGGGAGTCTGGGGGCATTTTCTTGTCTGTGTGCCTGTGTGTCTAGTGTTGTGTTGTGTGAGGGCCCTTGCCTAGTCCACTCAGCACTGCCCTAGCACGTCTTGCGTTTGTTTTAGGGTCGCCAGGAGAGAGTCAGATACTTGGGATCTGAGTCTCTCAAGAGAGCACCCTTTCAATTAGAGTAATTTGGCGCACAGACTTGGGAACGTCCCTAGGCTAGAGCAGGTGGCTCAGCCCGGGTATCCGAAGCCTATATCCTTCCGGCTAGAACGCTGCCACCTTGCAGATTAACAGCTAGCGGTTTATTATATCTGTATGCTTGTTATTGTGCCACAGTTTACCGTCTTTGTGAGCATTGTGAGTCAGTGTGTGGCTTAGAGACTCTGTCCGAGCAGGCTTGCCTGACTAAGAGTGAGAAGCACACCTGTATGTGGTTATGTTGCGAGTTGCTGCCTTTATTTAATTATACCTATGCCATCATACACTGTAGGTCCTATCACTAGTATTTATTCCTGCTTATTAGTTAAGAGTTCTCTAAATCCGTAACTTACTTTCTTTGCTAAGCATCAGATCCTACAGTAGCCGCATGCAGTTTAGAAACCTGCATCTTGTCTACCTGTACGATGTTTTGAGGACTGTTTGCTTTCACGCAGGGGTGATTAGTTGTATTAATTAACGTAACGTTAAATGTACTTTCTTCTAGTTTGTTATTAAATTGTTTCTGCAATTTAATTCCGTTATCTATCTTTTCCTTGAAGCTTTAAGTCAACTTAATTGTGTGATCTTTTATATAACCTGCTTGACTATCAGCAGTCTATAGTGCGTGCACCCTGTAACCGAGTCATAGGATACCTTGTTGTCCAGGCAGGACTCTTGACGGTTTAGGGTGGTTTGTTGCCTGGGTTTATAGATAAGGGTTGGATCTAGCGTTTTCCGTTGTTGCTTGTTGCCGCATACCTAGTCCAATAGAAAGAGCCCAGTGTTTTATATCCCAGGACGTAACAAATGGCGACCTTGCATAGGATTTACTGAACAGAGGAATATAGTGGTCATTTGTTTTGAGATTCCTTATGATTAGAGGAATACAGTGGACATAGTTTTTTTTTTGGAGCAACCAATATAACACATTAAAGACTTTAAATAACATTAGTATATACATACTTGCATAGGAGATAAGGCACATTCTATAACCGTGATAATTACTGCAGTGCACAAACATGTCTAATATATCAGAACACAGTGATGGGTCAGGTCACGATACAGGCTCGGAGGGAGAAAGACCTGTGGAGTGGCTAGTCAATAGCGAGGAGGGTGCTAGAAGATTTTTAGAGGTGCCCCTTACCGCTGCCAGGGTGTTGAAGCTGAATAAGTATGGCTTAAAGTGTGTGGCAGGTCTTGAGGGTCACCAGGGTTTAAGTGGCATGAGGAAAGATCAGCTGAGGACTTTGATATTGGGTTTAGAAGGGAGAGACCTGGGTGGAGAGGCGACTGGGGGCCCTGGTCCCCAGCCCCCCCTCCACTCTACCCCCATATCAAACGTCAGGGTGCCTGAATTTAGTACATACCCCCAAGTTGATGGTCAATGGCAGCGTGGAATTCAATCACAGGGACCCCATCCATTAAATGCATCTTCCCCTCCTCAAGGGTTGACTCCAGATTTGTTGTTTCGGCTTGAGATGGCCAAGGTTGAGGCTGCCGAGAGACAAGCTAGTGTGCAGGCTGAGGTTGCTAGAGCTCAGGTTGAGGTTGCTAGAGCTCAGGTTGAGGCTACCGAAAGACAGGCTGAACTGCAGGCAGAGTCTACTAGGTATCGGGCTGACAGGGAGCTGGAGATCTCTCGAGTGGAGGTAACAGGGCGAAATATTGGGGGAGGTAACAGACATCGGGACCAATCATTGTCGCACCTGCTTAAACTAGTTCCTGTGTTCGATGAATTATGTGTGGCTGAGTTTTTTATGCGATTTGAGAAGAAGTGTCAGGAACACCAATGGCCTCAGGAAAAGTGGGCAGCATTAGTTTCATCAAGACTCCTAGGAAAGGGGCTAAAAGCGTATGATGCACTACCTTTAGAGTCCTGTGTAGTTTATGATGAGCTAAAGAAGGCTGTGCTACGGGCCTATGAGTTACAACCAGAAACTTACCGCTTGAAGTTTCGGGGTGTTACTAAGGGCAAGGATAGTACCTTCCTAGAACACGCCCGGGACTTGTCTGATGCACTACGACATTGGCTGCGTTCTGAGAGGGCAGCTACTTTTGAGGAGTTGAGTGAGCTGGTTCTCTTGGAGCAGTTCTTCAAGTGCACAGGCGGGGACTTAACATTAAATATAAAGGAAACAAATCCTAGAACTCTCCAGGAGGCAGCAGAAATGGCTGACCTCCGACTGTCATTAATTCGAGGGTGTGGAGCAGCAGCTAGGAGTGAGTCGGGTGCAAAGGATCGTACCCCTCCCCCTCCCAAGAATTTTGATACACATAAATACACAAAACCATCTAGCACTGACAATAAAACTGAACATAAACCAAATACCGTCCCGTATAAGAAGTCTAATGGTACCTCCCACTCTCAAGGGAAACCAAAGAGTAAAGAGTGCTTTGCATGTCACAAGGAGGGTCACTTTGCAAATGCTTGTCCGAACAAGCCACCAAACATGGTTGTGTCATTGGTCCGCAGCATAGGGGTGTCGCCTATATCTTCTGAGTTTGCCAAGGGTAGTTCGTCAGAGGCTGGGACACAGCCTGTGTTCAAGAGTCCGGAAGGCTCGAACCCTGTCCGCGACGTCTTTGGGGGTCATAGAGGGCATGGTTTTGTGAGGTGGGCTGGCGAAAGGCGAGGAGTTAAGCTATTGCGTGATACTGGGGCTTCTCAGACCTTGTTAAAGAACTTTACTGGTAGGCCGATTAACGCTGCTCGGGTGGTGGTAGTTCAGGGGATCAATGCTACGAAGTCCTACCCGCTGGTGCGGATGGAGCTGGAGGTGGGTGGTGTGGCGAAGGAACTGGATGTCGGAATTGTAGAGAACTTGCCTGTTGGGGGCGTCGACCTCCTCCTCGGCAACGACTTTGCGGTGCCTGCTTCTAAGGTTTCACCCTTGGTCGTTGCCGAGAAGGCGGCCGACGTTAGTATGGAGGAACAGGAGTGGGTTGAGAAGTGTAGCGTACAAACTATGGCGTGTGTTGTGACGCATTCTCAGACATGCGGAGCCTTGCAGCCACCACCTCATTCTATCAAACCGCGGAGGAAAGGTCAGAAGAAAACGGGAAGTGTTGGTCAATTGGAGAGTTTTGAGCCGGCAGTGTTTCTTGGTGACTCATTATTGGCACCTATGTTAGAGTCTGGAGAGGCCCCGGGGCCTGTCACCGCTAGTGCAGGTGCAGGGCAGGAAGAGACTCTGCGACAGCATCGTTATGCGCAGCGTGAGGAAAGGATGGCTCAGCGGGACATTGGAGGTGGAAATAAATTATTTAAGATGAACTTGGATAATCTGGCACCTGCTGATATATGTTCCTTGCAGCTGGAAGATCCTGAAGTCAGGGCGTGTGGTAATGGTGCTATCGAACTGGAGAGCGATGGGGATGCGCAGCCTGGTGATTTTTTCTTGTCCGAGGGGATCTTGTATCGGAGACATCAGGATCCCAAGAAAAAGTGGGATGGCGGGTCAGGATTAGTGGACCAGTTAGTAGTACCGAGGGTGTGCCGTGGGAGCTTATTGAGATTAGCTCATGATGTGCCTTTGGCAGGGCACCTGGGGGCACATAAGACGGAGGCAGCTCTCAGCAAGCTTTTCTGGTGGCCTGGGTTAAATGCGAGTGTCGTGTAATGGGTGTCACAGTGTCACACTTGTCAAGTTGTTGGGAAACCCAATCAGGTCATCCCGAGAGCCCCGTTACAACCCATCCCTGTCATTGGGCCGCCCTTCAGCAAAGTAGTTATCGATATGGTTGGCCCATTGCCCCCACTAGAGCCGGCAATAAATTTTTACTAACTGTAATGGATGTAGCAACACGGTATCCAGATGCTTACCCCATGCGCAACGGGATGGCTAAGACTGTTGTCAAAAACCTACTTGTCTATTTCTCTCGTTATGGCTACCCTCAGGAGATCCAGTCTGATCAGGGATCCAATTTTACTTCTGCTCTGTTTAAGCAGACCATGCAGCAACATGGGATAGTGTCTGTGGTGTCATCTGCCTACCATCCCGAGAGTCAGGGAGTTTTGGAAAGGTGGCACTCGACTCTCAAGTGTATGTTGCAGTGTTATTGCATGGAAAATGGGAAGGACTGGGATCTAGGTCTCCCATACGTTTTATTTGCTGCGAGAGAAGTACCTGGGGAGAGCTTGGGATTTAGCCCGGACGAGTTGGTTTTTGGACACAGGGTCAGGGGGCCCCTCCACATAGTCAAGGAGATCTGGGTGGGAGTCACAAAGCCATACTCGCTTCTAAAGTATGTAGTTGAAAGCCGTGAGAGAATGCTAAAGAGCTTGGAGGTAGCAGGTCGGAACCTTAAGAGTTCACAAGCTCAGATGAAGGACAGATACGACCAGAAGGTGAAGCTGAGGGAGTTTGAAGTAGATCAGAAAGTACTGATACTACTGCCTCTGGTGGGACACCCCTTGTCTGCCAAGTATTCTGGTCCGTATCGGGTTGTAAGGAAGGTTTCTGATCTCGACTATTTAGTAGCTACTCCTGATCGTAAGAAAAAGAACCAACTTTGCCATGTAAATCTGATGAAAGAGTATGTGAGGCGCCCCTCCGAGCCTCTCACTGTCCCGGTGTTGATCTGCAGCGATCGTGGTGGAGAAGGAGGAAGGGACAGTCAAGCTGCGGGGGAGGATAATTGGGACTGTCATGTTTCCGCGGATCTGTGGGCGGGGAATTCTAGACAAGTGGCTCACGAGTTGATATTGCACCTGCCTGAGCAACAGCGTGTAGCTGTGCAGCACTTGTTTGATTCAAACCCAGCTGTTTTCGCGGAGCATCCTGGCCTCACTACTCAAGCGGTGCACGATGTCGATGTTGGGGACCACCCGCCCTTTAAATCAGTGCCATACCGTGTTCCCCCTATTAAATTACCAGCACTTAGGGAAGACCTGGATTATATGCTGAAACGTGGGCTGATTTCTGAGGGTGCAGTAAGGTGGACTTCCCCCGTCACACTGCAGCCCAAACCAGATGGCAAGGTGCGGTTTTGTATAGATTTCCGCAGGTTGAATGGTTTAACCCCCACAAATGCCTACCCTCTCCCTCGCGTGGACGACAGTGTGGATAAGATAGGAAAAGCCAAGTTCCTCACTAAGATAGACCTTGTTAAGGGTTATTGGCAAGTGCCCTTGTCTGAGCGAGCGTGAGAGGTGTGTGGGTTTGTGGTGGACGGTGCCACATATCATTGCCATGTTATGCCATACGGGCTGAAAAATGCCCCTGCAACGTTTCAGAAATTAATGAACGACATTGTAGCCGACATTCCCAACTGTACGGTGTACCTAGATGATGTCATAATATACGACGATGATTTTAACAGTCACTGTGCTCACATCGGACAGCTTTTTAATAAACTGAATGAAGCAGGTTTGGTGGTAAACCTGGGTAAGTGCGATTTTGTCAAAGCCACAGTTTTGTACCTGGGGTTCGAGGTGGGGATGGGTCAGGTGTGCCCTCCACAGACAAAGATCAAAGCCATCGATCAGTTTCCCCAGCCTACGACTAAGAAACAAATCATGCGGTTTCTAGGTATGGTAGGCTATTATCGTCGCTTCATCAAAGGCTATCGACTGTACTTGCACCTTTAACTGACTTATTATCTAAGGACAAGAAGTTCCGGTGGTCTCCTGAGTGTGCAGAGGCGTTTTCCTTGGTGAAACACCTGTTATGTACCCACCCCATACTCAGGGCCCCGGACTTCAGTAGACCTTTTCAGCTGGCGACTGATGCCAGTGGCGTAGGGGCTGGGGCTGTCTTGTTACAGACAGATGATGAAGGTATCGAACATCCAGTGAGTTTTTACAGTAAAAAATTCAATAGTGCACAAAGGAATTACTCTGTAATTGAAAAAAGAACTCATGGCGATAGTGCTGGCGCTCAGGCACTTCGATGTATATGTTCCTGCTTTCGGACCAGTCGTAGTGGTTTATACTGATCATCACCCTCTGAAATTCTTGAATCAGTTTCATAACCGGAATATGAGGCTGACCAGGTGGTCACTCATGCTTCATGAGTATAATCTGGACATACGCCACATTGCCGGTTCTGATAACGTGATAGCGGATTGTCTATCAAGGGTGGATGATGTTGGTTAGACTGCTACAGGATTGAGGGTGAGTGTGGAGGAAAATAGGCTGTCACTGTACTTCAGCCGAAAAAAAACAAATTAAAAAAGCAAAAAAAAAACTTATAAAAACTCTTTATTTTTATAACGTGTAGAATTTTGTATAAGATGTTGTAGCAGTATCTAAGTTGAATGTTTTCGCTTATTGTCGCTAAGTTAGTTGAACTTGCTCGGTGGAGTGCAACAGTCTTTATTTTTTTATATATAGTGCCTTGTGTCGCAACAGTGTGTGGTACTATGAGAAGCTTTCTGTTAGATATGAAGAACTTAGTAAAGTGTCTTATATCTTGGGGGAGGTGTGACGCTCCTGCATAGTAGCCACGTGCGGGCATTTGTGTCGGCTGCCCAGCCGTTTAGAAACCGGCTGGCGGCAGCCGGCCGGCCGGCTTTTCCTTAGTATATATCCTACGACAATGTAACTAATGTCTGGGATATTCTTATGTTGTTTCACAGCTTGAAGCTGCCCTTATTCTTAACCAACGCATCTTCGTATATTTTATTCTCGATAGTTGATTGTTTCATTATAATATATAAGATGTAAGTCTAGTGAGAGTGGGAGGAGACGAGCGGGAGAGAGAGACCGGCTGGGGGACGTTGCTTTGCGCGGGTGCGGAATAGACTAGCTTGGGACGAGCCTGATGTTGCCAGTTGATCGCAACGTTAGGCTTAGTTTCGACTCACGCAAGGGGTAGAGGATTTTGACCCGGCAACGGTGTTGAGTGTTGCCAAGCATGGGAAGTATTTCGCATGCCTAGGGTGGGGTCCAGACAGATTCAAGACTCAGAGCTCACCTCACTGTCGTACCCTTCGGACCCCCTTGATATCTATCCCTCTCAACCCCACTTAGAAACTTTCTCTCTTACTTTGTATACCTTCTTTCCACTACTTCACCAATCTATTTAATTATCCCATCCCCTTGATAGACCTTATATCTATTATTGTATTAACGACGAGCTCTCAGATAACTAGATAGGATTTGGGCCTTATGCAGAGATGTAATTGTTAATGTGACCTAGGAAGCTTTTTTGTTGTCTCATATTTGGTGGTTTCATGCTTGCTTGTGTGTTCTTGTGTCAGGTGAGCAGGGGCTAGACCGGAGGGGAGTTTTTTTTGCGATCCTTTAAGTAAAGTCTGCTGGTGCGAGTCCTGTGGACCTGCACAACTTTACTAGGATACCCGTGGGAGTCTGGGGGCATTTTCTTGTCTGTGTGCCTGTGTGTCTAGTGTTGTGTTGTGTGAGGGCCCTTGCCTAGTCCACTCAGCACTGCCCTAGCACGTCTTGCGTTTGTTTTAGGGTCGCCAGGAGAGAGTCAGATACTTGGGATCTGAGTCTCTCAAGAGAGCACCCTTTCAATTAGAGTAATTTGGCGCACAGACTTGGGAACGTCCCTAGGCTAGAGCAGGTGGCTCAGCCCGGGTATCCGAAGCCTATATCCTTCCGGCTAGACCGCTGCCACCTGGCAGATTAACAGCTAGCGGTTTATTATATCTGTATGCTTGTTATTGTGCCACAGTTTACCGTCTTTGTGAGAATTGTGAGTCAGGGTGTGGCTTAAAGACTCTGTCCGAGCAGGCTTGCCTGACTAAGAGTGAGAAGCACACCTGTATGTGGTTATGTTGCGAGTTGCTGCCTTTATTTAATTATACCTATGCCATCATACACTGTAGGTCCTATCACTAGTATTTATTCCTGCTTATTAGTTAAGAGTTCTCTAAATCCGTAACTTACTTTCTTTGCTAAGCATCAGATCCTACAGTAGCCGCATGCAGTTTAGTAACCTGCATTTTGTCTACCTGTACGATGTTTTGAGGACTGTTTGCTTTCACCTTCTTTCACGCAGGGGTGATTAGTTGTATTAATTAACGTAACGTTAAATGTACTTTCTTCTAGTTTGTTATTAAATTGTTTCTGCAATTTAATTCCGTTATCTATCTTTTCCTTGAAGCTTTAAGTCAACTTAATTGTGTGATCTTTTATATAGCCTGATTGACTATCAGCAGTCTATAGTGCGTGCACCCTGTAACCGAGTCATAGGATACCTCGTTGTCCAGGCAGGACTCTTGACGGTTTAGGGTGGTTTGTTGCCTGGGTTTATAGATAAGGGTTGGATCTAGCGTTTTCCGTTGTTGCTTGTTGCCGCATACCTAGTCCAATAGAAAGAGCCCAGTGTTTATATATCCCAGACGTAACAGTTTGCCTTATTTGCAGCTGCTATACATTGGTCGGAAATGTGTAAGTTTTCAGATATTAGTAATCCTAGGTATTTTACTAGCGTTGTTGTTTTTATTTGTTGGCCATTCATTTCGTACTTGTATTTCTTATTTCTGCTACCGACCTGCAGCACCTGACATTTATCGACATTGAAGGGCATCTGCCATTTTTCAGACCACTCTGATATCTTGTTTAAATCCGACTGCAGCGCATTTCTATCTTTTTCAGTCAGGACTGCATTTCCTATTTTTGTGTCATCGGCGAACTTGGAGATGGTGTTGTTTATCCCTACATCATGTTGTTAATGTAAATGAGAAACAGGACCGGTCCAAGGACCGAACCCTGCTTAACTCACTAGTGACAGGCTCCTACTCTGATTCCACTCCCTTTATCACCACTCTCTGTCTTCTGTCTGTAAGCCAATATTTTATCCAAGAATGAATTTTACCTTTGATACCTATCCTCTCCAGTTTAGCCATTAGTTTCCGATGTGGCACCTAGTCGAAAGATTTTTGAAAGTCCATGAAGATTTTATCTAGTGTTTTCGTCATATCGTTGTATGTGAATAGTTTATTATGAAATTCAATCAAATTTGTTAGGCATAACTTATTTGATCTAAAGCCATGTTGACTATTGTTGATTAAGTTGTTTGATTCGAGGTAATCTACTATCTTATCTCCTAGGATTTTTTCCATTAGTTTTCCTATAATTGATGTTAGACTAATTGGTCTGTATTTACTTGTCTTGGCCTTGCTACGCTTCTTGAATATTGGCGTGAAGTTCGCATCTTTCCAATCACTGTGTACGATCCCCTGTACTAATAATAAGTTGAATAACTGTGTCAGGGGTTTGGCTATCTCGTCCTTAATTGTCTTAGTATTTTGGGGTGGAGCATGTCGGGTCCCGGGCAGTGGCGTAGCCAAGGGGGGGTATGGGGGGGGCACGTGCCCCCCATGAGAAACCTGTGCCCCCCCAGGTGCCCCCCCACCAGACACTACAGCCTAATTTGTTATTGTTAATTTGTATTCAATAGGAAGCTAGGAACTCCTGGATAGAAGGCATCACCACCTAAAACAACAATTATAATTATTAAAGATCGTAAGTATCTCCATTTAAAATTATCACTTCACCAACAGCAGTAACAGTGAACATTTGTAGAGGAGTATTACATTATGATAGTTACCGCCTTAATCATCGGTTGGAGGCTTGTTTTCCATCCTTGATTTGTGTTTTTTATATTAACTTAAATCAATCTTTATTAATTAATGAAATCTGCATAATCCTTAGATTATGCAGTAGTAAATTTTGTTATGTAAAGGATATTCCTCTGATTATGTCTCACAAGATTTCTTTGGTTCAGTTTCAATCATGCGAATTAGCTTGTAATTTCCAAAATTTATGTCCACAAATATACAGTACAAGTGTTTAATACAACTCTGAGAGGATTGTGTGTTTACAGTATTTTTAAACCAAATTGGTTATGTAAATTGAGTTAGTGTTAGTTGAGTTTAATACAATATAGGCTAATGATTAACCATATAGACAAAGCTAAAGATAAAATCAAAGAGGAGTTCCTTAGAATCATTTGTTTGATAATGTGCTATTTATAAAAAAAATATGGCTTCAGATTGAGCCTATTAAGTAGTGAAATTTAAAAAAAAAAATCTGGGCTCACCCCCCCCCCCCCATCCAGCTGGATTGGCTCACTTCGCTCGCCTATCAATTTATAGGGGCCCACAGCACCAGGGCCCAATGAAGTCTCTACCTGACCCTGAATATCAGGTGCCCCTCCCATGATAGTGGTGCCCCCCCAGGTGCCCCCCTGCTGAGAAAACCCTGGCTACGCCACTGGTCCCGGGGTCTTATTTACATTTAAATTACTCAATTTGCTTAGTACTATGCTAACACTGATGGTGAACTCTCCGATCACATGAGCTGAGGTATTGTTTTCCGGGGTATGTTCGATTACTTCTTCTGTGAAAACTGAACCAAAATATTTGTTGAGCATATTTGCCATGTTTATGTCACCTGTTATCGTCTGACCATCTTCTATTAGAGGTCCGATTCCGCTTTTGATCTGCTAATTATTATTTAAGTAACTGTAGAATTTCTTTGGGTTTGTGGCACTCTCTCTGGCAATAGCCATTTCATAATTTTGTTTATTCGCCCTAAATATTGTTTTTACTTCCTTTCTACTAATTTTTGTACAAGTTATTTACGACTTCAGTGTTTGGGCCATTTTTGACAAGTTTGTGGAGTTGGTTTCTTTTCCTTAATGCCTTGCCGATGTCTCTACTGTACCAAGGAGGCATACTTAATTTCGTATTACGTTTTGGTTTCATGGGTACAAATCATTTATGTGCTTCTGTAATTAAAGACTTAACATTTCCCCACTGCTCATTTACTTTGTTTATATTTATGAGGTTTGAGTGTGTGTTAGATAGCGATTCCTTTAGTCTGTCATAATTTGTGTTTTTAAAGTCTGGAACCATTGCCGTTTTTTTTTACTGTGCAATATTTGCTTACAACGTTGATTCTTAAGATTTTGTTGAGATGACAGGGCGAAAGGAAGAGGAGCCCAACACCTTCAATAACCCATCCACACCTGCAGAAGAGCCCCAACCTCAACCTGTAGGATTGCGTCCAATAACCAACAGGAGAAGGACAAAGAATCAGTCTACCCTAAAAACTAGAAATCACCTGCATCAGTCACCCCTACAACCCGCAGGTAGAAAACGAGATTCACCTGGACCCTTAAGATACGTATCCGAATACGGCCCGTCCCCCTTCATTTATGACCCCCGGGAGCTAAATCAAAAATGGCCGCCCTCCTCAAAGGATCAGAACTCACAGCAGGAACCAGATTTGGAGTACGACGAATCATATTTTATGGAATTACAACACCAGCCGCCTCCGTTTCCGTCTAGTTACCCAGACGGAAATAACTACCCTTACCGCTACAAAGAGAGGCAACAACTACAACCAGAAGATTCCATCTAACAACCAGAACATTACATAGAAGCCTACAAATATCAAGGACCTGTGAAAACTAAATAATTTTTCATGAACTTATCCAAGCTTCCTAAGACCTACTTCTAAAATAAATAAATAAAGAATATCATTCCCCATAAACCATGTATGTAATATATTTTTAAGACTTTGTATAACCGAGCAATAATTAAAACACTGTAATTCTCATGCCTCTCATGTTCCGAAATGCATCAGCCATGTCACTATCTGAAATGTGTAATACTACCTGACCCAAAACAGGATAAAGTTAGTGAAAGTTGATTCACTGTGTAGTACGGATACGTTTGTACTTGGATTATACGTGAACCAGTCAACTCGGAGAACACTTCCGTAGGGGTTAGCCTAATTCCCCTTAAAAAGTATCTACAAGCTGCGAGTTGTGTTGGAGGACCGAGAGAATTGTGTTAGCTTATCTACGAAGAAATTCTCCTAGCTATACCGTGTTAAGGTATCGTCTCACCCCCTGGTGCAAACAGGCAGACGGACACCTCACTTAGTCGCCACGTGTGGCCAGATCTCTCACGGCTGTTTCCTCCTATACTCCAACCCAAATTAAGTGCTTCTTGTTCGACCTTATGAGTTTGTTGATTATTGCGAAGTTGAGATAGGATATGTTATGTGTTCCATTTTAACATAAACCACCGAGTTTAACTATTCTCGCCTTCTAGCAATCGTTGCTCATATCGAGAGAACATACAAACTCTGTCTTGGAATTGATGTTTCTACAGTATATGCTTTGTAATATATATTCCTATATTACATTCAATGTTTATAGATATATTCGTTCAGAAATAATACCCGCACACTACACGTAAATACCAGTGAACGCCTAGCAGATCTTATTCTATATTTAGGTATCATTAGCTTGGTACGTAGTAACTGTGCATAAGTGTTCACAGAGAGTTGTTAATTTATTTTGTCTCTTAGTCATATTATATTTTATTATATTATATTATATTATATTCATGATTCCTGACTTCAAACTCAGCTTAAGCGTTATTTGAATTAATTATTATATTATATTTATATGACGTCACGTTAATATTTATACGTTACTTCAGCCTCTCACACGGGCTAATATTCATTATTCTCAGTCCCCCGAATTAATATCTACGTTTGTAACTGTATAGGCTAATAGAGATTTATATCTTCTATACGTTGGACTAGCTTTCATGTTATTTGTACTTCAGCTGATATTTTAAATTGTATATCTTGCCCTAACTGAATATGTGTGCTCTCGGTACTATTTACCTACCTCGTCCACGCTTTACCTCGCGTTACTTTACCTCAGGATATCAGATATTGTTTTGAGACTAACCTCTCTGTCTTTATTTGTACTTGTATGTATATTCCTCATTTTATTTGTATTAGTGTTATTATATATTGAAAACAACTTTTATTCGTGTTACTATATGAATCAGGAATAGTGATCTTTATTCCATATTTTGTCTTGAGCTTATTTCCATAAAAATAAGACTCAAACTCCAATTATTTGTGTTTGTGCCCTAAACTTGTGAACCGCAATTGTTCATTCTGTGACATTGGTGGAGTTTGAGCTGATTAAGATTTATATAATTAGAGTCCGCTGTGTTCCAGTTGAGTGTTGTAGTTCTAAGCTTCCCTAAGGTGGAAATAGTGAACTAACTTAATGCGTGCAGAATTATAGCGTCGCATAACATTTGTGATCCGACGTTGACAAATGCTCACCGACGTCCCAGTTTGATAATAGATTTTCTTGGGTAGTGATTACGAGATCTAACATATTTTTGTCTCGCGTCGGCTGTTTTATGTGTTGAGTAAAAAAATTATCCTGGATGAAGCTTATCATTAGGCTTGACTCGGCATTATTTCCGGTCAGGGCATTCCAGTCAATAAGGGGGAGGTTATATTCACCTAGTAAAACAGTTTCGTCGGAATTAAGAGTTTTCTCTAGTTTTCATAAACAATGGTGTCGTCGGCAACAATTTGTCTCGGTGGTCAGTATGCCGTAGTGATATTCATCTTCATGGTTTTTGTATTTATTTTGACTCACACTATTTCCGCATTACTTTCGGGGAGAGTCACCTTACCTGGGTTTAAGTAGGTTGCAACGTACACTGCAACCCCCCCTTTTTGTTTTCCATTATTATGGTGTTTATGAAAGAATTTATATGGTTCGATGTGATATTCATGAACTAGATCTTTATTTTTAAGGTTCAGATGGGTTTCTGTTACACAAATAATGTCAGCTCTCTCATTAAATAATAGACATTTGAGTTAGTCTAATTTGTTTCTTATTGAGCAGGCATTTACGGATATTATTTTGATATAATTCTTCTCAGCACATTCAGGATTTGTTTCTTTTATTGATAAGGATGGATATGAAGTTGTGACTTGGAGCCGGGGCGGGTTATAAAATGTATTCAGTTGGTGGGGTTGGTTTGGAGGGGGTTGGGTGGGGTTGTTTACGTTTCTTCATGGTTCGGATGGGTTAATTTTCGCGACTTGAGAACCAAGGGGATTGACTGTTTCATTTAAATCGTTGTGATGGACTTGGTGGGGATAGGTGGGGTTGTATAATTCTATTAACAGTGCAGGGGGTTTAGGAATCTTAAATTCTAAACCAAAAGGAATATTTAATTCATTCTGTTGATTGGGTGGGGTTGTGCAAGTTTTTTGGGGGGTTTAGCGCCGTCAGTACTTGGAAGAATTTATGAGCATCTTTATCACTTGATCCGGTTTGGTGTTGGTTTCATGGGCAATGTAGGTTGAGTGATTAAGGATGTCACTCGTATACTGAACGCCTTTTTCTGATAAATGAGTGCCATCACCGCTGTACAGGGAGGAGTTCCCTTCAAAACTCGTCCAATTGTTCACATACAGCATCTTCTCTTTTTTGCACATGACCTTGACTACATTGTTTATTTCTATAGCCCAATTTTGCCCATACGAACTTGCTTTAATTCTGGGTATGATGCCGTTTACCACACATGTCTTGGCCTTTCTTTTCATGACTTTAATGAGATTCTCAAAACAAAACAAAAAATCTATGGCCTTAATTGGGGCCTTACCTCTGTCAAAGCAGTCGCTTGAGCCAACCTTTATGACTACACTGGCGCCCTCTGGTATGGCGGATTTGGTTATGTCTTTCAAGATATGTTCGACTTTACCGCCTGGATTTACCTTTAATGACCTTTTTCTACTGTTTTTGGTGGCAAAGGTAGCTTCTTGACCTCGCATAAGACTGTCACCGTACACAAGAATGAGTGCCTTCTTCCCGCTGACTCGGTGGCTAGGTGGCTTTGATATTTTCCTGTCATGATTTTTCGGGTTACGGTTCCTGCCTTCCGGGTATGTTTTCTCAAGGTCAGTTTCCCCATGTTTTTTCATTTACGGCGAAAATAGCAAATCTGTTTTTGATAGGGATACCCGGAGTCGCTTTCTCTTTCCCTTGGATTTTGTTTTTGTTGCGCCTATTGTCTACTATTTGAAATCCATCATTGGATGGGTTTTCATTTGCAGGATCTTTAACAACGTCGATTTGCTTACTCTGTATGTCATTTACTCGCTCTTTTAGTACAACATTTTGCTGTACACCTACAGTATCCTTTAGCGTGAGATTATCTCGCTTCAGTTCGTCAGCCTGTACCTTATATGCCTCGAGTGTGCACTCCAGGAGCAAACAAATTTCACCGGTTATGCACATAAAACATTTGGCGTAGGGGTGCCCATGACGTGTGAACCATTCCTTGTAATAGTTCTTGTTACAGGAATCAAATGTAACTCTGATCGGTGTCATGATTTCGGGTAAGTAAGGAAAATTTAGCTAAACAATTGGTATAAAATGTTGGAGTGGTCACTTCCCTTAAAAGTTGCTCTGGTGTTGCTGATGCAGGTTGCAGGGTGGGGGGGGGGGGCCTGGGTTTCCTCAACGATTGTAATTACGTTGGCAGTTACAAGGAAATATGGGATGGGGAGGGGAGGGGGAGGGGGAAGAATGTCCTATGAGCCCTTAATTTATACGCCTCTTTCCCCTCATAAACCAAGGTGGGCGGTAGGTTTGAGGGAAGAGGGTATGAAGGAAGGCAGTACTTCTTAACACTAGGGGGGGAGAAGGGGAAGAGAGAGAGGGCGGTCGGGGCACAGAGCGGCGCAGTGTGGGGGGGGGGGGTGATGAAGTTTGGATGAGATGAAAAGAGAGAGAAAGGAGAGTGAGAGTGAGGGAGAGTGGGAGTGAGAGAGAGAAAGCGAGAGCAAGAGAGAGAGGGAGAACAAAAAGCGAGAGCGAGAGAGAGAAAAAGCAGAGCTAGAGAGAGAGAGAATTTGACAGAATTTATTGGTACCTCCCCTTGTTAGGCAACCCTCATAAAACGGTAAGGGAGAGCGGTGTACTTTGTTAGGGTTATTGGGGGGGGGGATGATATATATATATATATATATATATATATATATATATATACTGTATATATATATATATATATATATATATATATATATATATATATATATATATATATATATACAGTATATAGAGAGAGAGAGGTAGATAGAGCGGGGTAGCGAGAGAGGGAGGGGGAGTATATGAGGCAGAAGGGGTTTGTATAGAAATCGAGTGATTGAGAGAGACCGAGAATTATACAAGAAAGATGTTTAACACCTTACGAGCGGCCTAGGCGGTAATTTCTATGTATCGCCCAGCGTTTTTTTTTAACCCTAAATAGGGTTGTTCCGTGCTCTTTTTCATGCATAAACAAGGCCCAGAGCGTAAAACAAGTATCTATTCCTGAAAGGGCGTAAACAGAGCTTTCCAATGACACACGAACCATCCTTCTACGACCACTGGTTCTCTTGCAATGATCGTGCAACACGAGCGCAAAAACCCTAAAATAAGGTAATTTCCTTACATAATTCCCTGTGTAGTGAGTGAGAGAGGGTGGAGGAGGGTGGAATACATCTCAGTAGACCCACGTCGGTGGTGGGGAACGGTCATGAGGTAACTACGCTCGTCCCACTGCTCTGCTCTCTCTCAGAGCACATTACGTGGCTCAAAATTGCACTCGACAATAGCCGTGACCCGCCACATAGGCCACATTTATTTCACTCGACTATAGCCGGGTGCCGCCAGGTATGGGTTAAGAATAGGTCTAGTGGTCTGTAGAAAGGAAGATTTAATAGCGTGAGAGTAGAGAGAGAGAGAATGGGATTGCAAAGTGAGTTTTGTAGGGGGAGAGTAGCGCTGGAGTAGAGGGAGAGACAGAGATGGAGTTGTACAAGTGAGTTTTGTAGTAATGTGTTAAGAGTTTTATGGTAAAGGAGTTTCTATATGGCGAACAGTGAGGGATAATGAGAATTATACAAGAGAGATTGTTACTAATAGGATGAGAGGTTTAAAATAAAAGAATACAAAAGAGAGGGCAGAAGGAGAAGCATGCACGGTGTGGCAGGGGGCAGCGGAGCTAGGAAGGTCACTTCCTTCTTCGTTGATCACTACTGGGAGAAAGAGAGAGAGAGAGAGAGAAGAGAGAGAAGAGTACAAAGGAGTACAACGAAAGTCAAACAACAACGGGTCTACTGACCCATCAAGGTTGCTTGCCCTCTAAATCACTGCTGTCCAAAGTGTTCATCAGTGGTTCAGAGTGGGTAATGAACAATTGGAAATGGAAGCATTGCCTTAAGACCAATTCCTTGGCTGGGTTAGGAGATGTTAGTAGGGAACAATTTGGTTTAATAACATAACACAATGTTTCTGAGAAAAAGGTAATTAATTTACATATGCAATCAGTCGCGGCGGGTTTAAGGCGAGATGCTTGTCTAGGCGATGTTTAAAGGAATCAACGGTGCTGCAGCCTATAACATCTTGAGGAAGTCCATTCCACAAGTTCACAACTTGATTGAAGTAGAAATTCTTAGACTCGTGCTAGTTAAAAGATTTCCCAATAATTTTGCAACCATTTTCCCGTGTGTAGTTTGATTGGTCGATCGTAAAGTACTTATTACAGTTTATAATGTCGATGCCTCTGATGATTTTGAAGACTTCAATTAGGTCACCTCTTAACCCTTACTGTACCAGAGGGTTATTACTATTAATGTAACGTCCAGTACCAAGCATTGTGGCCAAAATGGCTTCAAAGACGAGAGAGCGCAACCTCTCACCCCGAAAGCTGGAAGATTACTGAGCCATCCTGCCCGTGGGACCTTAGATACACTCTGAGAAGTGTTCCCAAGGTCTCAAAGGAGTGTTTACAAGTCATGGTGCCTGGCACCGCTCGGTACAAGGACCGAATACTACTGACGGACATCATATGGCGCTGGTACTGGCGAGTTACTTTCTTACTGTCATTGTACGTCGCTGGTACAGAACGGGTTAATCCAGGAAAGACGTCGAGGTTTTACTAGGAGAAGGCAATGGGACTCTTAACCCTCTGCGGCATATGACACGATTTTGAGCCTATTAGGGATACTTTAAAGCCTTTGTTACCACCAGGGGTATTTAGAAACCTTTAGTTTAGTTACTTCAACCTCTACAGTTGTCTTTGAGTTAGCAGTGGGCAGAAAACTAATTTTGGAGAGGAAATTATAAGAGTGAGAGAACTCTATTTCTTATTGCTAATCTGGCAACCACTGCGCCATATGAGCGTGAAAGGGTTAAGAGGATAGGCATAAAAAATACCTTTCAAAACATCCCACTGGCACTCAAAACAAAGCAATGTGTGATTAAGTGAAATAATTCCCCTCCATACCTACTATCACTCCTCCACATGTGTCCCAACCCCCCCTTCCCCTCCTTTCTCCCACCCCCCTTAATTATCACCTATTTTTCCTCTTATTCCTCCTTTTATCGAGTAATTTTTGGCGTGAATTTACCCTACGCCATCTCTATAACAAGGGCGAGGCGGCTAGAGATCCTAGCAACAAAGAGACTTCTACTTAGAGCCATCAAAGCCCGTCAGTGCCGCTTTAAAGCTTGGGAGGGAAGGATATACACCGCACTGGCTCTCCCCTCCTGATACGATCGGGTGGCAATAATACGTCTTTTTCAACCCCTAAATACTATTCCCACTTGTTTTATTGCTCTTACATGTAAATATCTTCATATTAAACGTAAAATAGGCGCATATGAACCCCTGCAGTCTGATTAATTAAACTTATTTATCTGTGGACAAACGACACACTATTTGCCACTATTTGGGTGAACTGTTATTTCTGGTACTGCCTGGTTCGGTACGAAGTTGCCAACTAGCTCCACATTTAGTGTTGCCCTGCACCGAGCACATGGACGTGATTATACACGCGATTGCGTGTATAATAACTTAAGTCAACACTAAGTTTTCCAAATTTATACACGCGATTGCGTCATAATCGATGTTTGAGACAAACCATTGATACACATGATCGCATCGTATCTGACTGAGGGGGTGAATAAGTAATAACGATATTTATGGTAAAATGGGAATGAACCAAATTACCTTCGCATGGCGGGACGTTTCAAATACCATAGCTACGCGCTTCCCGGGTTAATCTGCGCTGGGTTAAAGGAAATAAACTTAGTTCTCCAAGACGTTGAACTTCAAGTTTATTGATATCTTTTTGGTAGTAGGGGCACCAGGATTGAACGCAATATTTCAGACGAGGACTGACTAGGGAATTGTAAAGTGTGAGGATTACATCTTGGGATTTATGCTCGAATGACTTGCCTATATATCCAATTATTTTATTTACCTTCTTACTAACTTCTGAACATTGTTGACTGGGTTTTAGCTTACTCGATATTGTTACTCCCAAATCAGTTTCGATGTCTACACTCTTTAGCCGAGTGCCATTCATTGCATAGTTTGCTTTCTCATTTTGGGTCCCAATATGGAGTACTTTATTTTTATCCACATAAAAACTAATTTGCCAGAGCCCACTTTGACAGCTTATCTATGATATTTTGCATATCTTCTACATGTTTGTTTGAGAGTACAGTATTTGCAATGTTTGTATCATCTGCAAACTTTGAGATTGTACAGGTGAGGCCCTCATCTATGTCATTTATATACACTAGGAAGAGAACTGGCCCTAGAACCGATCCCTGGGGTACCCTGCTAGTTACATTGGTTCATTTTGATGCTTTACCGTTTATGACTACCCTTTGCTTTCTTTCAATGAGCCAATTTTCCATCCACCTCAACACTCCTCCTTGTATTCAATGCGCTTTTAATTTTATTAACCCACTGAGCACCAGCTAATTAATAATAACAGTACGCTGTGAGACCGGCCAACAAAATTATTTTCTTAAATAGATGAAATAGGTGAGAAATGATGACTAAAAAAAAAAAAAAAACTCACCTCAGTCATTTGGAGGTCCTAGGGGGGGGGGGGGGTCAGCTGATGCAGGGCGTACTTCAAGCTTCCCGCCCGGTACTTCACAGCTGAGCGCGGCAGCATGGCAGATGTACGATGCGTCCAGTTTTCGAGTGACGATTATTTACACCACCCGAGCATCATGTGTGCCTTCATAGTTCATATAATAGCAACATGTATCACATAATGTCATTGTAAGTGAAGTTACAGTGTGATAAGTGCATAGATTGAAGTTTTATAAGCACCGAAGAGTGTCAATTCCCGCGCACGTCCTGGTTACCATGGCAACTGGTGGCGATCTTGGTCCTGAACTCACTCACGTACACACAAGGCCAGCTGACCGACAGCCGATTCCCCCATACTTTCCCTTTCATTCAATGCCTCTCTCACGCACTGTTTATTGATTTAATACTTTATCGTATGTTTTATAGTTAGAATATGTGTTTTATACATTGTTTTGGGCACTTTTGACTTAGAAATATGAGTTTTGACATTGTATTATTAGTGGGCTGAGTATGGGAGGTGGGGAGAGTGTGGGTTTAGAGGAAGACCTTGTACAGTTGGTCAAGGATGAAAGTATACAGTTTTTCGTCTGCTATAGCCACACATGGTGTGTCATGTTGGCATCCATGACAGCCTTTCCACTAGCCCAAACCATCCCAACACACATGGGGTTTTCATTGGCAGAGATAACTTTCTGGTGACGCCCATTAGGAGGAGAGTTGTTTAGCAGTTGTGAAGAACTGTAACATAAACTTACAGCTTTGTTCAGTAACGGAGATGCACTACTACTATTATAATTATAATATTACTATCATTATTACAATAATTTCGGTTATTATTAAATATTTCTAGGTTTATATTATATAAAATATTAACAATATAATTATATGCATTATTATTATTATTATTATTATTATTATTATACTTAATGGTTGTATTATATATATTTACTGTTAATGTTATGATCATTATTATTGTTGTTAAGGTAATTAATAATATATTTATCGTAGGATATAACTTATCAATATTTATAATGTATATTTATTACTATTATTAATTATTTAGAAATATGCGATTCTTCTTCTTGACCAGTTACTTTAAATATTCAGTAGACAAAAATCCTTGACTAGAAGACAGTTACTAAGGTTAGGGACTAACCTTTGGTGTGCAAGCAATAAATCGGATTCGTAAATTATATACAAGTTATTTGGTTCGTTCTGATAGACTGTCACTTACGAATTATAGCTTAAAATATATGTTACGTAGGTAAGAAATACAAATACTGTACAATTGTGTTTTTTTCATTATATATTATATATTCAATATCTGTCCCATCCCCCCATCCTGTTTATCACTGCCTGAAGCCTATCGGGCATGGCCAGATCATGGTTCCGAGCGGTCTCAGGTCGGTTTCGGAACATCTCTCACTGGCGCTGTGTGTGGAGCCATAACTGTTCCCCGTTCCTTTCTTCTTCCGGCTCCCAGCTGTTGACTACGTTGGCCCACATGTTTTCTGTCCAAATAATATTTATGTGTTAGAATATAACTCAAGGAAAATATATGAATATATGATGGTTTATTTAGTTTTCTTCCACTCTAATGGTTTGATATGAAAACTGCAAGATCATCTACCGGTGGCGTTACGCTGAATACGTATCCCCACCCGTCTGAGCTACTACTATCTAATCCTGCCAGACCTTGTAGTAGGGTCAATATAGTCTACCTCAAAACAAAAATTATGGTAGTTTCTTGTTCTTTCGGACATACTGAACAACATAATAACAAGTTGGGAAATTGTTTGCAACCCACTGTAAGGAGCCTTAGTCAAATTCCGTAGTTTGCCATCAAAACAGTCAGATGGATGCTTAACCCTCTCACGACCATATGACGCAGAGGTTGCCAGATTAGCAATACTAAAAAGAGTTCTCTCACTCTTATAATAACCTCTCCAAAATTAGTTTTCTGCCCACAGCTAACTCAAAGATAACTACAGAGGTTGAAGTAACTAAACTAAAGGTTTCTAAATACCCCTGATGGTAACAAAGGCTTTAAAGCATCCCTAATAGGCTCAAAATTGCGTCAAGAACGTGAGAGGGTTAAATTACCCACGCTTGTCTGGTAATTATTTGACTTCAGCCTGAATAACAATGTCTGATGGACACTTTTAGTCATTCTCTTTCGAACTTTCATCCTCATCTGAAGATACAATATCCTTGTTATCCCCACTTCTTTGTCAATTATCATTAATCTCTATTTCGAATGAACCAATTACGTCCATTCATAAAACTTTACAACATGCCCACAATCGACTCACAACCATAATCATTCCCATATCCGTATTCGCCATAGTAACACCCTGAGCTATATTGCATTATATGTTTGCAGTGGTAGAAACTATATGGATCACATTAAGAAGCTGGTTAATTAAACTACCGAATTAACCCCTTACACCCATCCAAAGAATTTAACATGCCCACAACCAAATCACAATAACAAAAATGCACATTTTCATTATTTGCCATAGTCACACTCCGAGCTGTATTTTCGATATTTGTCAGGTGGATTACATGAAATATATCATATAAAGGAACTGATTTATTAAGCTATCAAATTGACCCATTATATCTATTCAAAGAACCTCATAATTTCACAACCGACTTACAATCACAATAAATTCCTATTTCCCAATATGCCACGGTCACGCTCTTAGCTATATTGTCTATAGTTTTCAAGTGGCACAAATTAAATATAATTCATTAAGGTGATTTAGTGGGCTTTCGAATAAATCAATTACACCCTACAACACTTCATAACATGCCGACAAAATATTAACCAGAGTCAGACACTGCGTGCCGCATGGGTGCCGCAGGCCATAAGGCGGTCTGTAGAGCACTCGCCTACCAATCCTAGGGACGTAGGTTCGAGTCCCCCAGCCGGCCAAAAACGTTACTGGTGGATGTCAGTGCTGTGGTGGACAGCGCGGTCTAGCAATCTGTGGCAACTGTTCACTTAAGTCCCTACCTCCCTGTAGGGCACCCACCCTAGCCTATCTGTTGAGCTGGGAGTGTAAGGAGGTAAAAACTGCATCACTGCATCAGACTCTAAGCTATAATTTCAACACAACAATAATGTAGCATCACAAACGAAAAAAAAAGGGGCAAGACGCTGATTTATTCACCTATCAAATGAACCCAATGCATCTATCCAAAGAACTTCACAACATGCTTAAAACCGTCTCACAACCAAAATACTTCACATATCCTCATTTGGTATAGTCACACTCTAGAGCTATATTGTCTGTATGGATTGAGTAGCACACATAAAATATATCTTGTTAAGAAACTGATTATTTAAGCTATCGAGTAAATCCATTAAATCCATTCACAAACAATTTACAACATGCCCTCAGCTAACTCACAAGCATATCATTCCCCTGTTTTAGGAACACAAACGACCAGTACGATAAATGACCATAAAACGATTGACCTGCCTATGCTATCACAAAAACGTCATAATGCAAGTAATGACGTCATGATACAGTGAATCAAATCATGATATGATTTGAAGGTATCTTCAAATCATATCATGAATGTCAACTGCAAAACATCTATTGTAAAAGGTTTTAAAGTTAATGTGGTTATTGTTTAATTTTACAAATTGTTTGCAACAGTTTGTTTCAAAATATATGTATACATATTGGTAATTTTGGTCAATTGATGCCCATTAATTTCTGACGCCATATATAAACCCTTTCTGATGGTCCAATTTTGCCAGCTGTTGATGTATTGCCACAAAATTGCCACAAAGCGTTTACTTGCATTTTTTTTTTACGTTAGTCAGCATTTTGATCTTACTATTAGGCCTATTGCTCTTGCCAGGAAGCTCTTCACCTTGCTAAATGTATTCTCATTGTCATTTGATGTTCTAGGCTACGAATGAAACGTAATTTAATGTTTAATGTATCGCTGGGGAAACAATTCCTCGACTGAACAACTCGACTAGCCACAGCTGGCTGCTTGATTGAGGGAAACGTGCTAGTGTGACGCCGCCTTTAGACACCCTTTGTTAAACTTGAGTATATTACCTATGGGGTTACAGTCCATGGATTTCGAGGGGAGTTCCAGCAAGCGAAATCGGTCATTGTTGGCGAACCATTCTCGTACTCTACGTGCTGTGTGTATCGGGCACCGATCCTACAAAAAATGAAAAATAACATGGTTATCGATCTAAGTTTAGGATCAGAGAGATGTAGTGAACAATGCGTAAATCCAAATAAGGATATCCCAATTTTTGGTCCCAAAATGTGTGTGTTGAAATTTAGACATTGTCCATGTTTCACCTCCAGATACACTTATGGTGCGCATCTTGTTTACACAGTTTTGGTGAACATATTGTTGGCATATCACAGCCATTTTTACGAATTACCTGTAGAATGTAGATTGGACCAGAGGGGAAATTATAGGCCCGATTCGCAAGGGAAGCTGGCAGACCCTCGCTGAGGATTTGCAAGTAGCGATCTTGAGTGAAGCGGCCCTGGATCCTCACCAGATCTCCAACACCATGAGCGGACATGTACCCCCACACATTGCATGTGGTGTGGCCAGATCGTTTAAGTTCATAAATATGATCCCGGTCGTATCTGCAAGCATAACAATAGATTATCCCCTTAAATATTACCGGTATGAGGAAATTAACAGTTTACTCCGGCTATCATTATCACTTTCTTCAGTTATGGAAGGTTATCAAGTAAACTAAGGGGTAAACACCATCTCGAACATTCTTCATCACTACCACGATTCCTTACTAAGCTGATAAATATTGTCTACTGATAGGCAAACTATAATGGTGTTACGATCGGGTCTCGTATAAATCAGTGGCTCTTATACATTGGACTAGACTAGCATAAATGCAACAACGGAAACGCTAGATCCAACCCCTGATATATAATCCCGTCGAACAAAGAACACATAATTATACCCTCCAGAGTTATATCTGCGATAGCGGGGTATCTTAACTCTCAGTATCTATGTGCTTCTACTATAGGCTGATGTTCTCTGAAACAGTCTATTACCTATAACATATGGGTGCTTAGTTATGGTACACAAGGAAAAGATAGTTAACTTAATTAAATCACAAGAGTGATCTAATGCAAACAAGAAGAAGGTTTACTTAACGTTACTTTAATCAATAATATCTGTCACTCCTTTATGAAAGAAAGTGTTGTAAAGTCCTCAAGCACCGAACAAGGAATCTTCTGAATAATGTCGGATGCTACTAAGAACGTATCGGAAATGGAACCACAGAACAGCAGGAGGCAGGACAATGCACGTGTAGGCTAAATACACAAAAAGGCTGGACCTATAATGTTATTGGAAACAAGAATATTATAAGCGGTGCAACAGTAATAATGCTCGCCACGAAAAAGTAGTACTCCTATTAACAAAACCGGTCTATGCTGGTTGTGTCTCTCTACAGCAACCTAGACCTCAAAATGCTTATGTAGAAGAAATAATGGGTATGCATAAAAGAGTATATGATCTAATCCAGCTAATGTCTACCCAGGTTAATAAAGTCTAGCTGGGATGCGCAAAGGTACAGAATTCTGGTGGAGCAAGGCAGCTCCTAGCCTAGTGTGGACCTTGGGTCTGTGCGGCCTGATTACGTTAATATGAAGGGGTGCTCTCTTGAGGATTCTCCATCACAAGTATCGAGTATCCTCCTGGCAACCCTCAAAAGTAAAAGCAAATAGAGTTAGAACAGTGTTGGGTGGATTAGGCAAGCAACCCTCACGCACTACACAGTCTAAACTCCAAGGTACACAGACAAAAGATCCACCCAGGTAACCCACAGAATCCGTAGTGTCGTGCAGCTCAAAAGTAGCCTACACACAGTGAAAACACCAACAGCAAGGTACCTGATCCCTAGTCTAGCATTATTTAACCCTGTAGAAACATTAGTGATTGATGGAGACAGTCCGAGCAATACAATCTCCCAAAAAGACAATGACTATCTTCAACCTTAGCCTAGTACATAAGAAATGTGAGATCCAGCATATAATACAGTCTGGCCACCAATTCAAGGTGTGGATGCAGGGAACCAGAGGGGGACTGATATTAATAAAAGGTGAGGAAGTAGTGGAAATGATAAAGGCAGTAGGAGAGAAAGATTCTAAGACAAGAGTGTGGAACAGTTCATGGGAGATGCTTAGAGTATGCTGTCTGGGACGGATCTGACAAGGATATTCCCATAGACCTGCTGGCTGGAGTCCCAGTTCGCAGGAATGGCACGAGGGCACGCGACAGTCGCCCAGTAAGCAGCCACCTAGTAGGCAGTGTTAGGCAGGAGGCAACGAATCCCGCGAGGCCTATGTAAGGGGGCCAGCCACGTGCCACACTCACCACCAAGTCACACCACCTGGTCTCTCTCTCTCTCTCTCCCGCTCGCCTTCCCATCATTCAACTACTTAACACAATACTTTCAATTGACTAAATAAAATAGAAAGGATTGTGACAGACGAAAATAAAGAACAGTTCTGAACTGTCTGCAACACAAGCTTTCTCGAGAAGGAAAGTACACAATGATAGGTAGACTGTAGCTATATTCTCTGCCCTGGCGAGTCCTAGCGAGTAAGCCATGCGGTTTTGGGGGAAGCGGTGAGCGTCACAATGGTGAAACTGATCATAAAAAGGTTTAAGGGGTTATCCAACGTCTATGCGATTATTTATCGCAAATTATATCGAGTTGCCATAATTAAATACCTTGTTCCATCTTTGCGCCAGATATGTAGTTTTCCATGTGTGGTGCTAGAAAAAGTATTTTCATCGGTGAAGATAACCCTTTTCCAAAAGAGAGGGTCTTCTTCACCAATGACTTTGTACTGGTGGGCAAACATTAGCCTCGCCTCTGTTAAGTGAAAGTCATGACATCAATAAAGTTAAACACTGAATAAAGAATGTTGGTTATATACAACATGTAGTTTTCGGTTTTAATTACGAAAAAACAAATCTTACCTTTAACAGCTGGGACGCGGTGTTTAATGTTTGCCCCTCTGAGGCGTTTCCGCACAGTCTCAGCTGAACATGTAAGCCCGAGGCTAGCACGTATTTTCACGGCGTTGGTGAAAGGAGCTCGCTCCACCTCGGCCACAATTGCCTGATCATCCTCGGCAGTAGCCACCTTCGGAGGATGTCCTTTAGCTAAAAATCAAAACAAATGTTATGTCATATAGCATAAATTAAATCGAAAAAATATATACGTGTGTGTTAGTGAATAATTATTATAAAGTATACAAATTATCTAAATGACACAGGAAAACAATATAGTGTTTTTATATATATATATATATATATATATATATATATATATATATATATATATATATATAATTCAGTTTTTTTAACCAACATTCGAACCATGTTCAATCAGAACTAATTCATGTTAGTTTTAGTCCACGCCATGGCCGAGCGAAATAAAGCATGAAAAGTCTTTCCGATTGACCGTGTCTCGATTGGTTGATTAACAAATGTATGTAAAGTAGGTTTCTTACGTAGGTCGGCCAAGTTTCCTGTATCCTCGTCACGCTCTATCCATTTATAGACGGTTTTTCTGGTGACACCAAGTCTGCGTTGTATCTCGGTAGGGTTGAATCCAGCCTCGTGAAGTGCTACAATCTTAGCACGTTTAGCGATGCGTCACTGGTGTGCGTTCATCTTTGACTGACCTGCTTCCATTTTTTACAACAGACATAAACTCGTGAAGAACACCATTAGAGTATAACTGGACAACAATGGGTTATTCGGTGATTCATTATTTCGTCCAGTAATTCAATACCTTAGACCAATTTGCAGTATATATATATATATATATATATATATATATAGTTCAGTTACATTATGTATTTTTATATTATATTGATACATTAAGTAATATACGGAGTGCTTCGAAAAAGCGTTTCCATAAATATAAAAAGTTAGAGAATTATTCATAAACCTTCAGGGTGACTAAATACTGTTATGGAGATAGCAAAACAAAGCTAGAACAGCGCGTAGCCGCGGCGCTCGCCTCCCATTCATTGCCCTTTGGATCACATATAATCCAGTCTTGGGGATGAAAGTGAAATATCAATATTTACCTACTTATTAATTAACAAGTATTATTAGATTCCTCTTTCTACTCATTATTTATTATGAATGTTATAATGTTAAGTGTATATCGTAATATTTGTTATAGCCACTCCATATTCGTCTACTTTAGATACACAAAAATCTAATTCCTAAACGTGGACGTAAGGAAGCCTGTGTGTTCAATAGGGTAATGACCCAGCAATTTTACTCATCTTGCGAGCGCCATTGCTTTATGAGTCAGTCCTCGAAGCATAATGAGGCTTTACTTGTGATTTTTATTTATTTATTTATTTATTATTATTATTGTTTTTTTTATCAGCAGAACACCTGCAAACCAACTGCAACATTGATATCACCATACCCTACATTATTAGCCACATATTACCACGTGTGAAAATGGACCTGTATTCCACTGAAATATTGTATATAGGTAGACGTTTTGATTTTCGTTTTCACTCTCGCATTTCTTGTATATCTATCAATAACATTAAGTGTTTAATATCTCCGAAGTGATATTTACGTCAAAGATTATAGAGCAATATATTCATATTTCCGTCTGACAACTAAGTCCAGGAACACGTTTTTAAACACCCTGTATAAGGTGGGCGGGCTCTGAGATATGGCTACCAGGGCTGCCAAAATGACAAACTATGTGTGGCTATAGCAGACGAAAAACTGTATACTTTCATCCTTGACCAACTGTACATAGCAACATGACACACTCTCCTCAGCTTTCTCCTCTCCTCTCCTCTCTTCTGACCCCTACGATGGCCTGGCGGAATTTAGAGGAATGCCATGGGGTCTGGGTCATCCTCCTCCTCCTCTTCCTCACTTGGTGGGTAGTCAACTATGTCATGGGGAGCAATAGGGGAGCGATACACACTCTATTCCCTTTGTTTCAACATCGCGAGGTGACGAGGTACAGTAGGTCCGACACTCTTGAACTACATAGGACAACTCGGCCTGGCGCACCTCCTGGCGGCCTACTCCTCCCTCCTCCCGCACTCTCTCTCCACCTCGGCAGGACTTGGGTGTTGTTGCCAAGTCTTGCCACTGTTGGGTAACATTATATGGTATATCCCATACAACTTTGAACCCTCTAGCTATCATAGGACAAGATTAAATTAGGTCGAAAGTGGTGGTAAGATAAGTGGGTAAATTGGCTTTCCCCATCCGCCCGTACCCACCTGCGCGGCTGGACTAGGGGGTTGCCGAGTACCGCCACTGTTCGGCAACATCATAAGTTATATACCATACCATCCTCAAGCTTTTAGCTACCATAGGACAAGAGTATATAAGGTCGAAATTGCTGACGCAGATGCTGCGGCGCTGGGGTTTAGCGTTACATACATTGCCGACGCATCATGTGCGTCGCTGGGATCCTGTGGGTTAATAAACGTTTGTGGGGTACTTTGGCAAAGACCTTTTGAAAATCAAGGTATATAATATCTACAGCTTTACTCTCGTCATATAGGCTGAGAATATCGTGGAAAAAGTCTAAGAGGTTCGTCAATCAGGATCGTCTGTTACGGAAGCCATACTGAGTTTCTTTGAGTATGTTATTTTCCTCTAAGTGATTTATGAGTCTGTCTCTTATGAGTGTTTCTAGCATTTTACAGACAACGGAGTTTAAGCTAATTGGACGATAGTTACTAGGTACAGATTTGCTGCTTTTTAAAAATATCGGTGTTAGTACGTTATCGAGCTTCCACTCATCAGACATAGACCCGAACTGCAAGGATTTATTAAAAAGCAATGTCAGTGGTTTGGAGAGCTCACATTTAGCTTCTTTTAGAACTCTAGGTGATATTGTGTCGGGTCCAGGTGATTATTTTGACTTAAGTTTCTCCAAACATTTCAGTACTCTCTGTAATGTTGATATTGCTTAGAGCATCAGAATTGTCTAACTGAACTGACGGTTCTGTAGGAATATCACTATGGTCTTCTGTTGTGAAAAACTGATGCAAAAAAGGTATTGAGGACATCACTCATCTGTTCTTAGTCTTTGGTGTAATCTTCGTTCTCATCTACTAACGGTCCAATAGTTGAAGTAACTACTTTCTTCTTTCTAATGTAAATATAAAATTATTTCGGGTATTGATTGATTGCGAGAGAGAGAGAGAGAGAGAGAGAGAGAGAGAGATCTTCATTAACAAGAACACATTAATCTATATTTTATTAATTTCATCACAACACCAAACACCCCCAATGAAATTAATTAAAGTATATATGATCCGCCGGGATTCGAACCCGGGTTATCACACACAAATTTTTGCCACCCTAACCATTACACCAACAGGACGGTTAAAGGTTTATGCACACGCCTACGACGTATTATCCATTCTCGAATACTGGATATTAATCTAATCATGTTCATACTCCCAACCGCGCTATGGTAGGCCTAATGTTTAAGTGAGAGGTAACTAAAGTATTTGTTTAATTAACCTTCTGCATCATACTAACAAATAATTATAATTAACTGAAGTCAGTGTAATATGTAGTCAAACACCACATATACTGTATACGGCAAAATTAAGCAATGCAAATTGTATTATTATCTCTACAGTCACAACATTGTATTCTTGCACTCACCTTATATATGCGATATATTTCTTATTAGTTAAATATAATTGTTATTGTTTCTGTTAAAGAACAGCTTTGTTGGCTGAAAACAAACAAACACACTTTTGTTTTTATTTCACACCGTAACCCGGTCAATCAATACTTTCTGCCCCTTGTTTAAAAATGTATCGTCGTCAACTGTAATATATTGCGTCAACATTCACCCCATTCTCATTATCTACAAGATACAAATAAAACATGTATTTCTTCTTTTACTTCTTACCCTAAATGTGTTCTTAGCTTGGTGTTTGTTGCAGTACCGTATTGAGTCAAGTGTGCCTCCAGGAACACTTCCGTCATATTGAGTCAAGTGTGCCTCCAGGAACACTTCCGTCATATTGAGTCAAGTGTGCCTCCAGGAACACTTCCGTCATATTGAGTCAAGTGTGCCTCCAGGAACACTTCCGTCATATTGAGTCAAGTGTGCCTCCAGGAACACTTCCGTCATATTGAGTCAAGTGTGCCTCCAGGAACACTTCCGTCATATAGCTGACCATAAAGATTATATTATGTAGAAATGCAGGAATACGGAGAACTTGCTCACTAGATAATTGCCCCCCGGTAACTACCCCGTTATGGGCAAGATACATAGTATGGGTATGCTAGATTATGCTGCTTTAGGTAAGGTTACGATATTTCAGACCAGGTTACGTTAAGTTTGCCGATGTAACGAAAGGTTAAGATTGGCTAGGAAATTAAAAGAGCGAAAAAAGCTAGATTAGGTTATGCTAAGCATGGTTAGGTTAGGTAAGTTAGCTATGGCATATTATGGTAGTTTTGTTCAAAATGTTCTTTGTAACATTACATTACGAAAGGATATGGAATGCGATGCATATATTATATTATATCAATAGATTATTATAAATTATAGGATAAATTAGATTAGGCTGGGTTACATCAGGTTATGTGAAGCTTGGGCTACATTAAGAAGCAATATATATATATATATATATATATATATATATATATATATATATATATATATATATATATATATATATATATATATATTAACCTATCCATAATGCGCAACCTATCTGAAACTTAGTAATATTGGTTTATTTGTCATATGACGGACGGATGGAAGGGCAGTTATCTTATGGGCATTTGTCTTATTGGGTCAATCTACTGCGGACAATTGTTCTTGGACCAGAGCAAACATTTGTTTGTTAGAGGATAGTTTGTGATGAAGCAATACATTTAATTAAATACGTAAAATTATATTTCAATGTCTCCTGGAATTAAGCTTTCCATGATTGAGAGACTACAATATAACGTACACTACTAAACTGAACAGCACAACCATTAAGATGCTTAGCCTTTCTTTAGTTTTGAACTATAACATAGTAAGACAAACAATAAGAATCGTCTAGAGGTAGAGAAAATAAACATATTATCATTACCTGTTGGATACACTTTTAAATAATCAATTATATTGAATTCACTATTTCACCTCTCAATAACCGACCAAACCAAACCACTGACCCATCCAGTTTTCCACTGCAGTATACACCATCTTCATCAAGCTATTGTATAATTATACAAGAGGTCCTAGGCCAATGAATTCAGGGCCATTCACAAACTCCCATCTCACATATCAACTTGTTCATTATCTTCTAATGACCGTATTTCACGGTTATAGTGTAGTTCCTTTCCGCTCTCCTTGAGCTAGGGTGAGCTCTCTCTCTCTCTCTACTAAATATGTCACTCAAACAAGGGCATGTACCCACCGACTGGAAGATAAAACACCGATATTTAACCCGTACAGCCCCGGCCGGTTTTATTATTTTTGTGCACCAGAACCCGGGCAATTTTCATTTTTTTTTTTTTTTATAAATATATCAGAATGTGTTAGAAAATAATGATAGACATGAAGAAATTTGAAAAAAGTACTTACCTAGGCCATTTGGGGGTCCTGGGAGGTAGTGGGGGTCCCCAGCCTCAGAGGAGCCTTAGCGCCATTTCAAATCTCCCGCGCCAGCAGCCAGTTGCCAGCCGCCAGGCAGCATGACTTATTTTGCACCTCTCGGACATAAAGTGCGCTTCAGAGTTCATAGAATGTCTTTGTATATCACATAATGTAAATATAACTGAAGTTGTAGTGTGATAAGTGTCTTCATTCAAGTATTACAAGTGCGCACGAGTGTTAGCGTCCCCGTTGCCATGGTGATGGCGGCCATCTTGGGCGGCCATCTTTGCTCAGGACAATAACAAAACGCACGTACGAACACACGGCCAGACAGCGGACCGAGTGACCCACATTCCACAGCACCCTCCCTCTTTCTTTCTCTGTCTGGCTGTCACTTTCACTCAAGGTCACTCTGTCTCTCCTTTTCATTGAATTATTTGTACTTAATACAATACAAAATACAAAAATACAACAATACAAAAATCAACCCTTCATCTTCTCTCAATATTCTTGGTGTCTCTTTTTCTTCTGCTCTGATTTGGAAGGACCATATTACCAGTCTTGCTAAGGCAGCCTCCCAGAAGCTGGGTGTGCTCAACCGCCTTAGGGGGTTCTTTTCCCCTGCACAGCTTCTTGCTCTGTACAGGGGCATAGTGCGCCCTTGTATTGAGTATTGTTCACATGTGTGGGGAGGTTCCTCTCACACCGCTCTCCTAGACAAAGTTGAAAGGAAGGCCTTTCGTATCATTAACTCCCGTCCACTCACCAACTCTCTGCAATCTCTCTCTCTCCGCCGCAATGTTGCATCTCTCTCGCTATTCTATCGCTACTATAATAATCAGTGTTCCTCAGAGCTATCCCAGTGCATACCACCTCCTTTACGTAGGGCACGTGGTACCCGTCTTGCAACTCAATCCCACCCCTACTCTGTGCAACTCTCCAACCCAAGAGTGAAACGTTACTCTCAAACTTTCTTCTACTCAACATCTGAGCTCTGGAACTCTCTCCCAGAATCAGTCTTTCCCTCTTCCTATGACTTAAATTGCTTCAAACTCCGTGTGTCCAGGCATTTTGGCTCGAACGTCCCTTGATTTTGGCCCTGTCACTCTTTCAACTATGGGGGAGGCACTCGCTATAGGCAGTTATGCCTTTTGCCTCCCTCAATCACATAGAAAAAAAAAAAAAAAAAAAAAAACTTGTTCATTGTTTTACCTAAGATTATGAGGTGTATATACATTGTTTTACGCACTTATTGTCTCTTATTCTTATAATTATTTGCACACAGTTTTATAAGTTTAGAATTTACTTAGTGTTTTATATTGTTCGGTACTTTGCACTTGTAAATTATATATATATACACACTGTTTTATATTCACTTTTTGCGTCTTTTATATACACTGTTAGTATTACATTATAGCGTCTTTTATCGCAGTCTTTGAACACTTTGAACACTTAGAAGTGCTCGAGGGTGTGATAATCCCTGAAGCAGGTGGGAAAACACAGTCCCACATCACATTCTTCACACATCGTCCGGGTGTCTGTCCGTTTTGGTGTGCGTCTGCCTGTGTTGCGACACACATGACACCGTCTGCGTTGGTTGGGTTTTACTTCGTTGAGCGGGACAAAATCGCAAAAGTGGCGTTGTGTCAGTCTGGCGGGGCCTTCTGGTGCTTGAAAACGAGCTGCGGGACGTTGCTGGCGGCGTGGACCCTCCCTGAAGAAGAACAGAAGCTCCCGTGCAAGTTCGATGCAGTACGACTCCATCGTCTCAACTTCACCTGTTATTTCATGATATTGGATGTGGCAGTTGTAGAGGGTGAGGTCGAGTAGGTGGAAAAATAGTTTTTTATACCACCTCATCCTCTTCCTGGCACACTCGACCGACGATATGACAGAGTCTGACTTGTCAACCAGCCGCATGTTGATGTTGTAGTCAATGATTGCAACTGTTTTTTTGACCGCCTCACCTGTGGCTCTATCACGGCGTTTGGTGTCCTCTAAGCGGGGCAGGTGGATACTGGTGAGGATATTGACGTCACGATTGTCCATCCACGAGAGCATCAAGATATTATTTGCCTGGAGGTGGATGATGGAGCCCTTCTCCCGCCTTTCGGGTAGCTCTGGCATGTAGACACGATTCCTCCTGACGGTGCCACAGACGCCAGTGTTTCTGCTATACAGG
The DNA here is from genome assembly GCA_032716605.1 of Paralithodes platypus. Taxonomy (NCBI): domain Eukaryota; kingdom Metazoa; phylum Arthropoda; class Malacostraca; order Decapoda; family Lithodidae; genus Paralithodes; species Paralithodes platypus. The sequence goes on from CM064574.1 coordinate 20,383,030, forward strand.
AATTTGGCAAGGGAAGGGCTGGTGTACCAGTTGTCGAGGTACAAGATGTGTCCCCTGTCCAAATATCCCTCCAACATGGTGATGACAACGGCCCCAGATATCCCATATGTCCTCTCCTCCACCAGTTCAGTGACCTTGCCCATGTAAAGGATGATGTCCTGGATGTAACCGGTTTTGCAGTCGCACATCACGAACAGTTTCAGGCCATAACGGTGACGCTTGCTGGGGATGTACTGTCGGATGCTAATATTCCCCCTCCATAGCACCAGACTCTCATCAATGATTAGTTTTTGGTAAGGTTTGAAGGAGGCTGCAAACTTAGTTTTCAGGTATTCAAATATAGGTCTTATCCTCTCCATCGGGTCTTTGGTATTCCTGGGGCGTTCCTGGTTCCTGGTGTGGCTTGCCAGGCTATCAATAAAGTGCAGGTTTCCCATGATTGCCGTGAATCTATTCCTGCTCATGACTTTCCCAAAGAAGGGGGTTGCGATGAGGGGATCACATGACCAGTACTTCCTGAGAGACGTCTTCTTGGTGACCCCCATCAGGATGACCAGTGCCAGGAATGCGTAGAACTCATCGGAAGACAAATCCACCCATGAGAGACGTGCCGAGTTCCTCTTCTGCTCCTTCCCTGCCATAAAATAATAGTTGTACCAGTTCGTCTGGTCAACAATCAAGCCGACAAGGTTGGCAGTGAAGAACTGCAGAAAAACACCCAGTCTTGTGGTGTCAGGTCCACGATTGGGCATGGTAGGGCCGGCCTCAGCTGCCCCCAAAAAGTGGTATTGTCCTGGTAGATAGTTCTCCCCATCCACCCAATCCCACCTATCAGCGCCTTCGTCGTCGCTAGATGGGGCATCGGGCTCATCAGGGTCATCGTCAGGGGCACCGGGGCGGGTTGGGCGGGTGCGGGTGGAGCGTGGGCGGCGTGGGCGAGAGGTGGACCTGGGTCTGGAGCTAGACCTCGAACTTGATCGAGAGCTAGATCTAGAGCTCGAGTCGTTGCTAGGGCGTCTTATTTGTTTCACCTTCTGCATTCGGCCGCGGGTGGTACGCCCGCGAGATATGACACGCCCACGTCGTTTGCTTGCAGGGCGTTGGGGCAGATCGGGGCGTTGTGGAGACGCTGGTGATAATGCAGTGGCGCGGGAGGGGCCTGGTTCAGGTGAGGGAGACATTCGTGGGGGGGTGTACGGGATGGAGCCTGAAGGTGATAGTGGGGGGGAAGAATGGCGAGGCGGAGAGTCTGGTAGTAGTGGTGGTGGTGGTGGTGGTGACTCATCCCCCCCCTCGTGCTCTGGGTCAGGAGGGAAGAGGGAGCGTTTTGGGTCACGTGACCGCCTTTGTCTCGCACCACGTTGTGCCATTTCTCCATCACCAGGTTGTTCGTCACTAGGTTTGTGACGACCATAGAACCTCCCCGGGGTATTTTTCTTGAGTGGGGAGATTATGGAAAGTGGGGGAGAAGGCAGGCGGGGTTGTGGGGGTACCTCCTCTTCACTCCCAGACTCGCCCATTCTTCTCTTCAATCCCTTCGTTCTTCCCCAGGTACACGCACGTAATTTTGAGGGTCAGCAGGTTCATCTGCAACAACAACCTCTTCCCCACTTTCTGAGGATTCAGTGGGGTCTTGGGGAAGTGGGCGGCGGGGAGGTGCACTTGCCCCTTGCTGTCTTTGTGACGGCCTACGCCGCCTGACAGGAATCTGAGCAAGCTCTTCCTCTAGCTCTCTTATTTCGGCTTGGGAGGGGGCATACTCGTCTCCAGACTCGTCCAATGCCGAGTCAGTGTCACTATCAGGGCTGTCAGTGTCGTACAGTATATCCATGACCTCCTCTGTACTGCAGGGGCAGGTAAGGCGGGCACTATAACGTCGAGACATGGTGTTTCACTCGAGAGGGTGCGCGGTAAACTGACCATGAGGTGTGAGAAGGCGGGTGCCCTCTCCCGTCCCCGCGCGCGCACGCGTATGGACAAAACGTTTTGGAAGTAGTCCGCCGGATCCCAAAGTAGTTCCCATATAAATCTAGAGCCATTCTGAGACTTACGACTGGAGCTATAAGGGTGACGCGTTAGGCGCGTCTCTGGGGCTGTGCGTTACATACATAGCCGACGCGTCGCTGGGGCTCCACGGGTTAAAAATGGTGACAAAACACTACCAACTAACTATAGGCCGATTAGGTTAACTTCCGTAATTGGAATAATGTGTGAATCAATCATAAGGGATAAAATCGTATTATTCCTTGAGAACAATAACCTTATTACCAATAGTCAACACGGATTCAGAGCAAAGAGATCATGCCTAATTAATTTAATATAATTTTATGACAGCCTATACAAACTAAATTAATTCACCAAAAGCCTCGACATAGTGTATCTAGACTTTCAAAAGGCCTTCGACAAGGTCCCGCATGATAAATTATTACAGAAAATAAAAGACATAGGAATATAGGGCAACACGTATGATTGGATTAAAAACTGGCTAAGTGAAAGAAAGCAAAGGGTAGTTATCAACGGTGTGGAATCAACATGGAGCTCAATAACTAGTGGAGTGTCCCAAGGCTCAGTATTGGGACCAGTGTTGTTCATAATATATATCAATGATATAGATAATGGCATAGATAATTTAATTTCCAAATTCGCGGATGACACGAAGATAGGTAATGCAATAATTTCCAAAAGTGATAGAATAAACCTTCAAGCTAATTTAAATAAAGTCACAGAATGGTCGGAGAAGTGGGAAATGCCGTTTAATTTAAATAATGTCAGATATTGCAATAGGTTCCAAGAACAATACATGAATGAAGAAAAGATAACACATGTAACACAAGTGAAAGACTTGGGAGTGCTGATAAACGAAAACTTAAAATCTTCCAATCAATGCACAGCGGCTTCAAACAAAGCAAACAGGTCACTTGGTTTCATCAGAAGAAACTTTCACCATCACAGCAAAGACATAGTTTTGCCCTTATACAAAAGTATGGTAATACCTGTGCAGTTTTGGTCACCCCACCTCATAAAGGACGTTAAACAATTGGAATCTGTGCAAAGGCGAGCCACTAAACTAATCCCTTCATTGAGAAATAAATCATATAATGAAAGACTGAGAGAACTTGATATTTGTTCACTTAAGAAACGAAGGATGAGGGGCCAATTGATAGTGTTTTAAAATGCTAAAAGGACTCAGTAACATTAACCTAGATAAGTTATTCAAAACAGCCGAAGACACATCTACAAAAGGAAACAATTTAAAATTATTAGGTCTATCTATCTATCTATCTATCTATCTATATGCTCAGGCCCAATCCCCATTTTGGGGGTAGCCGACTCAAGACAGAGCAAGAACAGGGAAAACACAAAAACAACATAAAACAAAAAATAAACACAGATAAAAAACACAAACTCACACACATCCAGGTCACCCAGGAGAAGACCCAGAGACCAGGGTTACCAAGGTCGCTCCAGCACTCCCCCGGCCCCTGACCACCCGGAGAGGTTCCGATCTCGGCAGGCAGACATGCAGCGGAGCCAAAGCCACAAGCCCTCCCACCACACTTCCAGGCACACCCTTCATATTAATCGTCCCCCCGGGCCAGGCGCCTGATGGACTATTATCTAGTCGAACTTGCGCCCGACCCCTTACTCCAAATGACCACGTGTTCACTCAACTATTCACAAGCATTCTCCATTCACTCCTGTCCACCACTACTTCCCCTGCCTGATCTATAGTCATTCCTCTATCATCCAAAGCCTTTCTTACACAGTCTCTCCATCTCAATGGGGGTCTTCCTGCCCTTCTATCTCCCCTTGTACCTGACTCACATATTCTCTTTGTAAGCCTTTCATCTCCCATTCGTTCAACATGACCATACCAGCTCAGCACCCTTCTGTCCACTCTGGCTGACGAATGTTCCTGCTGCCCCACTCTCCTACGTATCTCTTCATTCCTCAATCTGTCTCTACGAGTAACTCCACACATACTCCTCAAGCAGCTCATCTCCATCACATCCAGCCCTCTTTTCTCCTTTTTCTTCAGAGCCCATGTCTCAGCCCCATACATCACTGTTGGCACAACAATTCCTTGATACAGTGCACTTTTTACTTTCACTCCGAGATTTCTCGTCTTCCACATACTTCCCATTGCTCCGAAAACCTTCCTTCCTTCACACACTCTCTGTTTTACCTCCACTTCCATACCTCCACTCCTGCTTAATTATTAGGTAGGATAGCGAATCTAGATACAACAAAAAAATTCTTCACTCACAGTGTGGTTGATTAGTGGAACAAACTCCCAAATAAAGTAATAGACAGCTTCTCTATAGATACATTTAAGAAAAATCCACTCATACCACAGACAAATTGGTATGGAGTAGGCAGTAATTATCACCGTTATTATTTGTTCAGCTGAAGAGAGCGTAAGAAAAAATAAAAAGTAAATACATAAATACATAAATAAAGAATAATAATTATAAAAATCAGCATTACAAATGTACATACTACTAAGGGTGATTGGTTAATGGATGATTCCAATTAACCCCAAAATGTACATGCTACTAAGGGTGATTGGTTAATGGATGATTCCAATTAACCCCAAAATGTACATACTACTAAGGGTGATGGGTTAATGGATGATTCCAATTAACCCCAAAATGTACATACTACTAAGGGTGATGGGTTAATGGATGATTCCAATTAACCCCAAAATGTACATGCTACTAAGGCGAAGGGTTGCATACATTTTCCTTTTTTTTCCAATGTTTCCTGTAAATTAATTCTGGGGATTTCGAAGCCCAGCAAGGTTAATCACGTCCAACTTTTTCATGTACGGTTATTGCCGGAGGGACGGAGGGTGGGGAGAGAGCCTTCTTCTTTTCTATCCTTTCCTTCAACTTTCCTTTTCTATCGGATATGCCATCTCTACTAGAATTAAGTCCTGACCACCTCGTTTGGATCGTAAGGTCTGTGTGGCCATTGTATCTACGTAAATCTATGTAAATATCTTTCTATCTATCTTCAATGTTTGCTTGCATATAATGAAAAACAAGAAAAACATAAACATTGAAAGCATTAATTTAACCCTTTGAACTCAGGTGTCCTCTATAGTATAGAGAACAGTCAGAGCTAGTACTGCGCAGTCCAGGTGATTTATGTGGAGGACAGAGCTTTTTCTTGTGCTTTAAACCACACACATTTGAAAGCTTTGTTTGTCAAGGCGTATGCAGCATCAACACACATCAACCAAGCTCAGGCTCTGTCTTTGTTCTGCCGTAGGCTTGAGGTACACAGTTGTCTAAGCGTTTTGCTGTATCTGAACCCATACACCTGCATGCACTGCACACTGATATATGAATAGCTACAATGGTAAAATATATAAATATGCATGACATTATCACAACAATGACGATAAAAGCTGTGATTAGGGACTAAAATTGCTTACCCGAAGCAATTCATGTTGCGAGAGAATTACTATGGGTTTCAGAGGCCGTGTTACATCGTTATTCAGGAATAACTTATTAACCCGGGAACTGCGGGGAGACTCTTAAGAGTTCCCCCGGCGGACTGCGGGGAGACTCTTAAGAGTCAGAGAAAAAAAACTCAACTTTTGACATCGAAAAAAAAAAAAAAACATTATTTTTATTTTTTTATTTTTTTATTTTTGTTTGGCCCCTGGGCCATGCAAAATCTCAGTCCTCTACCTCCCCTCTTTCCCCACTTTCCTCCTCTCCTTCAGTTATCACCTATTTTCCCTGTTATTCCCTTATTCTGAGGTATATTTTCGTGCTAACATTAGAAATCCGGTTGCAGGGTGTGGTCATCACTGATAGCAAGCGAATGCAAGAGAGAGAGAGAGAGTATCGATCGACTGTGTCTCAGTGGCCTTGGGGGAAATTGGCGGAAAAGCAGCTTGCCTCACCCATACATTATACAACTCGCGGGCTATATCTCCGATTTTGAGCATCCAAACGCTGTTTTCACTCGTTTTATTGTTGGTTCAGGTTAATACCTTTATAATCAACCCATAATAGGCGCATATGGATAAGTATTAATGCTATTAATGGTACAATGAATATTTTAGTGACGGAAACACCTCAAATACATGCGCACAGGGAGAGGTGTCTAATTACCCCCATGCGCACTTGTTAGGTTAACAAACAGTTGGATCAGTATGATATTTTGACACAGCTTTTTTCACACCGTGCCCTAATTTTCGTCAATATAGTGCATTACTAAAAGTGTAGAAATAAGCCACTTGTCCCTGTGTCATGAGGTTAAAGTCACACATTAATGACTAAGAAATGGACAAGCTACCATGGCTTACCTGGGAGAACCACCAAACCATTATTGCTCCTCCATCAAACACGGTAGTTATCAGCCACCACCCAACCCTATTATCACCTTTAAATTCAAGTTATCTATCAATATCAAGTATAAATATACACAAATACATACTTGTTGTATATTTATACTTGACAGATATTGACAGATAACTTGAATTTAAAGGCGATAATAGGGTTGGGTGGTGGCTGATAACTACCGTGTTTGATGGAGGAGCAATAATGGGTTGGTGGTTCTCACAGGTAAGCCACGGTAGCTTGTCTGTTTCTTAGTCATTAATGTGTGACTTTTACCTCATGACACAGGGACAAGTGGCTTGTTTCTACACCTTTGGTAATGCACTATATTGACTAAAATTAGGGCACGGTGTGAAAAAAGCTGTGACAAAATATCATACTGATCCAACTGTTTGTTAATAAGTTATTCCCGAAAAACGATGTAAAGGGTACATCACACAGTCAGGAGTGCGAGCTAGAGTCACTAGAAGTAGGGGACAATTCGGACTCGCGGGCCTATTCGCGGTGAAAATCGATGACTTCTAGTGACTCAAGCGACTCCTAGCAACTTCTGTTAGACTCCCACTTGCTCGTGGTGAAAATCGATGACTCCTAGTAATTCTAGCGACTCCTAGTGACTCCTGTTAGACACCTACTAGCTCGCACTCCTGACTGTGTGATGTACCCTTTACACGGCCTCTGAAACCCATAGTAGTGCATAGAAGCCATAGTTATAGTGTGGGCAAACATACGGATCCAGTGTGGTGCTGGCGGCAAAGTTACCTCCATTCATCACATCATCACAAAACAACCACTTGATGTAGAGGGGGGTTCTAGTCTTTAACATTTTCAAGATGAAGGTTTGACAATAATTTATTTATGCTTGTTAGGCCATTCCATTGCAGAAATATTAAAAGTTGAAAAAATCACGAAAAACACAGCAAATTGCCAAAAACTCCCCGGAGAAGGAAGGTATGAAAGTATAACATCCCCCCCCACCCCACCCCCACCCCTCTCCCAGGTGAGATGAGATATGATACTTTGTGATATATCAACATAGGAGACTCAGGCAAGCAAATCTTCTTTGGACTTGATTGAGTTCATTAACTATCATAATATATATGTGTCCCTTAATCCAGATTAAAAAGGACAGCATTACCGATAAGAGTGAGAGTGATGAATATTTGGAAATAACGTTTTCAAGGGTAGACAGGGGCAAACTATATTAATGAAGCCAAACATAGTAGTAATATTGCAGACTGTTATTTAATTGGCGTCTCAACAAGCCGCGAGCAGGTTTTATTTTTGTTTCCGGAAATCTAGCTGCACAGAAGAAATTTTTTGGAGAACTCATTCAACACCATCTATTGAATCGCTCGTCCCAGCTCCGCTGCCAAATGCACCACGGAAACTTACTTGGCCTGCGCTAAGGGAAAATATATCACTAGGCCTTTCTGGAACCATCATGGCCGAAAAACCCTGGCAACTACTGGCTATCGACATACTAGGCCTCCCCCCCCCCCCCCCCCATCAAATCCTTTATATGTGTAATCAAGTTCAACGACACTCGCTCAAAATTCTTAATAGCTACCCCAGGCAAAAGAGCACACCGTTGCCGCTATTACCAGCGCTTCATTATTCGATGCCTTTCCTACTTCGGCCTTCCCCAAACCCTCCACTCTGATAATGCCCCAGAATTTACAAACCAAGTTTGGACTAATCTCTCGGAGCTACTGGGATACAAAATCTCCCACTTCTAGCCCTACTAGCCCAAAGGAAGCTCTGTATGCAAAAGAAAGTCACAGAAGCGTCACCAACCAACTCTGAACCTGCCTATTAGCTCATAAAACCCCAGATTGACCAAGCTAGCTGTGCATGATTCAATGGGGCCTGAACACCTCCCCTTGTAAAGACAGCATTTCCCCCCATAAACGTGGTTTGGGGTATTCCCCCTTCTTGTTGCCATTTCAACACCTCGCCCAACCACCTTCCCTCACTGACGATGTAAACTCTGCTCTCACCTACATACAAAATTGCTTGCACCAGCTTCAAAAGTGCAAAGATTAAGACCAAGACACGACTCCTGTCCCTATCCCTTTCAAGGTTGGTGGAGTATTGTAATTGTGAATTTGCCTCTCCAGAACAAACTACAACCCAAGTTCCTAGGCCCATATAAAATCATCAAATTCCCGAATTGGTACCAAGATTAAAGACAATTATCAAGGCGAAACTAGAACATTCTGTAACAGGCATTTCCATCGCGTCAACATCCTCAACCCATGTATGCCAACCAGTTCAATCCCCTCCAATTCACCCTGAAAGCCTCCTCCTTCCCCACCTATTCACGAATCCTTTAAAGCTTCCACTTCCACATCTCCCCCATCCCGTCCTTCCCCACCACCAGAACCTCCCACCACTACATAAAATGCACAGGAATCCATTCTAACAAACATACCAGATCAGGCAGACCCTCCATTCACCCAATTAGACTAGGGTTAGCAACTTGTACCTTTGTATCAGCATAACTCACCTTAAGCCCCAACCTCAGGTCACAGGTCATGTAGTCGCCCTCCTGCCATCGCACGATCACCACTCTACATCCTCATCACCCCCACAGTCACATAACAGACAGAATGTTCGTCCGATATGTCTTCTGGCATGACCCCACAAGGCACAGACACCCAGATCAATTCATAAAGGCCCTCAAGGACTGTAGCCTACTGCTCCCTCCACGTTGGTCCTAGTCTAAATATAAGGCGAATCCTCCCAGGCGAACTGAAGCTAAATATATTCAATACGAACATAGAAGCGTTTCTGATTGATAAAGATACATGTTATATTATGTTGTCGAAGAATGCAGATAAGAACAATATACTGTATCTCTCTATAAATGTAATTAGCAAGGCATATTTAAGAGAAAGGTGGGGTTGATAGGATGTGCTCCACTTTAGAGTATAAATAGTAAAACAAAATAGGAAAGTCAGTAGAGTTAGGGCATAAATAGACAGCGCAGAAATATGTCTGTTAATGACAGGAAAGTTTGTGTCAGAGAGTTGATAATTCAGAGGAGTCTCAGTTGGGAACACAAGAGAGCAAGTAAGTTTGTTGTACACAGACACAATACATCTAAATTTGGCTTGGGAATTAGGATAGAGAATATAGGAGTAGACCGAGAAGGGGCTGCTGGAGGTTGCTTTAGACACCAGAGTCTCGGAGAGGAAATGAGGATCATGTTTGTAGGAGGAGAAGTGGTGTTCAACAGAGAGAAAGTTAGAGGAAAGGCCATGGATATTGCAGATATTAATATTAATAGTCACAGGTCGTGGTCCTGAGCATTTTAAAGAGTCATTAGTGGAAGGACAGTCGAGTAGGGGGGCATTTATTGGTCCCCCACTCTGGGGACTCCGAGGCTGGCCTATTATACATCATCATATTAAATGTTATTGTGTCAGAAAGAAGTGTGGTGTGCTTGTTCAGCGCAATGAAGTAAACATGAGGAGGAGGTGTTTGTGAGAGCTAGTTGGATTACACCATGGCAGAAGCAAAATCAGTAAGGGAAGCCAATCAAATGAAACAGGAGTTCCAGTAACTTATCACATAGATAAAAAAACACCATCTGAGGAGGAGCACTTTATTGACATTTTGCAAATAGCTTCTTCAGGTCACTGAAGATGCTATCTGACCTGAATGAGCTATCTGCGAAACGTTGTCAATAAAGTGCTCCTCCTCAGATGTTTTTTTTTATCCACTATGTCTACTTTTCAAGTACCGCTCAACAAATTATGACTTGTCTATGAAGCCTCCCCTGGGTATTAACATGCTAGATTAGTGCCTTCAATCTCCCCAGTAATACATATAATTATATAACTAGCAATACAATAATATTGTACTCTAATTGATATATTTAACTCCCAACACCAAACACCTCCCAATGAAATTAGTGAAAGTATGTTGATATGATGGGGTTGCTACCACCACATGCAACAACCAGTTGCAGAATAGCCAGTCTGCAGATGGGTCCACCAGCCAAATCCACCACCAGAAAACAGCAGAGAAGTAAGAAAATGCAGGAGCCACCCCTATCACCCAGAGCCCCTCGTTTTCTTTCACACACACAAGCAGTTATGAGCATGGGAAACTGCACCAACCAATCACAGCCCTGCCTTCAAACGACACCAGCCAATGATGGGCCAGCATTCCTTCCTTCACCAGATCTACACTACGATGAAGCAATGTCTATGCAAATTGCACATCAGAGACCAGAAGAGTACAGATACAAATGGACCTGAACAGGAGTGTCAGTTATGCCGGTCCGGTAGATCCAATAAACTCCAGACAAGAAGCACTAATAGGCCAGCAATACCTCAATATGTCTAAGAGTCTGGAGGATGATGTAATCCTAAGAAGTAAGAATTCTCACAGAATAGGATAAATAAAGACTTTATATGATATGAATATGTTACCTAGTCTATAAGTACACCTATATCTATTACCCAACCATGTCTACTATTAGTATTTAACCTCACAACTCCATCACAACGAATTCACAATACCCCTATTGCCACGAGACTGTGTAAACGAGAGTCGAGAATTAAGTCGGATATTGCTTCAACAATTTAGGAGAAAAGTATGCAAACCAACCCTGCGGTACTGTACTTAGACTGAAAAGGACAGGACAGCTAACCACAGCTAAAGCTTGCCCCAGCCCTGCCCCCTGCTAGTGAAAGTGCTCGCCCTGTGGTGCACTCTGACGTCGGGAACCTGAAGTACTGTTCGAGTGACACCCTACATTCCTGAGGTGCTGCCCTAGAACCTACGCTCTACGTCGACCAGCCCTGTGCTCTCACTACCCTCCAAACTTACCCTAAGTGTCTCTGTATATCTTTGAGTTGTGATTATTGTTGTCGAAGTATAGGTTAAAATATGTGAATCGTGTTATTTATTGTGTGATTATAAATAGATCTGTGCCCAAGATCTTGCAATTTGCGTACCTGTTAAGCCTTCTGGAAGTAATAGTAATTCTTGTCTAAGACCTGTGTTCAAGATCCTATATTACGCCTGTTTTAATTTCCTCTAGAACGTCCTAGGCATACGTTACATAATTGTGTTCATTCGCTTATCACACCACGTACTCACAGATTTTCCTTATATATGTATTCTGTTATGTATGTTGTAAGTTGAGGTCGACGTGTATTTCGTGTCTTGATTCCCCTTCTTAATTCATAACTAATTACCTAGAACCTACGATAAATTTTATATTTAATTTATCCCAGTGTAAATCTTATCATTACCCCAGTTGTATACTTTCTAAGTCCCCCATTTTCCCATACGATTACTTAATCGTTGTTGTGATTATTGTGTGAATTAGTATCTTCGTTCATATGAATATTGATGTAGATAATTTTGATTCTTATGATCTAGGAATTCTAGTATTACATAGAGTCTTTTATCTAAATCTTCCATCGTCTCGAATACACCACTTGTCAAGGTGAATTCTTCATAAGACTCTGCTAACCCGTTCAGATCTCTTGTTAATACCCTTTTGAGTATTTTCATAGTACAACTTCTTCTTGTGCGTCACTATTAACGCCTTATGAGCGGGCCCGTAAGGAATTTCTACTACCCGCCAAGCGTGTGGTTTTACTCTAAATGGCCTTGTTTCCGTGCTCTTTTTCATGCATAAACAAGAGCCAGAGTGTAATACAATTATGTATCCCTGAAAGGGCATTAATTCAGCTTTCCAATGACACCAGAACCATCCTCCTATGACCACGCGTTCTCTTGCAACGATCGTGCAAGACGAGTGCAAAATCCCTAAAATACGGTAATTTCTTGACATAATACACTGTGTAGTGAGGGAGGGAGGGTGGATGTGTGTGGAGTAAACGTCAATAGGCCCGTGGGACCCGTGGCGAACTGTCCTACGCTCCGCTCACCACTCGTCTCTCTCTCAGAGGCAATATTGCTCCAAAATTGCACACGGACTTAAGTCGGGCCCCGCTCTTTGGGCAGGTGTTCTCTATACGGACTTAAGTAGGGCCCCGCTAATAAGGGGTTAACATAAGTAATATCTTGTTAATTTATTTCTTACGCTATTACCAGTATAAGCGTTGCCAGGACATTTACTAATTAATCACCCTTGATTATTTAGACTGTCTTTATATCCAGTTAATATTTATTTGTCCTTAATTCAATTATAATTATATTAATAACTTTAAATCTAAATTCCTCGACCGAGTACGTAATTATTGCATACGTTCGATTGAAGTGAATATACAGTTCGACTCATAAATTGCCTAATTTGAGTTACCTGCATAATAATTTGTAAAAATAAATAAGCAGTACCTTAATCCCTGTTTCATTGCGATATCTCTGAGAATAAGTTCATATTTACACAAACCAGAATTGTATTTTCCAACCATGCAGGAAAGTTACTGACCTGACACGCTAGCTAATTAAAGGTCGCGTTTACCTGAGGAGCCCTACCTAACTCAAGCGCGCGCGCCCCACCTAGTACCTCTCACTCACTGTGTAGGTATTTATTTTACTTTCAATTCCCTCATTCTCTTGCATATCGAGAATATTAACTTTAGCTTATTGCTGTTTCATTCACGTAAGACACTCGACCCGCATCATTTAGGTAATACTTTAATTCAGCAAGTATATAATGAGTTGAGATTAATACATTTAGAGAAGTTGGTATCAGAGCCAGGTGCGCTAAGGGTATATAAGCCGCTCGTACCGTAACAGCAGGTAGTGTATTCTCCACCACCATCTTAAGCTGCCCTGCCCTGAGTTTGTTTGTAAAAGAATCACCATGAGTTGAATAAGTATCGCCTAGGATTTTTTCTATGTTTATTGATTGTTTTCACTTACTCTCTTGGAGGGTATTTATATAACTATGTATTATTTTTCTTAAGAGTTTCTTTATTATTTCACTTCAATGTTTCTCACTTTGATATTTTCACTAGAAGTAACTTTTGCGTATAATTAACCATGTAAATAAATTATAATTTTATTTTACATAATCTTTACATTTTACCTTTATATGCTATTATATTATTCTTTTGATTGTTGGGATAAATCTAAGTCAAAGTAACTAAAGATAACTAATTCTGAACGAGTGATAAGAAAGGAATAACTTTGGGGTTTTTAGGCTAAAACGGCCATTTGATATCAACTGATATTTTATGAACTTGCCACATCTTTTCACCTACCAAGGTTTTAGTGACTACAAAGAGAGTTGCTAGTTTTTGTGGAAGTTTAACATACCACTTATTCCTGACTGAAACTGATAGTCATATTTTCCGCATTTTGTGAGGCTAAATAATAAGTTCTCGTTTTGTGGTTTTTAGTGGAATGTTTCTTTATGTTATGGGTTCGAACCCCGCTCGTAACGTAACAATACTTAGGTCACATGTTTATTTAATTGCATATTTCCTGTTTGTTTATTACCAACACTGAATTAATTTAGATCTTATCTTGTTCTATTCTGCTATTATATATTCACCTATTACCTTATAATTCCCATAATTATTGAGGTAAGCTTATGGCCTGAATTATCCATATGAATTAAACCCATTGATAGATCTATCTGTTCATGCCTTTGAATACACTTGTGTGTATAACTCTCCTGTGTGTTGTCATTGAGTTCTGTAGTACCTAGTTGAATACTTATTATGATATTAAGAACGTGTTCGGGGAGTTCCTGTTGAGTTTATTTACGGTCTATAAGTCCATTTCTGGATTTTAGTAAAGACTATATCACAAGCTGTAATTACTATAGCCCGGCAAAACACTGGCGGCAGCGGTGTCTCAATACGGCTACCAACACGAGTGTTCTTATCTTTAAAAAAAAATGTCTGTATTCAATTAGTGTATGTACATTATTCATCATGGCAGCTACTAGATCTCTTGATATCCCGGCATTCAAGCCTGAGGATTATGACATCTATACCTACCTGGAAATAGTCAAACCGATCCAAGACATTATGTTTGGGAACGAAGACAATTCCAAGATCCATACCATTGTGTTGAAATTAGGGAAATATGCAACTAAAGTGTCGGGGTATGTGCACGACAATATGCCTGGGTTAACCTGGGCGCATTTCGAAGTGTATTATTATGTTCTCTCCACCAACCAACATTACTCCTAAACTCGATTAATGAAATTATCAAACACATGTGGCAGTCCGGGGATTCGAACCTAGGATGCTTACACCGAAAATCAACACACTTATGCATTGCACCACGAAGACAGTTAAGGACAACACTAGGCTATGAGCCTGTCTTGCTCAGCCACAGTTTCCTAACCTTGACATCCCAGCTAGACTTTATTCACCTAGCAGACACTAGTTAGGACCTAAACTCTTTTGATATGTATGCATTATTATTCACAAGCATTTATTAGTCTAGGTTGTTGTTGAGTTGCACAACCATAGTAGACTGTTTCGTTGATAAGGAAGTACTTCTCTTTTGTGTCGAGCAATACTGCCGTTGCGCATTTATAGTATTCTCGTGTCAGTTAACATTATATGTCCTATCTTTTTGTGTATTCGCTGTACACGTGTGGTGTCCTGCCTCCTGCCTTTATTTATAGTTAAGATACGAGCATCTTATGAGCATCAGACATTCTTCAGAAGTTTCCAGGTCTATGCTGTAGGACTATACTTCACTTGCTTTCAGATAGGAGTGAAGAGTTTATTGTTGTTTAGAGTAACTGTATTAAAGCATCTTTTTATTGTATTAAATCTTGCAGTGATTTACTTGCATTTTAACGTAACTTGTATCCTGTGTGTTATCAGGCTATACCAGTGTGGGTTAGCCTGAAGAAGAGTACATTTATGCCCAGTTAAGGATACCCCGTTATCACCGATTAACTCTGGAGTGTATAGGTGTTTTGTTCGCCGGCATATAAGTTGAGGGGTGTGGATCTAGCGTACCGTTGTTGCATAGTGCCCTATTACTCGTCCAATCATTAAGTGCCCTTGTTTTATTTGTAGCCACGGTCGTAACAATATGTTAAGTACAAAGCTTGTGAGGATCTTTTAACTTTTTTCCAAAAGTAACAATACACAATATACAAAAGAAGAACTTCATCCTTTTAACCAATTAATATGTTAGTAGTATAAAGCTTGGGAGTATCTTCTTACTTATATCCAATTGTATAATAAATAATATTACTGCACACTTGACAGTGGCTGCGAAAATGTTACGCAAAAAACACACTAATGATTTTTGCGAAAATTATTAGACAAATCTTTTATCATTAAAAGTAAAATTATGTTTACATTATTATGTTGACTAACACACCAAAAAAGAAAACAAATCTATTAGATATATATAACATTCAAAGGCAAGCCTTATAAGTTTATATTTTACACTTAACCAAACGAATAAGGACATTCAAAAATGTATGTGAACAAAAAAGATTAATCTAACCTATCAATATAAATTTGAAAAGGTATATGAAGTACATACACACATGTAGTTTACTATGATGTTGAGAAACTGCTGTGTAGGTGGTGACTGACGTAAACATAAACAGTTAACTCCTAGTTTATATACACACAAAATATGAGCTGCCAACTATGAATTTACAAAAGTTACCGAAATGTACAGACTAAACAAAAATAAAAAACACACCTATACCTCAAGAAACTTAGTTCAACAAAAAACACTCACAGAAAAAATACAGTGGAAAACAAAAAACTGAAGCTTCCTATAAATGAAGCTATGTATTTAATTCTGGTTTGAATTTACTTATATAGTATTTTTCAGCAATAAAGGTATCATTCTTGTTCCTAAATTTAGAAATAATTTTAAAATTTTGTTCACTGAATCGACAGTCTGAGTTACGAGAATGGTTTCTAATAGCAGAAAATTAGAAAATTAGAAACCATTCTCGTGACTCAGACCATAAATTCAGTGAACAACATTTTAAAATTATATCTAAATTTAGGAACAAGAATGATACTTTATTGCTGAAAAATACTATATAAATAAATTCAAACCAGAATTAAATACATAGCTTAATTTATAGGAATCTTCAGTTTACGCAAGTGCCTTTATGTACAACAAGGAGTGTTTATGACTGGACCAATGCACCAATGACTTTAAGCCAATTTATTATAGGAGGTATGTCGATGATTCCTTTTTAATTTTTAGAAAGTTTGAAGATGTCAATATTTGTGTAGAGTACTTAAACAACAAACACCCTAATATTAAATGCACTCATGAGATTGAGAAGGATAATTGCCTACCATTTTTAGACGTAATGTTGAACAAAACTAATAATGGGATCACAACGGAAGTTTACAGAAAACCAACTCACTCCAACTTAGGATTGAATTGGTTCAGTCTTTGTGAGACTATTTATAAGGTTAATTCAATAAAAACTATCTTAAACAGAGCATACAGTATGTGTTCAAACTATTTTATCTTAGATTTAAAATTCAAAACATTAGAAAAGTTCTTTCTTAATAATAATTATTAGCGGCTCGCTTGGTGTAGTGACTAGCGTCTCGGACTTCCACCCAGAAGGCCCGGGTTCGCGCCCACGCTCGGCGCATTAAATTTTTTTATTGAGCTATCCTTAGCTAGTTAGTATTAGCTTTAAGAACTATTATTATTATTATCATTATTATTGTTCAAATCTGTTTCACAAAATTGTATAGTCTTTCCTTGCATCAAAATTCAGCAGTAGAGATATAGTTTATGATGTACCTAAATTAAACAAATATATAAAACTGCCATTTTACGGTAACCCTAGCTTTGAATTAAGAAAACAACTAAATAGTATTTTTCGCATTAATTTCCCTGCTATAAATTGTCGTATAATGTTCACAAATGAAGTAAAAATTAAATATTTGTTCAAGCTCAAGGATACTATTCCCGATTCTATATGTTCGAATATTGTATATCAATTTGATTGTCCTCACTGTCCTGTGAGGTATATCGGTTGCTCTTCTAGAGCTTTCCGATCCAGAATATTCGAGCATATGGGGAAGAGTATCAGAACTGGTAACTATATAAATAAGCAACAATTTTCTGCGAGTTAAAAGATTTACCGATAATTTTGCAACCGTTTCCCCGCGTGTAATTAGATTGGTCGATAGTGAAGTACTTACTACAGTTCATATTGTCGATGCCTTTGATGATTTTGAACACTAGAATTAAATCGCCTCATAATCTGCGCTGGGTTAAAGGAAATAGATTTAATTCTCTAAGACGCTCCTCGTATGGTTTGTTCTTTAAGCACGGTATCATTTTGGTAACTCTACGTTGAACTCGTTCTAGCTTGTCTATATCTTTTTGGTAATAAGGGCACCAGGATTGAATGCAGTATTCCAGAAGAGGGCGAACTAACGAATTGTAAAGGGTTAGGATAACTTCTTTGGATTAAATGCTCAAATGACCTGCCTATAAAGCCAATTATTTTGTTTGCTTTCTTAACAACTTCTGAACATTGTTGACTCGGTTTTAGGTTACTCGATATTGTTACTCCCAGATCGGTTTCTCTGTTTACATTCCTAACCCCTTCAGCACCATGACGTAATTTCCATAATATTTTCTTTAGTTTATGATCTACCTCTAGGGCTCAAAGGGGTAAAATCGATCTCAAATAACCCTCCGAATAGCATAGGTTCTTCTTAAACTGCATAAAATCGTGTATTGTTAGCCAGATTTAAGGTTAAAATGACGTCATGGTGCTGAAGGGGTTAAGCTGAGTGCCATTCATCGAATAGTTTGCTTTCTCATTTTGTTATCCGATATGTAGTACTTTACATTTATCCGCATTGAAACTCATTTGCCAAATTTGGGCCCAACGTGACAACTTATCTAGATTGTGTTGCATATCGTCAACTTGTTCTTTTGAGAGTACGCTATTTGCAATTTTTGTATCGTCAGCAAATTTTGAGATTGTACAGATGAGACCCTCATCTATGTAGTTGGTGTAAATTAGAAAGAGAATTGGTCCTAGTACCGATCCCTGGGGTACCCCGCTACTTACATTGGTCCATTTAGATGCCTTACCGTTTATGACTACTCTTTGCTTTCTGTCGTGGAGCCAATTTTCTATCCATTTCAACACACCGTCTTGTATTCCATGCGCTTTTAGTTTTAGCAGTAAACGTTTGTGGGGAACTTTGTCAAAGGCCTTTGGAAAATCAAGGTATATAATATTTACAGCTTTACTCTCATCATAGAGGTTGAGGATATCGTGGAAGAAGTCTAAGAGATTTGTTAAACAGGAACGTTTGCTACGAAAGCCGTGTTGAGTATCTTTAAGTATGTTATTTTCCTCTAAGTGATTTACGACCGTTTCTAGTATTTTACATACAACTGAGGTTAAGCTAATTGGACGATAGTTACTGGGTAGGGATTTGCTGCCTTTTTTAAAAATTGGTGTTACGTTAGCTAGCTTCCACTGATCAAGCATAGTTCCAGACTGCAAGGATTTATTGAATAGCAATGTCAGTGGTTTGGAGAGCTCATCCTTAGCTTCCTTTAGAACTCTAGGTGAGATTGTATCAGGTCCGGGCGTTTTATTTACCTCGAGTTTATCTAAACATTTCAATACTTCTCTCTCTGCAATGGTGATATTGCTTAGAACATCAGAATTATCTATCTGAATCGGCGATGCTGTAGGGATATCAATGAGGTCTTCTGTTGTAAAAACTGATGCAAAGAAGGTATTGAGGGCATTACTCATTTGTACTTCGTCTTTGGTATATTCTCTATTTTCATCGACTAACGGTCCTACAGTCGAAGTAACTACTCTCTTCTTTCTGATATAACTATAGAATTCTTTTGGGTTTGTTTTACTTTGATTCGCAACATGTAACTCCAGGGCCTTTTTACTTTGCTTAATTAACCTTTTGGATTTGCGTCGTAGTTCTACAAATTTCACCCGTTCTTCGTCATTTTGTGAGGATTTTAATCTATCATTAGCAAACTGTTTAGCAAGCAGACAGTTTGAAATATCTTTAATCCACCATTTGGGCTTATCCTTATGGCCTCTACGCCATAATTTTTATGGTATGCAGTCTTGCACTGCTTTTAGGTAAGTGCTTGCGAATTATTCCCAAGATGTATTTATGTCGTTATTGTTAATTAAAAATCTCCAGTCAGTTTCTTTAAACATTGCTGTAAGTTTACGAAAGTTTGCTTGCTTGAAATTCGGGACTTTCTCGATGCTGCTATTTGGTTCGTTACTAGTAAACTTTAAACTGAAAGTTATCGTACGATGGTCGCTATTACTGAATTCATCCCCGACATTCAAATTCTCTATCAATTCTTCTTTTGTTGAAAGTACAAGGTCAAGGACATTATTTCCACGGGTTGGAGATCTAACAAATTGATATAGCGAGCTCTCTTGCAAATTTGCATACAGGTCTTGTCCAGAGTGTGAAGTAATACTACCTCCCCACTTGATCACAGGTAAATTGAAGTCGCCAAAATTTACGGTATCATGCGAGTTACTTAAGTCTGAGATTTGCTCATAAATGTCTCGGTCAGTTTGCACTGATTGAGCTGGAGGTCTGTATATTAGTGCAAGTATTATTTGTGTACCTTTATTATTCTTTATTAGCACAAAGGATGTGTCGACGTTCACAATTTGGGGTTTTGACAAGAGGGTCGGGTTAAGACTTTCTTTGATAAAAAATAAAACTCCACCTCCATTTCTATTTATTCGGCTTTTCTCAAACATTACATAACCGGGAAGTGAATACTCTGCTAAAAAGTCTCTGTCTTCTGTATTGAGACAAGATTCTGTTTTGCCAATAACATCGTAATTTTCCGTAAACACTAGTTGCTCTAAATCTAAAAATTTATTGCGTATGCTACGAGCGTTGCATAGAAAACATTCTAAGTTTTGGATTTGGAATTCACGGAACGCTCTTTATTCATATTATTGGTTCTGCTCGGATCTACATTTATGTACCTGTCTGCCCTCAGTCATCGATCCTCGTCCCAGGTTGTCCTCGGCCCTCGGTGTCCTCGATCATTGTTCCTAGTGGTGCTCGGTCCTAGATCATTGTTTCTGGTGGTCCTCCATTCTCGCTGTCCTCGATAGTCGTCCCTGGTAGTTCTCGGTCCTCGATCGTCGCCCCTGGTCGTCCACGGTCCTTTATCCTTGTCCCTGGTGGTCCTCGGGCCTCGAACCTCGTCTCTGGTGGTCCTTGGTTGGCTCTGCTTTTTCTCCGAAAATCCTTTACTGCGTCGTGAAGCAGGTGGCCAAATCTTGCTGAACCCACCTGGTTCAGATGGACTCCATCTGCTACAAACAGATGATCTTCACGGTAGAAGTAATTCCAGGTATTGATGAGTACACAATTAGATTGATATTTAGTATTCGATAAATGGATATATATAATCGTAGGCATGTACTTAACTTTTAACTATATTGATGGTGTAATGCTTAGAGTGTTTAAGATCTGTATGTGGTAACCCAGATTTGAATCCTGGGGAAGATCACATGTGTTTTGCCGGGCTATAGTAATTACAGCTCGTGATATAGTCTTTACTAAAATCCAGAAATAGACTTATAGACCGTACATAAACTCAACAGGAACTCCCCGAACATGTTCTTAAAGTACAATAAGTATTCAACTAGGTACTACAGAACTCAATGACAACACACAGGAGAGTTATACACACAAGTTTATTCAAAGGCATGAAAAGATAGATCCATCAATGGGTTTAATTCATATGGATAATTCAGGTTATAATCTTACCTCAATAATTATGGGAATTAAAAGGTAATAGGTGAATATATAATAGCAGAATAGAACAAGATAAGATCTAATTTAATTCAGTGTTGGTAATAAACAAACAGGAAATATGCAATTAAATAAACACGTGACCTAAGTATCGACCCTTAATGATAATAATGATGCGGGTCGAGTGCCTTACGTGAATGAAACAGCAATAAGCTAAAGTTAATATTCTCGATATGCAAGAGAATGAGGGAATTGAAAGTAAAATAAATACCCACACATTGAGTGAGAGGAACTAGGTGGGGCTTGAGTTAGGTAGGGCTCCTCAGGTAAACGCGACCTTTAATTAGCTAGCGTGTCAGGTCAGTAACTTTACTGCGTGGTTGGAAAATACAATTCTGGTTTGTGTAAATATGAACTTATTCTCAGAGATATCACAATGAAACTGGGACTGCTTATTTATTTTTACAAATTATTATGTAGGTAACTCAAATTAGGCAATTTATGAGTCGAACTGTATATTCACTTCAATCGAACATATGCAATAATTACGAACTCGGTCGAGGAATTCAGATTTAAAGTTATTAATATAATTATAATTGAATTAAGGACAAATAAATATAAATGGATATAAAGACATAGTCTAAATAATCAAGGGTGATTAATTAGTAAATGTCCTGGCAACGCTTATACTGGTAATAGCGTAAGAAATAAATTAAGAAGATATTACTTATGTTAATAGTGACGCACAAGACGAAGTTGTACTATGAAAATACTCGGAAGGGTATTAACAAAAGATCTGAACGGGTTAGCAGAGTCTTATGAAGAATTCACCTTGACAAGTGGTGTATTCGAGACGATGGAAGATTTAGATAAAAGACTCCATGCAATACTAGAATTCCTAGATCATAAGAATCAAAATTATCTACATCAATATTCGTATGAACGAAGATACTAATTCACACAATAATCACAACAACGATTAAGTAATCGTATGGAAAAATGGGGGACTTAGAAAGTATACAACTGGGGTAATGATAAGATTTACACTGGGATAAATTAAATATGAAATTGATCGTAGGTTCTAGGTAATTAGTTATGAATTAAGAAGGGGAATCAAGACACGAAATACACGTCGACCTCACCTTACATCATACACAACAGAATACATATATAAGGAAAATCTGTGAGTACGTGGTGTGATAAGCGAATGAACACAATTATGTAATGTATGCGTAGGACGTTCTAGAGGAAATTAAAACAGGCGTAATATAGGATCTTGCACACAGGTCTTAGACAAGAATAACTATTACTTCCAGAAGGATTAATAGGTACGCAAATTGCAAGTTCTTGGGCACAGATCTATTTATAATCACACAATAACATGATTCACATATCTTAACCTATACCTCGACAACAATAATCACAACTAAAAGATATACAGAGACACTTAGGGTAAGTTTGGAGGGTAGTGAGAGCACAGGGCTGGTCGACGTAGAGTGTAGGTTCTAGGGCAGCACCTCAGGAATGTAGGGTGTCACTCGAACAGCACTTCAGGTTCCCGACGTCAGAGTGCACCACAGGGCGAGCACTTTCACTAGCAGGGGGCAGGGCTGGGGCAAGCTTTAGCTGTGGTTAGCTGTCCTGTCCTTTTGAGGCTAAGTACAGTACCGCAGGGATGGTTTGCATGCTTTTCTCTTAAAAATGTTAAGCAATATTTGACTTAATTCTTGACTCTTGTTTACACAGTCTCGTAGCAATAGGGGTATTGTGAATTCGTTGTGATGGAGTTGTGAGGTTAAATACTAATAGTAGACATGGTTGGGTAATAGATATAGGTGTACTTATATACTAGGTAACATATTCATATCATATAAAGTCTTTATTTATCCTATTCTGTGAGAATTCTTACTTCTTAGGATTACATCATCCTCCAGACTCTTAGACATATTGAGGTATTGCTGGCCTATTAGTGTTCCTTGTCTGGAGTTTATTGGATCTACCGGACCGGCATAACTGACACTCCTGTTCAGGTCCATTTGTATCTGTACTCTTCTGGTCTCTGATGTGCAATTTGCATAGACATTGCTTCATCGTAGTGTAGATCTGGTGAAGGAAGGAATGCTGGCCCGTCATTGGCTGGTGTCGTTTGAAGGCAGGGCTGTGATTGGTTGGTGCAGTTTCCCATGCTCATAACTGCTTGTGTGTGTGAAAGAAAACGAGGGGCTCTGGGTGATAGGGGTGGCTCCTGCATTTTCTTACTTCTCCGCTGTTTTCTGGTGGTGGATTTGGCTGGTGGACCCATCTGCAGACTGGCTATTCTGCAACTGGTTGTTGCATGTGGTGGTAGCAACCCCGTCATTTCACCACCGTCGGCGAGGAAAAAGTCGCGACCTCGCGCTTGACGAATGTATGATCGGGTGGTGGTGTTGTTTTGACGGGTGTCAGGTTTTGCAGAGTGAGTAGCCATAATGTGGTAGAGACGTCCATAGGTTTGGTGACGTCCATGACCAGGGTTAGATGTAGAGGTTCCTCAGCGTGAGCAGCTATTTGTAGAAATTGGTTAGGAGTTTTCACAGGTGTTGGTTTGATGCCATAAAAAATGGACACACTGTTGATTTTCATGGTTGGTGGTGTCGTTGAAGGTGTAGCTGCAGTAGTGGGTGGTGGTGTTGTTGAAGGTGGGCCTGTAGTAGGAGGTGTCCTTGTAGTAGGTCTGGTCACTGTGGGTTGGCGAGGAGTAGTGACTGCAGGAATGGATGGTGACGAGTGTTTGGAGGTAGGCTGGGCTGGACCAGGTAGGATTGACCTATCATTAGTTGGTGTGGTTATCAGTGGGGCTGGCAAGGTAGGTCTTGGGTGATCTCGCCGGATGTATGTTGGTTTGAAGGAAGGCGCATATCGTTGAGGGGGCACCACACGTCAACCAGATCTGGTGCATGTAGGGTTAGATTGAGTAGGAATTAGTGAATGACGAGAAACATGGGATTGAGGGGAAGGTGAAGAAGCAGAGCTAGAAGAATGTGATGGTTTATTTATGTTATGTCTGGGACGGATGAGTGGGGAAGGTCGTGAAGTAGAAGATGACTTAGGATGTGCTTTGGGAAGTAATGGAAGAGGCCGTGTAACTGGTTTTATTTTGGATTGGGATCCGGAAGGAACTGGAGATTTCAATTTAGATGCATAAGAGTGGGAGCCGGAAGGATTAGGAATAAGGGGGGTAGGTAAAGAAGGAGGTACAGTAGTGGGAGGGTGAGGGGCGGACCTGATAGGTGGAGTAATGAGATTAGGGATGTTGGTAATTATAGGAGTGGTAGGTAGAGTACCTGAGGATTCTGAAACGTTAGGTATGCTGACAGATGGTGAGGCTTGTACAGATAAAGGGCATGGTTGATGACCAGCTTGAGAAGGAAGGATTGAAGGAGCAGAGACAGTGCGTGTAGGGGGAGCAGGTATGGGGATGTACACAGGAGGGGGTGGGCGGGGCTGTACTAGGGGGGTGGGCGTGTGAGTTAAAGTGTTCAAATCTGGAAGGGTTCTTTGTTTGTGGGAGGGTATCACAGGTAGGGTGAGGTCAGGTAAGGTAGGTTCTGTGGATCCTAAATTCTGGTTATTAGTTGCAGGCAATATGTCATTCTGAATGGGGTCAGCAAGCATAACTATATTCTCATTAATGGGTTGAAATCTACGGACATGCCTGTTACGATATGTGCGCGACTCGCCAAAATAATTAATGATAACCTGATAGCAGTTCGGAACAGATAAGATTTCAAAAGGTCCTTTAACCCTTCCCGCCCGGGCTCGCCCTCCTAAGGACAGTGTGGAGTACCCGGGCGATTTGGCCGAAAAATGTCTAGGCCTAGGCTACCGTATCTTTGTTATTTTAACTGCTAGACATTTTCCACGCATCTCTAAGCGTAGTGCGGTTTCCAATCTGTAGACTGGCGTTGAGTAGAGCTCTGTAAGTCAACTGGTTCAGTTGTGATGACGATTTCCGTGGAGCGAATTTTGCCGCAATGTTGATAATATCGGAGCTTTTCAGACACTAATTTCGTCATACCATACAACAACAACATTGATCCGACGTCTCCTTCTTGTTTTCGGAGGTGCGGTGACGCAATGACCGGCTTTGTTTACATGCGTCGGACGCACAGCGTTCAGGCCAAGCTGAATAGGCTTTCAAGCTTACTGCCTGTTATAAGGACACCCGGGGTCCTGCCCATCTGCCGCGGTGTCCTTATAAAAGGACAGCCGGGCTGGAAGGGTTAAACCTGGGTTTGAGCTTGGATGATACTGGTAGGTGGGCAACCATAACCAGATCACCAATACAGTGGGGGCTGACTTTGGGAGTTTCATCAGGTTGCAGATCTTGCACGTACTGGATTTGTCGTAGTCGATTCTTGAGATGAACTAGAGACTGGTCAAAGTTAGAGGAGGGCTCATACGGGGCAGCTAGATGACGAAGGGGAAGGAGCAATGGTGCCACTCCAAATACTCGCTCATGAGGTGATATTCCGTCTTCTCGAGGGCAGGTGTTGATTCCCCATTGCACAATGCGGATCTGGCAAGCCCAATCTTTTGAATCCATTTGTTGCAAACGGGTTCGGATTTGGTTGGCTATTGTTCTGTGGCTTCTCTCGCAGATGGAATTCCCTTGCGGCCAATAGGGAGAGGAATGGCTGATCTTAAAACCACACATCATTGATAACTGTGACCATATGTGGCTGGTAAATTCTGTGGCATTGTCAGAATGGATTGCTTCTGGTAATCCATAATAATGGAAGACATGCTGAATCAGTGTTTCAGCTACTGCAATGGCTGAATGCTCTTTTGCTGGACACGCAATGACATACTTGAAGTATGTGTCCACAAAAGTGATGATATATCTGAATCCGTGACTATTTTCTAAAGGGCCCATCATGTCTACTGCAAGCAATTGCCAAGGTTTGGAAGCAGTTAATTTCCCGGATGGCCCAGCTGTGCGAGTTCTGTCCTTTCCTAATGCACATGCTTTGCGCGACTCAGTGATGCGTTTGGCGTTGATGTAAGGTGATGGGGTCCAGTAAACTTGTTGGAATGTGGAGATGAGTTTCCTTTGGGCAAGATTGATCCCATTATCCATATGAATGGACTGCATCGTGGCTAACGCAGCTTGAGGGGTAATAACTATTTTACCCTCCAGGGTGAAAAGATTATCACCTCGCCTGGTTAGTTGGTTGGCAATTTGTCTTGGCATCCAGTCTGGCTTATGTTGTTGTTGGTAAGCTTGTAGAAGGTCCTGTTGACTGTTTGAAGCGTCTTGGTGATGGATTGCGAGGATGGTGTGTGTTGGCTCGTCGTGGTGGAGTACAGGTCAGATGGTGATAAAGGAAGACGAGAAAGTGCATCAGCATTAGTATGCAACTTTCCTGGTCGGTATGCAATCTCTATGTCAAATTCTTCTAGAGATTCCCTCCACCTGACTGTCATGGCATTTTTTGTATCTGACTTCCGCAACCATTGGAGGGCGTGGTGGTCGGTGATGACGGTGACCTTGACTCCTGCCAGGTAAGCTTTGCAATATTGCAGTGCCCAAATAATGCCGAGACATTCTCGTTTTGTCACAGGGTAATTAATTTCAGCCTGGTTAAGGGAGCGGCTGGCACATGCAATTATATGTTCTTTGCCGTCCCTGGTTTGTCCTAGTATGGCCCCAAGGCCAAACTGTGACATGTCAGTGTACAACCGGAATGGCTGGGTGTAGTCGGGAAAGGAGACCACTGGAGAGTCAACTAACTTGGCCTTGAGGTCATTGAAGGCTTGAAGTCGTAAATTGGTCCATAAGAAGGGCTCTTCTTTTCTCGTAAGGTCATGGAGAGGTTTGGCGATGGTGGCAAAGTTTTTCACGAATCTCCTGTAATATGAAGGAAAGCACGTACATCTTTTACATTCATGGGAGGGGTGATCTTGCTAATTGCTTCAAGCTTACTTGGGTCAGGTGCAATTCCTTGCTCGGAGACAATGTGGCCAAGAAAATCTACTTCAGTTTTGGCTAGAGTGCATTTGGCAGGTTTCAGTTTCAGGTTAGCATCTCTGATTCGTTGAAATACTTGTTGGAGTCTTTGTAGGTATTCTGTCCAGGTCTTACCGAACACAATGATGTCATCAAGGTAAGCTAGGCATGTTTCCCAGGTTAATCCTTGTAGCACCGATTCCATCAGTCTTGAGAAAGTAGCTGGACCATTACATAAACCAAAAGGTAACACAGTAAACTCATACAGGCGTCCTTTGCTGGTAGAAAATGCTGTTTTTTGTTGATGATCTGGCAAGACAGGTACTTGCCAGTAGCCAGCTTGTAAATCTAGAGTTGTGAACCATTATGCTCCAAGTAATCAGTCGAGAGAGTCATCAATCCTGGGAAGAGGTGTAGCGTCTTTAATGATGACGTCATTGAGTTGCCAGTAGTCAATGCAAAACCGGGTTGATCCGTCCCTTTTACGGACCAGGACTACCGGAGATGACCAAGGGCTGTTAGAAGATTTTACAACTCCTGTGGCAAGCATATCTTGGACTTCTTTTTCTTCTTCGCGTTGGATTGGGTTTTTCCTCCTAACTGGTTGCTTGATGGGGTGTCCCACGGTGTGAATGGGGTGATGCACCATGTTCGTTTCCCCCATATCTCGACTAGAGGTAGCAAAGATATCTTGATAGGAAATTAAGAGGTTTCTGAGGTCAGTTTGTTGGTTAGAAGTGAGGGTTGAGGGTATGTCAGGAAGGGGGTTTTCATAGGGGGGTGAGGATTCAGAGGGAACAGAGAATTCGTCTGAATATATTTCTAGGTCGCCAATTGCTAGGCCATTAGGCAGAGTGATAGGTTTATCTGATATATTGGCAATTTTTATGCAATTCATCTGATGTGGTAGCAAGCAAGGAGCGGTTAGGCATACTTCATTGAAAGGGCTTTGGAGGTATGGGGTCACAAGGACATTTCCTTGAAGATTAGGTACTAATGGTACCCATTTCTCATGGTGGGGGGGAACTGTACTGGAGGAGGCAATTATAGCTTGGGCAATTATATGTGGTTGCAGATGGTACTATCTGGAGTACTTTGGGGGCCAGTAGTGACAGGTAAGGATATCTGCAAAGGTGGGGACTTTATCTGCTTTAAATTGCCCTCAGTAGGAAGATTTTTTTTTTGGGGGGGGGGGTTTGGAGGGTTGGTCATAAGTTAGGGTTCGGTGCCTACAATTTATGGAGGCACCTAAAGCTATCAACAAGTCGAGACCTAAATATCCATCGTATTTAGACTCACTGGGATGGTATATCACGAAAGAATGATGAACTCCGTGATTGGGATGAGGGGTGTTAACATATAACGGGAGGGTCTGACCAAGGTTAGGGAAAACTTGCTCATTGGCACTATTTAATATTATGAGGAAGATTGGATTTGTCCAAAAACATGCTTATGTTTTTGGAAAAATGGAAGGAATAAGCAAGAACGGGAAGCCCCCGTATCAATGAGGAGTTGAACTTTCACCCCATTCAGCGTGATTTTGTGGTACACCGGAAGTCCGTCATCCGATGTCCCGTCATGAGCCCCCGCCATTGTTACGACTATTTGTTTGGGGGGACAGCCTAAAAATCCTGGGGATCTGGCTTGATAAGTTCAGGCTGATACGTCTCTAGTTCTCCTTCGGCTTCTCCTTCTTTGATCCCGGCTGTCCCATCTTCAGTAATGGTTTAATCCATGGGATTTGTGCCCACCAACTTGGAGTCTTTGTCCTTTTCCTTGTTAGCTCATTAAAGGATCTCTTGAGGGACCAGATCATGCAGGGTCCGGAGCAGGGTTTCTAGTCTGCTGACCGGATTCTGGCCCAGTCCTCAGCTTTGTCTGCTGGCCGAGGAGCTACTGGGCGACTGCTGATCGTAGGATTAGTAGAGGGATGTGTAGTGGCTCTACTTATGGCAGCAATTTTGTTAGCTGGCTCTCTGGTTTTTCTCAAGGCCATGACCCTTCTGATCACAGGCAGGTCTGTATCATAGTTGATGGGTTCGACTATGGCTTCGTGGTGCAATGCATAAGTGTGTTGATTTTCGGTGTGAGCATCCTAGGTTCGAATCCCCGGACTGCCAGATGTGTTTGTTAATTTCATTAATCGAGTTTAGGAGTAAAGTTGGTTGGTGGAGAGAACATAATAATTAATTCTGGTTCAGTAGTAGTTTATCGAGAGGCCTTCCCTAGGATTAAGCGCCCCATTAATTACTATTTCCATTCACCTATGCACAGCCTCCGATAGTTCAGTTGGAATGATTGTACATGCTAAGATTGGTATGCAGGATTCGAAACTGCATAATACATCGTAGGCTTGTGCAACATTCTTTAACTGTCTTCGTGGTGCAATGCATAAGTGTGTTGATTTTCGGTGTGAGCATCCTAGATTCGAATCCACGGACTGCCAGATGTGTTTGTTAATTTCATTAATCGAGTTTCGGAGTAAAGTTGTTTGGTGGAGAGAACATAATAATACATTCTGGTTCAGTAGTAGTTTATCGAGAGGCCTTCCCTAGGGTTAAGCGCCTCATTAATTACTATTTCCATTCACGTATGCATAGCCTTCGATAGTTCAGTTGGAATTATTGTACATGCTAAGATTGGTATGCAGGATTCGAAACTGCATAATAAATCATAGGCTTGTGCAACATTCTTTAAGGAGGTATGGTTAAAGTTACGTTAATGACGGTGATGCTTTCTTGGTAAACCCAGCTCTCAAGTATCTGGCTCTACCCTGGCGATCCCTCAAAAGTCAAGCAAAGAGGCAACACTGTGTTATAAGGTAGTAGGCTAATGCCCTCTTACAACACGATGCTGCGCTCACAAAAGACACAACCAAAAGGACGACCTAGGATACCACAGAAACCGTCGAAGTCGTGTAGGTTTAAGCGATCCGTACACACATCGGTGACAACGATAACAGAAGCCCTATCCCAGTCTAGCATTAAATAGCCAAGCAGAGCACTACTGATAATGAGGGAGACACACACGAAGAGTCATCAAACCTCCATAACTTAAGGACGCTGAGGGAGACACACACAGAGTCATCAAACCTCCATAGACTAAGAACCCTTATAGCCTATTCTAATACATGTAAATATCTCTGAGAGCGACGCACACAATACGATGGGCCGATATGAAATCGTGTACAGAACCCAAAGGGAGTGCTGTGATGTTAAAAGATTAGAGGAATGAAAGAAAAGAAGTTGAGTGAGAGAGACAGTATCAGAATGGTGGGGATATGGGGGACAGTTGTAAAAAGGGTGTTAGTCGTGCGCGTCCCTAGCCTGCTCTGAAGAAGGCAGCTCCTGTGGACCCACATGCACACAGGAGCCCACAAAGACACGGTGGTCGGCCAATCACAGGCCGAGACGTCACAAGGCAGCAGGTGTCACGTGACAGCCAGCCAGGCCAGCCAATCAAGGGGCGTGAGACAGCACGTGCGCGAGCCTCCGAGCGAGGGAAGCAACACATGTATACGCACGCACACACTACCACCTCACTGCTTATATTGTTCTCTCTCCTTAATAATATACAATGCATGTTATATTCTATCAATGAAATAAAATACTTCCCGTTGTCACAGACGAAAATAAAGACCACCACTGGACTGTCTGTGACAATACAATTACTAGGAAAGAAAGAACAACATTCTCTGATAACTGTAGCCCATTTCAATGTCCCTGGCGAGCGCTAGTGGCTACCGGGAGGCGATTCTGCCAACGCTGGTAGGCGTCACACCCCGCCCAAGATATAGGATGCTCAACCCTAAGCGAGCACGATATCTGACAAGGCAGAACGCCGACAAGACCCGCCACACTCAGCCACTCCACCAGAAAATGAAATGCAAAGCTCAATCTTACATAAAACAACATTTTAACATAAGGAAAATCTTATAACCCCTCCCAAACATAATAGTATAATTTTAGCCTACTATGCTCCCTGAGCGAGCTTCACAGAGCCCAGCCTCCTAAGTGAAAGACAGGTTCAACTTAGGACATTAGCTATAATATTGGCAACTTACAATTACCTATCAAAAGAAAGAGTTGTTATGTGATTTTGTATTTAATTTTAATGTTGTTTTTGATGGCTGCTCTACAGGGGCAAGCCTGATTTTTCTCCACTCTCAACACACACTGACTGAACGGCGAGGGTTCTCCTGCAAACATACCCTCCCGTGACACACAATCAGCCAAAACATTATCAGTGCCCTTAGCATGCCACACATCCAACTCGTGCTCCGGCAGCAAAACAACACCTGACACTGATAAACTGCCCAGTTCATCACAAGACTGGCACTTCTCTTCGCTCTTTCCGGCAACGGGGCCTGCCAATAACCTTTCACTAGTTCTACCTTCGTGACGAGCGATGCAGCCCCGATGCGGTCTATGGTGTCGTCAACTCTAGGTAATTGATAGGCATCTGTCAGGGATAATGCTTCCACACTCTTGCAATCACCATACACACGGATCTTCCCGCTCAACTCAGGTTGCAAACTCACTGGCAACGACCACTCACGATATCCTTTATCCCTCAGACCCTTTTTCCACATGTCGTCTAGCTCTGTTTTCACGAAAGGCTGTTGAGCAGGATTTATACGGTAGGGAATTAACTTGAGCCTTGCACTGTCTCCAACCTCCATGTCGGATTCTACCCCGTACATCAGGCCTGGAGAAGCAAAAAACATGCGGATGTACTGCCATAGCCTAGTAAACAACTCCTCATGAACAACATGCCTAGTGCCCTCCCACAACCCAGCTGAGACCGCAGCTTCTAAACTATAGCTCCCCTCCTTCTCCACCTTCGTCCCTAGAACAGCCAGGTCATGAGAGGGACAATCAGTACCACCTGTGCAGTCACTCCCATAGTTCATAATTGCTAAGGCTTCCCCGCCGATACCGTACATGCGCACCCCCGCATTCCTTACGACTACATCTGCCTGCGCAGCACCACCGCCTTCAGCGACATGGCCAGATATAGTCGGTGTATGGTAGGGCTGTTGCATTCAACTAGAGCAGCATTGGGAGGCTATGCGACGACCGGGCACATCTCCTCCACAGCCAACCTCACCAATCTGCTCAATGTCCTCCTTCTGACCACCACCCTTGGCAGCCATGGGTCGACCCTGACCTGACAACCATGCCAGAGCCTCGTCGCCCACCTTGAACCACCTAAACAACGAGGCTAACGGTCTACAAACACTCAAGTGACCTGCCCGCAGAACATCTTGCACCGCATGAGTTGTGAGGCTCGGGTGCTCGGCACGACCAGTGGGGTATGAACCGAGCTGGTGCTGGAGCGCTGCACACTGCTGCTCAGGCAGGTGCTCTAATGCTTCCACAGCCACCAAACTCGTGTCCCCCGCCAACTGCTCCGCCGAGACATGACAATCCCAACTCTCCTCCACCTGTGCCCTACTGCCCCCCTCTCCTTCTCCTCCTTGGCCGCTGCAGACCAACGCAGGGACAGTAGGCTGCTCAGGTGGTTGCCTCACAAACTCCTCCAACAGGTTCACATGACATGTTTCCCCGTCCTCGTGTTCAATAGCCCCGTTCCCACAACTCTCCTCCACCTGGGAACTACTAAGTCGCGGAGTGCCATCACGCCCAACCACGTCACTAGGGGTGACAGGTTCTGTGGCCACTCCTGAGCTCACCTCTGGGTCAAGTACTAAGTCGCTAAGGAGAGCCGCTGGAGCAAAACTCGCAAAACTCCCAACTTTAGCTTGCTCCTTCCGACCGTTCCTCCGCTGGTCTAGAGACTGAGGAATAGGCTGTGACACTTTAGATGCACGAGATCGGGTGACAACACACGCCCTCTGCTGTGGTTGACACCTCTCGACCAACTTCTGCCCCTCCCTACTCACGTCGGCCGCCCTCTCGGCACCGACTAAGGGTGGAACCTCCGAAGCAGGATCCGCAAAGTCGTTGCCGAGAAGAAGGTCGACGCCCTCTACTGGCAGTTTCTCTACGATTCCAACATCAAGCTCCCGTGTCACACCATCAACCTCCAGCTCTACTCGAACCAACGGGTATGACCGTGTAGCATTAATACCCTGCACCACAACCACCCGTGATGCGTTTATAGGTTGGCCTGTAAACTTCTTCATCAAAGTCTGGGATGCACCTGTATCTCGCAGCAACTCCAACCCATGCTTGCAACCAGCCCAACTCACGCAGCCAGGCCTTCGATGGCCACAAAAAGCATCGCGGACAGGTTTCGAGCCTTCCGGACACTCCTTCACTGGCTGTGCCCCCGCATCTGACATATCACCCCGGGTAATAGCAGAAGACCTTAAAGACACCCCAATGTTGCGAGCCAAAGACACGACTGCAGTAGGTAGTTTCCTAGGACAGGATCGTGCAAAATGCCCCTTCTTATGACAATGAAAACACTCTACCTCCCCCTTGGGCTTCCCTTGAGGTGGGGAAGGGCCCGGACCCTTCTTAAACGGGACGGTTTTAGGTTGGTGATCAAAATTGGTATCATTGCTCTTATTTTCGTTGTTATATGGTGTATCACTGACTCAGGGGGGTGGAATGTTGCGCCCCTTGTTACCTGCATCGTTCCGTTGTGCAGACCCGCACCCACGAATCAGCGATAGCCTACGGTCAGCCATCTCAGCTGCCTCCTGTAGAGTTTTAGGATTTTTCTCTTTGAGGTTCAACATCAGGTCGCTGCCCGTACACTTAAAGAACTGCTCGAGAAGCATCAACTGTTTTATCTCATCAAACGTCGTTGCCTTCTCCGATCTCAGCCAATTCCCAAAAGCGTCAGACAGTTCCCGGGCATGTTCAAGAAAGGTGCACTCACGACCCTTCGCAACACCCCGGAACTTCAACATATAAGTCTCTGGTTGTAACTCATATGCCCGTAGGACAGCCTCCTTCAATACCTCATAATCGATGCAAGACTCCAAGGGCAACGCATCATATGCCTTGAGTCCTTTGCCAATCAACCTAGAGGAAACAAGGACTACCCTCTTAACTTCGGGCCATTGCTGCTCCCGGCACTTCTTCTCAAAACGCAAAAAAAAACTCGGTGACACCAGACTCATCAATTACAGGGACTAACTTGAGCAGGTGCGATAGAGACTGATCAAGACCTCGATTCCCAGAACCGAGTCGCTGCCCTGTCGACTCCACCCGCGACTTCTCAAGATCTATGTCTGCACAGTACATGGCCGTTCTCTCCTCAGACTGAATCCTAAACTCAGATTCCCGCTGCTGCTGTTGTTGCTTGAGCTCAGATTCCCGCTGCTGCTGTTGTTGCTGGAGCTCAGCCTCATATACTTTCGTTGCTCAAACACATACTTTCGTTGCTCAGCCTCATGCTTTCGTTGCTCAGCCTGCTGGTTAAGTTTGGCGAGTTCGAGCTGAAACAACATCTCGGCAGACAAACCTTGAGGAGGGGGTGCTACTATCGGGGACCCACCCCGTGAGCCACCTAGAGGCATACCCAACTGCCAGCGGGTATCGGCCTGCGGGAACGTATCCGGATCCGGAGCCCGAGGGGGCGCCATGGTAGGAGTCGAGTGGAATGGGGGCTGGGCAGAAGGTGCCCCAGCTCCCGCTCCACCCGAAGTCCCACGCACCCCACCGAGCACACAGGTAACCAACTCACCTCTCGACAAACTGCAAGTACCGGGAAACCCTAAGACCGTGGCTACACACTGTAGTCCGTACCGTTCTAGCCCCGACACCCGACCCGCCAACACAGGCTCCTCCAAAAATATCCGAGCATCCTCCTCAAAGTTCACCACCCGAGCACCGCTAGACAACTCCACCTTCTCCACCTCCTCGCCTGCTTCTCGTACTGTGTCCTCACTGTACACTGATCCGTCGTTCGACATAGTGTCCACCGGAAATTTTCAACGTTTATAAAAAAAAAAGTACCTACTCTCATGTAGCACTCTTCACTCAAAAATGTTTGAAGACAACTCAAGTGCTATACCACGTTGCCAAAAAAAAATTCCCACGTGTCCAAAATTTTCCTCAAAAACAAATGTCCAGAAATCCTGCAATTATTTCTTAGTTCACTAGGTTGTTGTGACGACTAAGATAAGATACTAGGCAAGGTCGCCATTTGTTACGACCGGGGCTACGAATAAAGCAAGGGCACTTAATGATTGGACTAGTAATAGGGCACTATGCAACAACGGTACGCTAGATCCAAACCCCTGAACTTATATGCCGGCGAACAAAACACCTATACCCTCCAGAGTTAATCGGTGATAACGGGGTATCCTTAACTGGGCATAAATATACTCTACTTCAGGCTAACCCACACTGGTATAGCCTGATAACACACAGGATTCAAGTTACGATAAAATGCATAAACAAGAATCTATGGGAAGATCAATTAAATCACTGCAAGATTTAATACAATAAAAAGATGCTTTAATACAGTTACTCTAAACAACAATAAACTCTTCACTCCTATCTGAAAGCAAGTGAAGTATAGTCCTACAGCATAGACCTGGAAACTTCTGAAGAATGTCTGATGCTCATAAGATGCTCGTATCTTAACTATAAATAAAGGCAGGAGGCAGGACACCACACGTGTACAGCGAATACACAAAAAGATAGGACATATAATGTTAACTGACACGAGAATACTATAAATGCGCAACGGCAGTAATGCTCGACACAAAAGAGAAGTACTTCCTTATCAACGAAACAGTCTACTATGGTTGTGCAACTCAACAACAACCTAGACTAATAAAAGCTTGTGAATAATAATGCATACATATCAAAAGAGTTTAGGTCCTAACTAGTGTCTGCTAAGTGAATAAAGTCTAGCTGGGATATCAAGGTTAGGAAACTGTGGCTGAGCAAGACAGGCTCATAGCCTAGTGTTGTCCTTAAGGCGGTATGGTTAAAGTTACGTTAATGACGGGGATGCTCTCTTGGTAAACCCAGATCTCAAGTATCTGGCTCTACCCTGGCAATCCCTCAAAAGTCAAGCAAAGAGACAGCACTGTGTTATAAGGTAGTAGGCTAATGCCCTCTTACAACACGATGCTGCGCTCACAAAAGACACAACCTGAAGGACGACCTAGGCTACCACAGAAACCGTCGAAATCGTGTAGGTATAAGCGATCCGTACACACATCGGTGACAACGATAACAGAAGCCCTATCCCAGTCTAGCATTAAATAACCAAGCAGAGCATTACTGATAATGAGGGAGACATAAACGAAGAGTCATGAAACCTCCATAACTTAAGGACGCTAAGGGAGACACACACAGAGTCATCAAACCTCCATAGACTAAGAACCCTTATAGTCTATTCTAATACATGTAAATATCTCTGAGAGCGACGCACACAATACGATGGGCCGATATGAAATCGTGTACAGAACCCAAAGGGAGTGCTGTGATGTTAAAAGATTAGAGGAATGAAAGAAAAGAAGTTGAGTGAGAGAGACAGTATCAGAATGGTGGGGATATGGGGGACAGTTGTAAAAAGGGTGTTAGTCGTGCGTGTCCCTAGCCTGCTCTGAAGAAGGCAGCTCCTGTGGACCCACATGCACACAGGAGCCCACAAAGACGCGGTGGTCGGCCAATCACAGGCCGAGACGTCACAAGGCAGCAGGTGTCACGTGACACAGCCAGGCAGGCCAGCCAATCGAGGGGCGTGAGACAGCACGCGCACGAGCCTCCGAGCGAGGGAAGCAACACATGTATACGCACGCACACACTACCACCTCACTGCCTATATTGTTCTCTCTCCTTAACAATATACAATGCATGTTATATTCTATCAATGAAATAAAATACTTCCCGTTGTCACAGACGAAAATAAAGACCACCACTGGACTGTCTGTGACAATACGATTGCTAGGAAAGAAAGAACAACATTCTCTGATAACTGTAGCCCATTGCAATGTCCCTGGCGAGCGCTAGTGGCTACCGGGAGGCGATTCTGCCAACGCTGGTAGGCGTCCCAATATGTTTACACTATGTTACTTTCTTTTTAGGATCGTATGTTGAAATATGGCCTGATGATGGATGTGTGATACGTCCGAAAATTTGCAAATATATAATTCTCAACATGTATACTGTTGTGGCTCTTGTCCTACTCTTCATCTACAAAATTATATATATATATGTATAATATATATATATACAGGGTGTTTTAACCCTTAAAGAGAGGCTCGCAACATAAGTCGAGTTGAAAAAACTGGCAAAAAACGGGTGAAAAAAGGGTTGAAATCGAGTGAAAATGGGTGGGAGAGTAATGATCCATACGTCCGACATCTGTGGCCTCCCGGCCCACACTAACTCCAGTTCCCCCACCGCGCGTGAGGATGACAGTGTAACCAATAGTTCGCTAAAAGTGAGCAAGGTAGCAAAATCAGCTAAACTTCCATCTTCGAGGTAACACTGTCAGTGCTCCACGAGTGCTACGTAGCTCTATGTGGCGTCATTGTGTAGCGATTTCCACCTAGTTTTCGGCGCAATACAGTTCCTTTCATGGATGGTTGATATAGCAGTCAGAACGGCCCGGAAAGGCCCAAAACGGCCACAGAGCACCCGCTAGAGGAGGGTTAAAACAACACTGCCAGAGTATGACGACCACATTGATCAAAATATATAATTCACATATTTCTATTCTATTTTTACCAAAAATATATTGTAACGGAGATAAATGGTTATTTAGAAATGTAGCAAAACAGGGTTCTGAGCTCAGCACAAAACATATGATACATAATATGAATGATTACCAAGTAAAAAAGGTAAAGAGGAGATATCTAATGACCTAATCACATATGAATAATTACAAAATCAAAGTTACATAAAATTGGTAATGATATTTTGCAATTAGAAGAAAACTGCTAAGTATTATAATCGAAGTAGCGTAAAAAGATATTCACCATTTGTAACGATGACCAAGAGGTAAAATAATGAATCTCAAGTCTGGGTCAGGTATCCGAACACTGCTATAGGTAATTTAATCGTTCGTGAAACTGTTTGAATGGGAAAAAATTGTTCCTGCGCAATTTACTGTTTCAATACAAATACCTCATTACGTTACTATTATCACAGAGTACTAACGAATTATTTCTATCAGTTTTATGGTTGAAGTTTGACGAATTTACGTAGCTGTAGACATACAAGTATACGGTGTTCACTAATGAATATTTAAAATCATCTAATGGTACCCAAAACAAACAATTTACGTCACTTGGACTTAACGAGTATAAAATAACAAAGGCAGAGACACACCTAAATAACGACAATCCATATTTATGTGATATTATAAGGTATATAAAATCACTATGACAGAAGAAGATAGCACCATGGCCGAGCAGATGATTAAACACATGAGAAGATTCGTTATGACTCCAAAGCTTCGAAGAAAAACTCGAACTGGGATGGGAGGCAAGAGGTAGGCTATTTGGGGGGGGGGAGGGTGGACACTAGCCCGTGTTCGGATTATAGCTCATACCTGGGTGTCACTAATTATTTTACTCTATGCTGTTTAAATCATTAATGGTATAATATTATTTTGCATTTTATCCTTAGATAATCTTCTTCGTTATTGTATTTACTAATTAGCAGATGAGGTCTGGCAGTGTTGTTTTAAAACACCCTGTATATATATATATATATATATATATATATATATATATATATATATATATATGTGTACATATACAGTATATATATATATATATATATATATATATATATGTATATATATATATATATATATAGTACTTATTTCTACGTTTGCTACTAAGGTGGGAATAATTCGACAGTTGTTAAGAAGTTTGTATCCTTTGTGTCCTTTGTATCCTTTGTTTAACAAAACTTCCTGATATCATATATCCTCATAGCAACCGATTCTCTGTTCGGGCCGGAATGAGTTCAATCCATAAATTGAATATTACCGTCGACCCAATATAGATTGTACGTTGGAACTCTTAAATTCCCGTTACCACCTATTTGGATACCCGTTATTCAGGCATTGATTCACTCCGACTTCGATCCATAGGAACGGCGCTATTTCCAATAGAATTAACAAAACTTTACTGCGCCTCAATATGTCCTATGGTGAGAACAAGGCCTTAACCTATCTAATCTAAACGTCCCTAAACTTACAACCAATCTGTATATATATATCATATGTTTTACTACGCCTCAATATGTCCAATCGTAGGACCTAGGCTTTAATCACGTTAATCTAGACGTTCCTATATTTGCATCTTATCTATTCGTATCATATATCTCAAAAACACGTAAATATGTACCCGTAGGCAATTACATATTCTAACTCTGTTCTGGAGTGTCCCACACTACTGATTCCTATCTCACAAATGAAGTTATCCAATACAATTTAACTTCTATTTATTTCACTTATAATCAAGTTTCAACTCATGTAGATCATTACATAATTCAATATATCCGATATGTCAACATTACCTTATTACAACAATTTAACACTTGATCGCCTGGTATATCAGAACACTATTTAATTCAAACATAAAATGACTACTTTCAATAATACAACACCCTTTGTAATAGTAGCCTCGACTTGTTACTTATGTCATGATTACAGGGTCGCTTAATCTGAGAACCGTATTCCGTACAATAGTCGCTTTAATCGAATAACGATGTTTCCTTTATACATAAACAATATATTTCATCAAACGGACTAGTGTCCTTCCTGACTATTTCTCAAGCTAGGTCTAACCTATCACAAACATGATTAATTCCCATTCATTGATAATTGACATAACCCCATTATCATTAATCATTATATAAACAGATTCCCGTATGATTCTTAGTAATCCCCTTTACTTATTACCCTATAATATCCTATCCTATTTATAGCTAAATGGCATGGAGCCTTCTCTATCATTAACAGCTATCTCTCTCAACAATGCATCCTTTTATTTATCCATGAGTCTATTGTTTTCTCTTTCTTTTTGTTCTATAAGAACACATCTAATTTTAATTGGATGGAACTACTGGGTTTGTCAAGCATTTTTCTCTCTTTCCATGACATCATGATCTCCAATTCTTACCTTATAGACCATGTCGTTGACCTTTTTGACCACCTCAAAAGGACCCTTCCATTGTAGCAATAGTTTGTTTGAATCTGTTGGCAAAAGTAGTAACGCTCTTTGCCCCACATTCAGCTGTCGAGGAGTAGTCTTCTTATTGTAGTGATGTCTATACTGCTCTCTTGCCTCTGCAAGACTCTCCTGGGTTATACGACAAGTCTCCTCCAACTTATTGTGCAACTCAAAGACGTACTGATAAGTGTTCTGTACCTGGTGTTCCTTGGGTCCTGTCCACATCTCCTTCAACCCCTGGATGGGTCCCCGCACTTCCCTCCCGTAGAGAAGCTCGAAAGGCGAGATCCGGTGCTGGCTTGCGGTACTTCCCTGTAGGCGAACATCAAGGCTGGCATATACTGGTCCCAGTCACGTGGCCTCTCCTGACACATCCGCCTCAGCATCTGCTTTAATGGTCCGTTGAATCTCTCGTTCAAACCATTATGCCTGGGATTATAGGGGGTGGTATGCAGTTGCTTAACACTAATTAGTCTGCAAATTTCTTTCATGAGATGAGAGGTGAACTGAGTACCACGGTCACTTAATATTTCCTCTGGTAGTCCTACCCGTGAAAACACCTCCAATAAAGCCTCCGCTATTTTCTCAGTTTCAATACTAGGTATTGCTACTGCCTCCGGGTACCTGGTTGCGTAGTCCACTATTGTCAAGATATACCTGTTACCCCTCTCCGTTTTAGGATTAAGTGGCCCAACCAGATCTACAGCTACTTTCTTGAAAGGGGCATCAATTAAAGGAACCTCACCTAGTGGAACCTTGGTGACCCTTCCTCGTGGCTCTGTCCTCTGACACACATCACAACTCCGACAATATCTTTTAATGTCCCCATACCCACCTGGCCAGTAGAAGCTGTCGAGGATTCTGTCGCAAGTCTTCTTGATGCCGAGATGGCCTCCCATCAGACCTTTATGAGCTAGGTGTAGGACCTGGGGTCGCCAAGCCTCCGGTACAACAACCTGGTTATTTTCACCATTTTGAAAGATCTGTCTGTACATGACACCATTAATAAGAGTTATCATAGCAGTACCTTTACCTCTCAAAGTTTTCCCCACATGCTTACGCAAAGTGTCCAAACTATCATCAGCTTCTTGGGCACGCTTTAATTCCGGAGAGGAGCCAAGGGCTTGTCCTTCCTTGCTTGGTTCCTGGTGACTGCTGCTGCTACACAATGGTCTTTTCCCTGTTCCTCCAAAGTTGCTCCTGGAACATTTCCAATTATCAAATCACAAACCGCATCATCCAGACGTGTTGCAGACACTTCTCCCTTAAAGTATGGAGTATGGACATGTATTTTAGCCACTTTACAAACGCGAACAGTGTTATCAATCAAAACACACTTCTTTGGCTTCCAGTTCCAACTCAGCCCTACGCTTCTCATCCGCAGCAACAGCTAAACGAGCCTGCCTCTCCTCAGCAAGAACTAGTCTCTCCTCGGCTCGCCTATCCCTTGCCAATTCTCGCTCATATTTAACAAATTCTTGAAGACCAGTGAGTCCCAACTTCTTACCAGCTGTAATTAACTCATTAATATGCATTTCGGATATGGCTGTTGACAACAAAAAATAATAATCCAGACACCTCACAAGATCAGAAAGTAAACAATGTCATAGATAAGCCACACATTACCATATCCAGATTAAATCAAATAGTTAATATTAATTAATGGCTGCCAGATATCAAAAGAAAACTCCAAACACACCACAAGATCAGAAGAAATAAAATCCAGACACCTCACAAGATCAGAAAGTAAACGTCAAGAGATAACACACATATCACCTCACCAGATTCAATTAAATCATTAACCCGTACAGCCCCAGCGACGCGCCTGACGCGTCGGCGATGTATGTAACGCACAGCCCCAGAGACGCGCCTGGCGCGTCACCCTAATTGCGCCGACCGTAACCTCAGGTGTAGCCACTCAAGAGGGCTCAGATTTGTATGGGAACTGTGTACGTATCCCACGCAACCGTGCCGATGATTGAAAACTCTCAAAGTCCACGTGCGTGCGCGCGAGCGCGCAATAACCTGTTTTTTGGGGATAATTGCCTTCAATTTTTTACTCTTGTAAAATCCGTTTTCGGGGGCTCTGTAGGACCATTGTTTAAGCTTTTTGAGCGGTTTTTCGTGGTTTTTCCTTCATTCCTAACCCATTCGCTATTGTTTCTGGAATAAAACCATTTTTTGAAAACCGGCCGGGTTCTGGTGCGCAAACATTACAAAACTAGCCGGGGCTCCACGGGTTAATATTAATTTCGGACATGGCTGCTGGATATCAAAAGAAAACTCCAAACACCTCACAAGATCTCAAAGAAAACAAAACTGTCACAACTATATCACAAGTCACACAACACAGGGTTACAAACCATTAAATCCCGGTCAGGCCCCCATTATTATGTCACATATTGAGGTTAATGAGAGCTGAACATATGACATAATATATAGAAATATGGTTTGCAATACCTGGTCATGAAAACACATACAAATTTTTTATAACATTTACTTTATGAAAGTAACAAGTACAGCCCAATGCCCAAGTATGCCTTAATCCTATCATTAATCCTACAAAAATAACACAATCATAATTACATAGCCTAACAATTACATGGTGACTCCAGTGAGAATCAGTCCAGGCTCCACCCAAACACCGGCACTTACTCAGAGAGTTGGAATCTATCAGCTGGCAAGCTGTGTGTGTGGCAACAACAGACACCTCCTCTCAACAGGACGGTATCACTTAACCCGGGAACTGCGGGAAGACTCTTAAGAGTTCCCCCGGCGGACTGCGGGAAGACTCTTAAGAGTAAGGCTATTAAAAAAACATTTAACACCTTACGAGCGGCCTATGCGGTTTATTTATGTGTACCGCCCAGCGGGGTGTTTTTAGCCAAAATAGGGCTGTTTACGTGATCATTTTCATGCCTAAATAAGACCCAGAACGTAAAACAAGTACCTATCCCTGAAAGGGCATAAACAGAGCTTTCGAATGACACCATAACGATCCTTGTATGATGGATAGTTTTCTTGCAATAACCGTGCAACGCGAGTGCAAAAAGCAGGTAATTCGGTACTTTCGGTACATAATTGAGTATGTAGCGAGTGAGAGAGGGAGGAGTGAGCTGAGATTTGTGTCAGTAGGTTCGCCGCGGTGGTCTGGAGCAGTCATACGCTCGCTAGTCCTGCCACACTGTCTCTCTCTCTCAGCCACATTACGTGCTGAAATTGCCACTCGAGTTATGTCGAGCGCCGCCACATAGTCCAGCTTTATTTAACTCGACTTATGTTGCTCGCCGCTAATTAAGGGTTAAAACACCCCAAATGTTTTTTTTTTTTCTTTATTGCCCCTGGGCCATGCCAAATATCACTCCTCCACCTCCCCTCCTTCCCCACTTTCCTCACCTCCTTCAGTTATCACCTATTTTCCCTGTTATTCCCTTATTCTGTGGTATATTTTCGTGCTAACATTAGCGAGTTGCAAGCAGGGCATTGTCATCACTGTTAGCAAGTGAGTGCAGAGAGAGAGAGAGAGAGTATCGATCGACAGTCTCTCTCCAGACGTGGGGAAAAGTGGTGGGAAGGGAGGTTGCCTCAGCCATACATTATGTAACTCCCGGCCTGTATCGCCGATTTTGAGCATCCAAACGCTGTTTCCACTTGTTTTATTGTTGTAACAGGTTAATACCTTTATAATCAACCTATAATAGGCGCATATGGATAAGTATTAACACCTTAAGAGCGGCCTATGCGGTTTATTTATATGTACCGCCCAGCGGGGTGTTTTTAGCCAAAATAGGGCTGTTTACGTGATCATTTTCATGCCTAAATAAGACCCAGAACGTAAAACAAGTATCTATCCCTGAAAGGGCATAAACAGAGCTTTCGAATGACACCATAACGATCCTTTTATGATGGCTAGTTTTCTTGCAATAACCGTGCAACGCGAGTGCAAAAAGCATGTAATTAGCCACTTTCCCGATACAATTCCTTATATAGCGAGTGAGAGAGGGAGGAGGGAGCTGGGATTCGTGTCAGTATGTTCGCCGCGGTGGTCTGGAGCAGTCATACGCTCGCTACTCTCCTGCCACCACTTGTCTCTCTCTCTCAGCAACATTACGTGCTGAAATTGCCACTCGACTTATGTCGAGCGCCGCCACATAGTCCAGCTTTATTAAATACGACTTATGTGGTGAGCCGCTAATTAAGGGTTAATGCTATTTATGGTAAAATAACGATGTTAGTGATGGGAACAGCTCAAATATGTCAGCACAGGAGTGTGGTGTCTCATACCCACCATGCGCACTTCAGAGGTTAATGAGACTTAACACAAACCATTAAATAAGGCTTCACATAAGCCAATATATAAGGCTTTACATAAATCACATCACATCCTAATGAACACTTCACAATACGTTACACTAAAATACAGTAAATTCAAAGTTACTTCTCCACACACACACACAGCTGCTACGCCGACACCCTCCTCACCCTGGAAGACAACCGGCTGGTAGTGAAGCCTGCACCGTTCTGCCAGGCTGGCGCCAGACAGCTCACTCGTCACCTCCGTTTTCCATCACACAATCCTTCTGGAACAGTGACACGTCATATTTGTTAGTTACTGTCGTGAATCCTAGCTGGTATATATACCGTAGTTTGAATTTCCCGGGTTCACTACAGCTGG
Organism: Paralithodes platypus; assembly: GCA_032716605.1. Taxonomy (NCBI): domain Eukaryota; kingdom Metazoa; phylum Arthropoda; class Malacostraca; order Decapoda; family Lithodidae; genus Paralithodes; species Paralithodes platypus. The sequence goes on from CM064574.1 coordinate 20,427,881, forward strand.
TTCCTTTTGGTTTATTACTTTATTTATCTTTGTGGATAAATATTACTGTGGTTGCACCAATTATATCTTAGTTTATTTTCCCTTATTATTTAATCACGGGGGACGATATAGAACCCTTAAATTAATTTTATATTGTTACGATAAAAGGGAATCTAAGTACACTTCACACACAGACTTCGTCCCGCTAACAACAAACCACCAGTTGCTGCCACATAACAACAGAACTTCACCTATCGACATGTCCATCACCTAACCTACACTCTTTGCATCACAGCTAAGTTCCTTTAATACTAGAAGTACTTCATAGATATTACTGGGACTACCACAGATAGCCTACATATACAATCTAACACGTAAGTCCAACGCCGACCGGTATCATATTTATAGCCTAGGCCAATTCATCTTTCCAGGTCTAAACATTTAATTTATATCCGTTTTTCCTCTACCCCCTAGGAATAATAAACAGGATATAATTGGTGCCGTGTGACCAGGATACTGGGCCATCTGTTATATTGATAAGAATTGGGGGGGTATTAGGCCTGACTTGTCTGCCTTTGTGTAGAGCTGGGCGATCCAGTGGACAAATGTTGAGGGGCGCATATGTCCGGGATTTTCCGCTGGACCGTCCAGTGCAGTGCCCTGCTTTTTTTTTTGTTAAGCAGTTCTATAGACCAGGGGCAAGGGTGGACACTGTCAGACAGACCTCAGCCTGGGTTAGATGCGCCAGGGAGCCGGAAGGTGTTAGATAGGCTACTGGACAGAGCGTGTGCCTTCTTTGAGGAGAAGGATGGGGCCGAGGAGGAGCAGTCGACGCAATAGGCTAGATCTAAAGACTAGGACGACGGCTGCAGCTGTTCCTACTTCAGAGGAGTCTTGATCCTTCTTTCTTTTTCTTTGTAATTTGTTAAAATTTAATATAGCCTAGCCTAGTAAAGTAAATATTGTAAAGTAGAGTAATATGACATAGGGAAATTTTCCTTTTCTTTGATCATTTGTAAACTCACAGGGGGCACGCGATCTGCATGCTTCAATTTGCTTGGTTGCTGTCGTCATCAATGTAAGTAGGTTAGCCTAGGCTTAGAATAGATTAGAATAGGTTAGCCTACAGTGACGATTAGTATTGTTGTTCCTTAAGCTTTAATTTCCGTAAACTTTTTAAGAATGGATGAGAAAATAAAGTCATTGCGGCGGTTCAGGGCCGCCAAGAAGGGAGGGATTACTAAGCTTACCTCTAATCTGTCTGAATTTATTGAACATGCTGCTACACTGCATGATGTAAAGGGTGTGAAAATAACTTTAGAAGAGGCCCTAACTGATATCAAGTCGTATAATGTAGAGTTGTATAGCTTATATTCAGATGATCAGTTAGAGGATGAGATGGTGAAAGATAATTTATGCAGTATGTTAATCAAGTAAACGGTCAGTTAGCTGACTTAGATAGTGCTCTACAGACAACCAATACTGGTAGATCTCATGATGGTGCAGCAAGTAGGAAACAGAAGGGTATTAAGCTACCCTCCCTGAAGTTGCCAGTTTTTGATGGGGATCCAACACAGTGGGTGGGTTTCTGGGAGCTCTTTGATTGTAGTGTTCACTCCCAAACAGACTTAACTGACATTCAGAAATTTACGTATCTAAAGGGACAACTTAGTGGTGAGGCTCTACAAATTGTTAGTGGATTTAGTTTGGTCGCTGCAAGTTATGAACCAGCGGTCACTATACTGAAAAACAGTTATGGTCAAAAGGATCGCATCAAAGCAGCTCACATAGCGAAACTGTGTAATCTCCCGCATCCTAGCCAGGAGGTCAGTGCTCTGAAAGATTTGTCCGCGTCATTTGAGTGTGCGTTAGAGTCATTACGCTCTATGAACGTAACAGTAAGTGAAATGTGTGCAGTACTGTTGCATAATAAACTTCCTAGTGCACTCTCTGAAGTGATTAAGCGTGAATTAAAAGACAACTGGCTGGATGTGGATGAATATGTTCGTGTGTTTAAGACTGAAGTGTGCAATCTAGAAAGTAGACATAATCCACTAGAACAGTTTGGGGCGACCGCCACAGCAGCATATGCAGTGTATCAGAAACCCGATACCAAGCAGAAGTATGGATGTAAATTGTGTTTAAAGATAGGACATTTTGGGGCAAAGTGTGCAAAATACAAGAACAGTCCCGCCAAGGCCAATAGAGCAAGGCAGTTGAAATTGTGCGTCGGGTGCCTGTCGTCAGAACATGGCAGCCAGGGGTGTACTAACCCTAAAATTAAGCCGTGCCGATTCTGCCAACAGAAACATTTTAATTATTTGTGTCCGACGCCACGCCTTGAACAAACTGGACAACCAGCAGCCCCTGAACCAACAGTGACCATGGCTGTGGCTTCGGGCCGTAATGCAGTGTTGTTGCCTACCATTCAGATTCCCTTGACCAACAGAAACGGTCATACCAGTAAAGTAAGAGCTTTGTTGGACCAATGTTCGCAGCGTACCTTCATCTTGCGCTCTGCTTTATCGCAGCTTGATTACGTTAGGGTCAGTAAGGAACAGCTAAGGCTCCAGGGATTTACTGGCTCACTTGGTAGTACTGAGTATGAAATAGTAGAGTTAATCTATCATCACAGAAGAAGGGTGCGTAAATTGAGGGCCGTTGTGGTGGAGGAGTTACCAGTATACAAGCCAGGGAGAGGATTAGGGATGGAGGTAAATGATATCAAGGCTCGGGGTTACAAATTAGCCGATCCAGGTATCACTGATGGAGATATGATAGGGTTACTGATTGGGGCGGACTTTTATTACCACTTTGTACATTCAGGCTATGTCAGGGAAGGAAGTATAGTTATGTTACCCACAATTTATGGTTATGCACTGAGTGGCATTTATCAGTCAGATATAGAAGAGACCCATGTAGAGTTAGTCACTGTTCTTAAGTTAGCAGTAGACCCTTTAGTGGAGATACAGGAAGATATTGGCAGGAATTCTCCAGAATTAAAGGATCTGACAGTTCTATGGGACTTGGACCATATTGGTATAAGTCCTAATGAGACTGGTAAGGGTGGGGAGAGAGTCTTAAATAGATTTTCTGAAACGGTACAATATTCCGAAGCACAGGGACAGTTTAGAGTGGAACTGCCGTGGAGAGATAACATAGATAAATTACCTGATATCTTTAAGTTAGCCCTGGGCAGAATGAGGGGCTTGCAAGGTAAGTTTATAAAGGATCCCAACTACTGTCAACAGTATACAAAGGTTCTGGATAATCAGATAGAAAGGGGGTTTATTGAAAGGGTAGAAAACAGGATTCAAGCTGGTCATCCCATTCACTACTTAGCTCACCATGGTATTACCAAGGAGAGTGTTTGACTGTTCGGCTAGGATGGACAAGAAGGCGTTCAGTCTGAAGGACTGTCTCCATACAGGTCCATCGCTAGTGGCTGACCTCACCCAGGTGCTTCTGCGCTTTAGATGCCACCAATTTGCCTGGGTGAGTGATATTGAGAAAGCATTTCTCATGGTGGGGTTGAGTGAGAAGGATAGGGATGCTACTAGGTTTCTGTGGCCCGTTGATCCCTTGGATGTTGCAAGACCTTACATTGTGTACCGGTTCCATGCAGTTTTGTTCGGGGCCACCTGTTCCCAGTTCCACCTTAATGCTACCATTCAAAACACCTGAGAGTTTGCGGGAACTGTTGCACCTGAAGGGTATAGCTTCCGCCAAACAAGACGGGGTTAAGGTGCTTGGCGTTGAGTGGCAAACTGATAAGGATATGTTACAGGTTAATTTCCGCGTAAGTAGCCCTGCATTGGTTACAAAACGCGAGGCTCTAAGTCTAACCGCGAGTGTTTTCGATCCTCTAGGAGTGTTGCTACCGGTAACCATCCGGGCGCGGAGGTTCGTACAGGACTTGTGGAGATTAGAGTGTGGGTGGGATGTCCCCATTCCAGATGACATGAGAGCTAACTGGCAGGGTATTTATAATGATATGATAGATAGTACAGGTATCATGTTTCCCCGTCAGGTCACTAATTCTAAGAGGGTTACGCTTCACCTATTTAGTGGCGCTAGCTCAGTAGCATATGGTGTAGCGGCCTATGCGGTTGGTGATGAGGTGAGTAGGTTAGTAATGGTCAAAGCTAAGGTGGCGCCTATTAAGTCCCTCACCATACCTAAGATGGAGTTGACTGCTGTTCTTCTCGCAGCTCGTCTCGCATGTTATATATGTGAGGCCTACGTGGATGAGCTGATTATAGAGAATGTATACCTCTGGTCGGACAGCCAGATAACCCTATGCTGGTTGTCTAGTAAAAAGATTTTGCCTATATATGTTCAAAATGGAGTTGATGAGATAAAGTCATTAGTCCCCGGCGCTCATTTTCGTTATGTGTCCACAGAGGACAACCCCAGTGATCTAGTTACCAGAGGGATTTCATATGTGTCCTTAGTTGCTTCTTCGCTTTGGTGGGGAGGGCCCACATGGCTACCTCACCAAATGCTATGGCCTGATCATGGCCCAATAGGGGGCTCAATAGGAGGAGACACCACTGTGGGTTGTAACATGAGTCAAGAAGGAACCCTGTCATTGCCGGTACTGGTTGCCCCTACTGCCATATTGAATTGGGACCGGTATGGCTCATATATGAAGTCATGGCATGTAATGGCATGGGTCCTTAGGTTTATTAAGACTCTTAAAGAGAAGATACAAGGGAATTATCAGTCAAAACCGGCATACTTGACGGTGCCGGAATTAAGAGCAGCAGAGTCAGCCATGATTAAGGTAGCTCAGAGAGAAGCTTATTCTGAGGAACACCACTATTTGTCAAAAGGACAGGGCACACCAAGCAATATAGTGAAGCAGTTAGGCCTCTCTATATGGAGGGAGGCTTGATACGCTGTAGAGGTATGCTACACTTTTCAGCTTTACATGATAGCGCCAAGTACCCTATCCTTATCCCTAATAAACATCGTATAGCCACTCTCCTTAGTAATTACTGCCACAAAGTGTGTAACCATAGTGGTGTTAGTTATGTTGTAAATTACATAAGGCAAAGATGGTGGATCCCCAAGATTAGACAGGTAGTAAAGAAAGCCTTAAGGGGATGTATCATCTGCAAGAGATTGCAAGGTACATCATACCGTGCTGTACAGGCCCATCCATTGCCGGAGTTTAGGGTTCAGGAAGTGAGTCCTTTCCAGGTAACGGGGGTTGACTACACAGGTGCCTTGTCAGTAAAAGAGAAGGGGGGTACTGTAAGTAAACTATATGTAGTCTTATTCACCTGTGCAGTTACTAGAGCGGTCCATGTAGAGACGGTGTCTAACCTCTCCTGTGAATCATTTTTGCATGCGTTCTGTAGGTTTAGTAGCAGGAGGGGTTACCCTGATATTATGATGAGTGATAATGCCACCACTTTTGTTAGCGGAGCCAGTACATTACGGGAGTTGATGGATGATGCAAGGTTAAAAGGTACTCTAGCGGAATTCAAGTGCGAGTGGCGGTTTATACCGGCCAGGGCGCCATGGTTTGGTTCCGTATGGGAACGGGTCATTGGCATCCTAAAGGCTGGCTTGAAGAAGGTACTGGGTCGAGCATTGGTTACCACAGAGGAACTGAATACGGTATTACTGGAGCTCGAGGCCACAGTCAATGATCGCCGGCTTGGCTACAGCTACAGTGATCTTGAAGACCCTCTACCCATGACTCCTTCACAACTGGTTCATGGGAGGCGGATCAGAAGCTTTCCAAGGCGGGAAGTCACGGATGAAGATCTCAAGGACACGACGTGGCGTAACAACGATTCCGTCAACCAACGCTTCCAATATGTTACAAAACTCTCACATGACCTGTGGAAAAGGTGGAGCACTGATTATTTAATATCACTCAGGGAGAAACATCGTCACTTAATGGTAAAAAGAGGGATAGCATCGCCGCAAGTTGGGAACGTCGTTCTAGTACATGATGACGGCCCCCGACTTTTTTGGCGTATAGGTCGGATAATGAAACTTCTTCGTGGTCCTGACCACGAATGTAGGGTAGTTCAGGTAAAAACAGGAGCCGGTTTGACCACCAGACCGGTGGTTAAGCTATACCCACTAGAGATAGATTTAGAGGTAGTGGATGGCGACAGCAAGCCGAACTCTGATAATATCCTTCCTGCTACTGGAGCGGACCGAGGTGATACCCCTCAGAGGCCGTCATGTCGGGCTGCTTTGGGTTCCTCCCAGTTGTGGCGATCCATGATCGGGACGGGACAATTGTAAATACTTTGTATATAACTGGTGGCGGAGTATGTCGTGAACCCTAGCTGGTATATATACCGTAGTTTGAATTTCCCGGGTTCTATATCGTCCCCTGTGATTAAATAATAAGGGATTATAAACTAAGATATAATTGGTGCAACCACAGTAATATTTATCCACAAAGATAAATAAAGTAATGCGTATAAACAAAAAGGAACCAGCTGTCGTGAGACAGCTGGTTCCTTTTTGTTTATACGCATTACTTAATTTATCTTTGTGGATAAATAATACTGTGGTTGCACCAATTATATCTTAGTTTATTATCCCTTATTATTTAATGACGGGGGACGATATAGAACCCTTAAATATATTTTATATTGTTACGATAAAAGGGAATCTCAGTACACTTCACACACAGACTTCGTCCCGCTAACAACAAACCACCAGTTGCTGCCACATAACAACATAACTTCACTGATCTTCACCTATCGACATGTCCATTACCTAACCTACACTCTTTGCATCACAGCTAAGTTCCTTTAATACTAGAAGTACTTCATAGATATTACTGGGACTACCACAGATAGCCTACATATACAATCTAACACGTAAGTCCAACGCCGACCGGTATCATATTTATAGCCTAGGCCAATTCATCTTTCCAGGTCTAAACATTTAATTTATATCCGTTTTTCCTCTACCCCCTAGGAATAATAAACAGGATAGTTACAATCAGACTTAATACATATATTATCTCCCGTTTTCAGGCAACAATATACATATAAATAATTCCTTAATAATAAGATCTGGAGTCATCATGTATGCCATAACAATTGATAAATTCCTTCCGTTCTCTCTCAATTAGTATAGGGTAAACTCAAGCTGAATTTTTGACACCCATTAAGGGTCCTTTTAAAAGTCAGGGTTGTTTCTGGAGCAGTCTTCAACACCTCATAGCCGGCCAATATGTCTTCTGGAAGTCTTCAGTCCCATCTACTACTTGTCGCTCCTCTTGAATTGCTTGGTTATAAGTGTGTAAGCTAGCAATGTGACGACAACCACCAGGATACTGATGGTGTATCTGGTCAGCAGTGGAAAATTGTTGTAGGCCAGAGGTGGACGTTATTGGTGGGTGGTGAGCAAGCTGGTAGGCTGGAGCAGGTTTGGCCAAGCTCCCATCACTGTACACGTGAGGGAGAGGTAGAGAGTTGCTGGCAGGTTGGCCCAGTGGAGTCTGTGACGTGAGTGCCATCTGCAGCCCCCCCCCCCCCTTTATAGCTCCGCCCCACGATTTGGCACGCTGTGATTGGTTGAGCCAGCCGCCCAGGCAGTACTTTCTCTAGCCGCGCATTTGGTAGGTTTCTTTCTCCCTCCTCGGGTCTTCTCTCTTCGTAATAAGTCCCAGGGAGATGGTTGCAAAGGTCTTGTAGTGGCTTACGGGAGTATGGGGCTTTCACTGATGTCATTGACCTATTGCAACTCGAAGAAACGTCCGGTGTAGGCGGCCGGTGGACGGAGCGGGAGCGATTCGAAAAGTGGAGATGTGTGCGCGGCTGGCTCGGTCATTACGTGCTCCGACAACGGAGGCTCCTGATTGGCTGCCCGGGAGGGTGTGGCAGAGTTGTGGGAAATGTCAAACTCAGCTGGTTTAAAGAGATGGTGATTTGCAGCGCGTTGATTGACTGGCAGGATTCTTACTATATATACTGTATATATATATATATATATATATATATATATATATATATATATATATATATATATATATATATATATATATATATACTGTATATATATATGTATATAAAAAAATATGTAATTATATATATATATATTTTGTTTTCTATATTCCAACTTACTCCCTCTCGGGCATAGGCTGAGAGCCTGGACATTCACCGCTGTACAATGAGCAGTGAAGCCTGTGATGTCTTGCTCCAGTCTAGAGAGTGAGACATGTGAAGCACATAGAGTACAACGAGCACCTGCCATCTTGCCTTCACATGAGGCACGCTGCTCACTCATGGCCCGAAGAGACTCTATCTCTGAAGCCACCTCGTTCCCGTGCTTCACTCTCTCACCCCCTACACTCGGAGTCTCACTCTAGCACACACACACACACACACAGCGCCACCTGTTGAGCAGATAACTTACCAGGCATTGCACCCCTATAGCATATTTTGACTATGGGAATATTCATACAGTGCTATTTAATCAGGGAACAATGAGGGTATTTTATTGGCGATTCGGTGGGCTTTGTGGTAATGCACTGATACTAGATACAGCACAAATTCCATCCCAATAATATCTTCCCATTGATACAATGGGATTTGAACCCAGGACCTTTGGATTACCAGGCCAGTGGCAAGACCACTCCGCCACACCTCCCCTCAGTATATATATATATATATATATATATATATATATATATATACTGTATATATATATATATATATATATATATATATATATATATCTATATATATATATATATATATATATATATATATATATATATATACTGTATATATATATATATATATATATATATATATATATATATAATGTATATATGAGGGGGCGCGAATCCAAAGGGTCCTTACCACCGCTGGTCCCGATTTTGAGATTTTAATATATATCAATGTTTTCATAACTCTTCTACAGTTTTGGTTTGGATATGAGTCCCTTATGTCACTTGCAATATGGTTGAAACTCCTATAAAGTAAGCATGGTTTTAGACCATACGATCGGAGATCATTTCGGCACCATAATTCTTGCAGAATCCAAGGGGCCACAACTCTCCTAACCCAGCGAGCTTCCGTTTTCTTTGGCTAGACGTGTGAGTCAGACAGAGATAGCAATGTGTAAAAGGTGTGTTTTTTTGTTTTTCTTAGTTTCGTCCTTAGACGTACATCAAGTTTAAAACAAAAAAATTACAAAAAGCTTCACTTTAAATTCGTACATTTCTCAGCTCCTCAACTTTACTTATATAAAAGTTCATTGTGCCGCTAACTGCTTTCAAAGTTTGGCGCGACTTTTTACAAAATGGGATCATTTTGTTTTGTTTTTATCACTAACATTTTTAAATAAGAATAAATAAATAAAAAAGTAACATAAGAATCTGAAAACACACATGTTGAACTAGTGTCTCCAAAAATTATCACAATACCATTATTAATATGAAGAGCGCACAAGTTTAAAAGTCGCAAAACTTTGAATGCGATTTGTGGTTAAAGTGCTTTTTAGCACTTAGGTCCCTTTGGATTTGCGCCCTCTCATATATATATATATATATATATATATTATATATTAGAGATGGAACGATTATAAATGTTCACTATTTGCGAAAGCGAATACGAATGAGAATTTTTTGTGTAGAATTTCCGAATTCGAATACGAATTGCGAATATTTCAATCTTTATTTCATCCTTCAAGAACTGGTAATTCTTTTTATATCACCAACAAACGTTAATTAAATTACTATAAAATTAATTACCAGAAGTTAATGACGATGTGAATGTGTAATTTCTTAAATATCATAAATGAACTGTATGCATTAATTTTGAATAAATTGTAAGAGTTCTGGGTGCTTGTTGCTAAGATGGTTTCTCAACCCCGATGTGAATTTTCCTTTCCGAGAAAATGTATTATTGCAAAGCTTACACTTTGCCAAGTCACTAGTGATTAACTCAAAGTAAGCCCAAACTACACAGGTGTGACTGGACGCCATTGTGCAATAGCTACAATTCTGTTCTCTTTCAAGGGAAATTGGTTGCAGTCGAGAGGCAAATACGTCCCACCTCGAGTATGGCTCACGCAACAATGAGATTATGAGCGCTTAAGCTATGAGGCCCACTGGTGGTGACCCAGAGTTGCCAACTCAAAATTTCATTTGACGCTAGATTCAGTATGAAAAAGCGCTAAAATAGTGCTTAACCCCTCCAATCCCAGCACCGTATATATATATGTCAGTAGATAAGTAACTCCCCGGTCCCAGCGCCGTATATATACGTCAGTAATGTGCTTTCCTTGTAACTGTCTGTACAACCCTGTACCAGTTACCACAACCTTTTGAGCACTGCTCCCGTGTTGGCAACACTTCTCAGCTTATATGAGACCTACTGAAGGGTGACAAGAGCCAGTGTTGCCTCATCTTTGGAGGTGGATAGATGGCCTCTCCTGCAATTTTTGCCACATTGCTTGGGACTGCTGGGGATTTATATTACTGTATCCTACGGTACAGTACGGGTTAAGTAGGATTGAAATATAATAGGCGTTTATAACGGTTATCCCTCTGAATATTATGCCATGTCTTTGACTTCCATTTATATATTTTATAGTAATCTAATTAATGTTTGTTGGTGATTAAACATCTCTAAATCTAGCGCTATAGGCGCTAAGTTGGCGACTTTGCTTGGGGATGGAGGCAGAGAGACAGAGTTACCCTTACCAACACCTGTACACTCCCTCAGTCCCAGTGTTGCCGCATTTTGGCACTAAAGTACCACATTTGGTACATTTGGCTCTCTCAAGTACATTTTATACATCTTCCAATAAAATAGTCAATATCTGGTACTAAATACGAAATCACTGGGGAAATATTATGGAATATTTTTTAGTGACATGTTATTACATTGGATATGTCTGAAATGGCAATATTGTGACGGTTCAACTGTCCGGTCCAGCACACATTTGTTTACCGTTTAGTGATCCCATTTTAGAATAATTTGGTACTTTTCACTGGCTCGATCTGGTACTATTAAATAAAGTTAAGTAGCAACACTGCTCAGTCCTCCTTCATTCCACTTTAGCGGGCCCAGCGCACATCTACACTGTTATTTATTCGTTTGTGTTAACTTTAAAAATAAATATTTTACATTTTTGTATATCTTCTATTAGTTTTGTGAAAATATTCGCATATTTGAAAATAGCTATGAATGGAAATGCGAATACGAATACGAATATTGAAAAACATAGCGAATATTCGCACATACGAATATGAAGCGAATATTCGGTCCATCTCTAAATATATAAATATATATTTATACATATATATATATACATATATATATATATATATATATTATATATATATATTATATATATATATATATATATATATATATATATATATATATATAGAGGGTGGAGGATCAGAGGAGGCGGAAAACAGGGGCAAAAGTCTGCTATTGGTGGAAGCGTAAATTAGGAGAGAGAAAGGGTTAACCGCTTCACGCATGCGCACTGGATGCGGGATGGTGGTCAGTAGGTGGGGTCGAAGCTGATTGGCTGCGTGTCAAGGGGCGTGGCCTAAGTTGTGTGGCGCCTGCAGAAGACGAAGCTGAAGGAGGTAGCGCGGGGGGCTGCGTCAAGGGCACCGGGGGGCGAGGAGGGGTGTTAGGTCCTGTAGGGTAGTGCCTTTTGGCAGAAGGAAGGATCTGAAGGTCCAGAGTTTGGTTGTTGATGTTGGGATGTAAGGCTTGGATATATAAAGCTTCGAGTATAGGTAATCTCCTTGGGTCACTTTCTTTATCGAGTATGGTGGTGTGTTTCTCTAACTCGTTGCGTGTGAGGTGACCTTGCGTGTGAGGTGACCGTGTGAGGTCACCTCACACGCAACGAGTTAGAGAAACACACCACCATACTCGATAAAGAAAGTGACCCAAGGAGATTACCTATACTCGAAGCTTTATATATCCAAGCCTTACATCCCAACATCAACAACCAAACTCTGGACCTTCAGATCCTTCCTTCTGCCAAAAGGCACTACCCTACAGGACCTAACACCCGTCCTCGCCCCCCGGTGCCCTTGACGCAGCCCCCCGCGCTACCTCCTTCAGCTTCGTCTTCTGCAGGCGCCACACAACTTAGGCCACGCCCCTCGACACGCAGCCAATCAGCTTCGACCCCACCTACTGACCACCATCCCGCATCCAGTGCGCATGCGTGAAGCGGTTAACCCCTTTCTCTCTCCTAATTTACGCTCCCACCAATAGCAGACTTTTGCCCCCTGTTTTCCGCCTCCTCTGATCCTCCACCCTCTATATATACCCTTCCTGTTTACCTTTTATATATATATATATATATATATATATATGTATATATATATATATAATACTGTATGTATATATATATATATATATATATATATATATATATATATATAGTCTAAGGTGGATAGCAGGAGTAAGTTGAGTACAGTGCAACAAGTAGTTTAAGGTGGATAGGTGTGGGGAGTGTGGTGAGGAGGGTGTTAGTGAATAAATAAGGAGGGGGGGAGGAAATCAGAGCACACAAAGAAGGGCAAGAGGAAAAAAAGGAGAAAATAAAGAGAAAAGTGGATGGATAATATATATATCTATCTATTGCCAGATGTTTTACTCTCCTTTATGAGGGTGGCCATTTACAAAACGCCCCCAAGCAGATCTGTCCCCAATGAGGACAACCTGTTCCAGTTTATCCAAGGACTTACAGGATTGATCACTCAAATTAGGGTCCATCTGACTCAAAGGCCATCTATGTATCTTTTGTTCACTATTTTTCAACAGTGGTGGGTGGCTAGTCCATCCACCAACCTGCTTCACCCTTAGGTAAGCAGCACGGATCTGTATAAGGTTTATACCCCTAGATGGGTTGCCGACCAAGGCTGACAATGCCTCATCCTGCCGGACTTGTATATGGTTGTCTCCCCTAGATGGGTTGCTGATCAAGGCCGATGCGTCCAATCTACCCGATATATAATAATGTTGTGTGTATGCAACTATTAATAATGAAGGGGCGACCGTGGTGGTTGAACATAATTTGGTTCTAAATTATGAATTGAAAATTGCACTAATGGATGGCACTGTTATTAAGCTTTATTCTCTTCACAATGGGAAATGTGCAATTCAATGCGTCTAATTGTTACCAAACAACAACAACATCTTCCCATTCCCTAATCTTTCTAAGAATGGAGGGAGTCAAATATTAATTGTTATTAATTATTTCACAATGATGACACTTTGCTACCTTTTATCACATGTCGGCTTTCCTGACCTTGGGAACCACCTGTATTGATTTATGGGCTAACAACAATATCCATTGACTGGATATATTGTTCCACTTATAAGGAAGCTGTGATCGTAAGAAATGGTTGAAAGGTGGATGACCGGCCTCATACCAACTTAATGATAAAGCCACCTCGAGTGGGACACCGAAAACTCAATTATTGTATAATAAATTAGTGATTAGAATGGTTTCATTAAACAGGAACTATTACTGCCTAACAATTTATCACATGGGGATTGTAACATAACTCCTTCCATACTTTTACATAATATACAAAAATAACAACAATAATAATATAAATATGTCATCATCAACAAACTCACTGAAATCAAGATAATATTCTCTCCAAACATTTAACCACATAAACTCACATACACTCTTTCTCACACACACACACACACACACACACACACACAGACATACACATACACACACACACACACACACACACACATTGATCGTATTTCACTGCACCATCCTATATTTAGAATCCCACAGTAAGGCAATCCCTCGGAGTCTCTGCAACACATCACTTTTATATTGGGTCTCTTGGATCAAATTTCACGTTGGGAGCAAGCAGACAACACTGATATACATATATTTTGTCTTCAGTTTGCGCACGGCAATTTCTGTGTCAAGATTATGATTTATGTTATTCCCACCTAGACAAACACGCCAACCCACCCACCCACAAACACATAGACACGCACACATACATACACAAACCATTTACAGTTTTCATTATTGAAACTTTAGAAAGAATTTATAATATTCCCATTCATTAGTCTCAACACATCTATTCCATCGATTCTTATTTTATTTTCCTATTGTCACTACATTCTCTCTTTTAATCCCTTAAATTTATTAGAATGAACTACTAATAAGCCCAATGTTTCACCATAATTACGATGCAGATGTGATTCACATTGTAGTGTGGTAACATATGTGTTTCAGCTTATCACAGATATGATGTTTAGGAATATGTTATCGTAGTTCATGTACCATTAAGTAGAAGTGCCGCTTTGCCCAAAATCAAAACGGCATACCCAACTCTGCGATGGGTTACCATCATCACTACTATTACCATTATAACTACTACTATCACCGTCATCACTACTGCTATCATGACTACAGCTGTCACCATTATCACTACAACTGTTATTATCGTCACTACAGCAGTCAACATCACCATTACTATCACCATCGTGACTAACATCATCACTGCTGTCATCATTATCACTACAACTATCATCATCATCACTACTTTTATCACCATCATCTTACAATCATCATTACTACTGTCACCATCATCACTACTACTAGTTCTATCACCATCATCACTACTACTGTCACCATAATTTTTAAGGAAATGTTTAAGGAAAATTATTAACACTCTTCTTTTGATCTTTGCCCTTGACCTTTGACCTTAAGTATTAGAATATATAATAGTAAGATAACTTTTAATTGTTTTTATTCCCAGTTAATAAGATTTTGTAAAATTTGCACTAAAGTAGATGACTTTTGGGCTAGAGCTAGGTTAATATACAGACTCTCAGTAGACAGAGGTAATGAGGCAAGTAAATTGTTACATAAATTTAATCTTTTTAGGGTCAATTACTGTGACTGTATTCTAAAATTTGACATAAATCGCACATCTACCTCATAAATCATTTTAATCAAGCTTTTTTAACGTGAAGTTTCTTGTATAACCTCTGCTTACTTTGTGTCTGTTTGTATTTATTGTTTATCTTTTTCTCTTATTAATATTGATGATTTTTTTAATTGATTGTTCTTGTTAAAAGAGTACTCTTTGTTTAAATATGTTGTTACTATTTCATATTTTGTAATTATTTGTCTTTATATTATTTGTATTCATTGTCGATAGTATCAATTGCTTGCTTTGGCGATTTCCTTAGTTTATTTGTACGATAAATGTAGGTTATTTGTAGGGTAGTTATTGATAGGGGTCACTTGAGGCATGCTTTGCTTACAGGTACCTACCCGATAGCACTATCGTTAGTGAGTGCTATATATGTATTTTTTGTAACATTATATATATCTTATGTTGTTGTTGTTGTTGTTCCCCAAGCTGCCTGGCCGAACAGCCCCAAGGCCCCGAGCAAGGCCATAACCGAGCGCCCTCACAGAACCCTCCCTGCCTACCACAATAAAGCCTGGGTGACCGAAGCCACTCCATGGCGGGGAGCTGAGGAGGGTGCGGAAACGCCCGGGAAACCAAAGCCCCACCCAGGGCCCTGTGTCCCTCAGCAATTATGAAGAGAAAGTTGAGGGGCAAAGGAAAAATGTGACGCTTTGGCTTCCAATCTTGGTAGATTGGGAGGTCAATCCACGGAAAAGACGCCGTCACTTGAGATCTAGGAAATTCATAAGTAAAAGGAACAGTCGGAGTAAGCTATGGGTATGGCAGAGATCGCTCAGTTCTCACTCTGATAGACCAACCCATCACCATATATATATCTTATTAATTTGTATTGTGTACTATTGTTAATGTCTTGTCAAGTTGCAAATTTGATTTGAATATAACATTTTAACACTAATTGTAGTTTCTTTTATTCATGCAGAGTTTAGTAATATTTGCCAGAACGTCCCGGACTTCCCAAATTTACTAATTGCCTGAACGTGACGATAGTGCGTTGTTATGTGTGCAATTAGTTTGCTTGGGAACCAGATTAACTTGCTCATGTAGTAATGTGGTGGATTGTGTTCTTTCATTTCATAAATTTTATTTTAGTAAGCGATGTTTCCACAGTGATTTTGATTTGACTGTATATTGTCTTTGTCCCAGTTTTGGTTTGATTTTGTTTGCAAGTTTTACATTTTAATATATATACAGTATATATATATATATAATAGAATATTAGTAGGTTCAGGGATATTTCGCAGCGAGGCCGTTCTAAATTAGCTGTGCCCCATGAATATTCTTTCCTCTCACTTAAACATTAGGCTACCATAGTGCAGTGGGAATATGAACATGATTAGATTATTATTCAGTATTCGAGAATGGATAATAAGTCGTAGGCGTGTGCATAAACCTTTAACCGTCTTGGTGGTGTAATAGTTTAGGTGTCTCAAAATCTGTGTGTGATAACCTGGGTTCGAATCCTGGTGGATCATATATAATTATGCTTCCATTAATTTTATTAGAGGTGTTTGGTGTTGTGGTGAAATTAATAAAAAATAGATTATTGGTAGATTCAGGAATATTTCGCAGCGAGGCCGTTCTAAATGAGCTGTGCCCCATGAACATTCTTTCCTCTCACTTAAACATTAGGCTACCATAGTGCAGTTGGAATATGAACATGATTAGATTAATATCCAGTATTCGAGAATGGATACTAAGTCGTAGGCGTGTGCATAAACCTTTAACCGTCTTGGTGGTGTAATGGCTAAGGTGTCTAAAAATCTGTGAGTGATAACCCGGGTTCGAATCCTGGTGGATCACATACTGTATATGCTTTTATTAATTTCATTGGAGGTGTTTGGTTTTGTGGTGAAATTAATAACAAAATAGATTATTAGTAGTGTAGAACTTATGTTCTAATTCTCCGTATACTACTAAGGTGGGAATAATTCGACAGTTGTTTGGAAGTTCATATCCTTTATTTAACAAACTCCCAAATAGTTCAATGTTCCCCTAGCAATTGATTCTCTGTTCGGGCCTAAGTGAGTTCAACACTCAAATTGAATATTATCGTCGACCCACAATAGATTGTACGTTGGAACTCGCAAGTTCCCGTTACCACCTATTTGGATACCCGCTATTCAGGTATTGGCTCACTCCGACTTCGATCGAAAGGCACATTACTAGTCTCCAAAATAATATACCAGCTTTACCGGGCCTCAATATGTCTAATCCAAAGACCAAGGCTTTAATGAATTTGACGGCTATTTACCTATCTTTAACACTCTTACAGTATATACATTATTATCTCTAATACAAATAAATCCGTACCCGTAGGCACCTACATTAATATAACCCTTTGTTTGGACTCTGACGTCCTATCTGACAAATAGATAAACTCAATAACACTGATACCACTTACTCAAATAGATATACCTCATTACAAAGTCCAATATAATCAACAATTCATAAACACCTATACTATCAATATTCAATATTTAATTCTCTATATATCATGATTACATCATTACTCTCTATGTTTGATCGGATTGATACTATATAATTATATCAACTCACTATCTACTTATCTCAGGAATACAATATTTCCTTACACTAGTCGCCTCGACTTGTTACTATATCATGATCACAAAGTTCATTATCAAACCGGCGAAATATTCTTCTTGAATGCTACAAATAGCAATGTTTCCTTTATTACAAAAAAAGTATCTCTCATCATATGGACTAGTGTCCGTCCTAACTATTTCTCAAGCTAAATCTGATCTATCTGCAACTATTATATATCCCCACGTCAGTACTATAGTTTCTCCTAACCTTAGTCTCGTATTAAACCCTCCCCTTATCTTTAATGTTCATATTAATCTACTTTTCCTATAAGATCCTATACTATTGGTAGTTAAGTGGCATGGAGCCTTCTCTATCAATAACAGCTATATTCTCTCAACACTTCATCCTTTTATTTCTTCATAAGTCTAATCTATTTCTCTCGGTTCTGTTCTATAAAAACACATCGATTTTTCAAGGTTGGGTCCACTGGGTTTGTCAAGCTTTTCTCTTTTCTTTATAAGTCTCGTTCGGGCCCATAAGGGTCCTGTAAATATTCAAAGGTTTCTCTTGAACAGCGTCACCACCTCACGGCCGGCCAATAGTGCTTCTGGAAATCTTCGGTTCCGTCTACTATCTGTCGCCCCTCTTGAATTGCTTGACTGTATGTGTGTAAGCCAGCAATGTGATGACAGGCACCCGGATACTGGTGGTGTGTCTGGTGAGTAAACGGAAGTGGTGTTTGGCCAGAGGTGGCCAGAGGTGGTGTAAGTGGGGCGGGAAAGGCGAGTTGGGAGGCTGGAGCAGGTGTAGCCAAGTTCTCATTGTTGCCCGGGTGAGGGAGAGAGTATGAGCTGCCTGCAAGTGAACTCAGTGGAGCCATGACGGGAATGACGTCTGCAGCCCCCCCCCCCCATCTTTATAGCCCTGCCTCACGAATTGGCGCGCTGTGAATGGTTGAGTCGGCCACCCGGACAGTGCCTTCTCCGGCAGCCCGTTTTGAACATTCCTTCCCCTCTCCTCTGATCTTATCTCTTCATAATATGTCCCAGGGAGATGGTTGCAAAGGTCTTGTAGTGGCTTACGGGAGTATGGGGCTTGCACGGATGTCATAGACCTATTGCAACTCAAAGAGACGGCCTGTGGAGGGAGCGAGAGCGATTTGAAAGGTGAAGATGTGTGCGCGGCTGGTACAGTATTTTCCTGCTCCGAGAACGGGGGCTCTTGATTGGTTACAAGGGAGGGTGTGGCAGAGTTAAGGGAAACATCCGGACTGTCAAATTCTGCAGGCTTGAAGAGATAGTTAAATGCAGCGCATTGATTGGCTGGCAGGATTCTTACTTTATCGCCCCGTGCTAAATTAAGGCGAGCTCCTGATCGCCGCAGTACTATCCCTTTAAAATCTCTGCCATCAGCCTGCCAATCAACCAGTTCACTGTGTTCACAAATACACCTGTGCAACTGGATTGCTGGATTTTGATTCCCTACTGCAGTCTTGGCTAATAGAACTTGACCCAATTGATTAAGAAGTTGCTTGAAAGCTCTGGTGGTCTGTACTCTCTGCCCTTTTCCGTCGACAATAGCTATCAGGCGACGGAGCCGGTATTGAGGGTCAGTTGGGAGAGGCATGGTTACTTTCAACTGACAGACACGCACCCCGGGAGTTCAATTTATAACCTCGTCCGGATACCTGATTGGTGGACGGCTAACTCTACCACTGCGTGTAATTGTTTCTGTGGGGCCCATTGGTTTAGAGAACTTTGTTGGACTCTTACCCAGGAAGTTAGTGGCTCTATTTTCCTGTGACTTATTTATTTTAGTTAGAGGGGAACTAATTATGTTTTTACCCTCTGTGATGCACGTCAGCTCCCCAGCGACCACGAGGGGGTAGCGTGGCTCCCCATCCTCTTCTCCCCTCTCCCCTGGCAGTGTTATGGGCTGTAGGTTATTGATTAAGTTCTAGTTTCTTCCTAGTGCATCATAGTGTCACAGGTAGTCCAGAAATACTCTTTATTTTCACCTGCGACAACGGGAAGTATTTTATATCGTTAGTAGAATGTAATATGCATTGTGGAGGGAGAGAGAGAATAGCTCGCGCGTGGTGGTAATATGTGCGTGCGTAGGTATGTGTTGCCTCCCTCACTCGAGGTGTTTTCCCGCTCGCGCGCTTTCCTGCGCCCTTGATTGGCTGGTGGCTCCTGGCGCCTTCTGCAGCCCTGCAGCCTGGTGACGTAGTCGTCTGTGATTGGCGGCCGCGGTCCTGGGACGGTGGTGCGGGCTCCTGTCCTTGTGTCTCCCTCAGAGCTCCTCTTAGTGCTGTAACGCTAACATCCCTTTGCAATCTATCAGCTCACCTCACCCCCCTATTGCGAACTTTCTCTACCAATGCTTACCTTCTTCTCTCTGTATATCCTACTATTAATTAACTGCCCTTCCCCTTGACGTTGATTTCATATATCCGTCACTGTATTATACAGCGAGCTCTCAGAGATATTATATGTAATTAGTTAGGCATTTTGGATCAGAGGGTTATCCATTTTGGCTTGGGGAGGTTTGACATACTCATCGTGTTGCCCCTACCTTATTTTCTTGGGTGTCTGCCAGGTCAGTCGATGCTAGACTGGGGAGAGGCTATCAGGTTACAGTTTCCTATGAGCATAGACTTTGTTTAGCCTATGCAACTGTACCGGATACCTGCGGAGGCCTAGGTAATTTTCTTGTCTGTGTACCTTAGAGCCTAGCACTGTGTTGGCGTGAGGGCGTTTGCCTAGTCCACCCAGCACTGTGCTAGCTCGTTAGCTTTTGACTTAGGAGGGTCGCCAGGAGAGAACCAGGTACACGAGACCTGGATCGCTCAAGAGAACACCCCGTCATTTAATGTAACTAGGCGCACAGACTTGAGAACGACACTAGGCTACCGAGCAGGTTGCTCGCCCCAGGTAGCCTAGCCTACGACTCCCCTGCTAGACTTCGTCCACCTGGCAGACCCCCGATTAGCGTTTATAATCTCATTGTGTATATGTGTTCAGCATTATTGTTCCTTATGTTTATAGTAAGTCGTGATTGTTGCTGAGAGACCCAACCAGAGCAGGCTAGTGTCTGGTGGGAGAAAGCACATCTTTTTGTGGTTAGAGTTTAGACTGCCGACTGTTTTATAATTACACCTGTGCCAGATAACACCGTATGTCCCTACACTATATATGTTCCCACAGTAATAATACACAGTTCAGAATCCGAGACGTACTTCTTAGTTGCATTTGACTTTTGCAGAAGATTCTGGCATGATGCTTTAGGACTTTCTTTGTTTCACTTTCTTTTAGACAGGAGTGACAGTTTACTGATTATTTAACGTAACGTTAATTATCCTTCTTCTAGTTTGCTATTAAATCGTTGCTGCGATTTAATTACGCTATCTATCTTTTTCCTTGTATACCTTAATAAAGTAATCGTATGTTGTATGAGTATAGGCTGCTTCAGTGATCATCAGCCTATAGTGTGCACCTTTTACCGAGTCATAGGATACCTCGTTGTCCAGGCACGACTCAGGGCGGTATAGGTGTTTTGTTCTCCAGTGGTTAAGGCAGGGGTTGGAACTAGTGTTACCGTTGTTGCATTTAGCCTTATCTAGTCCAATGATGAAGAGCCCCGTGTCTTGCAGAACCTGGATCGTAACAAATGGCGACTTTGCTTAGGATTTTGTGAACTTAAGAAATACTGTGGGAGTATAGTGGTAATTTTGTTATTGAGGAATACAGTGGACACAGATTTGTTTTGGGCAAGCAGTATAACACATAAAGAGGCTTCAGATAACTTTAGGTGAATAGGTGCTTGCATAAGAGATTATAGATACTCTTTTTTTTTTATAAACTTGCACACTTCTCAGTATACACCATGTCTAGCAACAGCTCAGTTAACGGAGATAATCAGACAGTACAGCCTACGGGTGTTGAGCAGCAGCAGGAATTTAATGATGGTATCAGAGTTATTAATTGTGAGGCTGATGCGAGGAAGTTTGTGGAGATACCAGTAACAGCGAGTCGGTTGGAGGGGATTGATTGTTAAGGTCTGCGTTGTTTGGCCACGGTCCTGGTGCGTGTCGGCTTTGGCAGCATGTCTAAGAGTGACCTGGTGGCTTGTGTGTTGGGTGGTGGCAGTGGGTTGCAGGGTGGAGCGGGGGCTTGGGAGCCTTTATCCAAGCCTCCCTTCCACTCTACTCCTATCGCGCCCCCTCGGTTACCAGACCTTGGCACGCTTCCGCAATCTGATAGTCGCTGGCAGCGTGGTTTGCCTCTGGGTGAGCCACTGGGTGGGTCTCCTATGATTGCTCCTCCCCCTCAGGGTTTGACTGCTGATATGTTGTTGCAACTGGAGTTGGCTAAGATCCAGATCCAGATCCAGCGTGAAGTTGAGATGGCTCAGATCCAGCGTGAAGTTGAGATGGCTAAGATTCAGGCCGAGATGGCAAAGGTTCAGGCTGAGGAGAGGACAGCATGTCATGAGGCAGAGTTGCAGGTTGAAGCAACTAGGTACTGTGCTGAGATGGATGTTGAGAAATCTAGGGTGGAGACAACAGGGCGGCATCTCGGTTATGGGATTCGTGGGTCTGAGTCTTAATCGCACTTGCTTAAATTAGTCCCTGTGTTCGATGAGTCTGGTGTGACTGAGTTTTTTGCACGGTTTGAGAAGAAGTGTCGGGAGCAAGAGTGGCCGGAGATTAAGTGGGCAGCCCTTGTATCATCAAAGCTTGTTGGGAAAGGTCTCAAGGCATATGACTCGCTGTCATTGGAGGACTGTACTAACTATGTGGTGTTAAAGGAGGCTGTGCTCCGGGCCTATGAGTTGCAACCAGAAACCTACAGGTTGAAATTTCGGGCATTGAAAAGAGCAAGGAGAGCTCTTTCCTTGAACATGCCCGGGAACTGACTGACACTATGGGGAACTGGCTCCGGTCTGAGAATGCGACAACAGTACTGTTGATCAGGTTAAGCAGTTATTTTTGTTGGAGCAGTTCTTCCAGTGCACAGGCAGCGACCTGACATTAAACCTGAAGGAAAAATGCCCTAAGACCGTAGAGGAGGCAGCTAAGCTTGCTGCCCTCCGGCTTTCTTTGATTCGTGGGTGCGGGTCTGCTCATCGAAGTGAGACAGGTAACAAGGGGCATAACACTCCACCCCCCAAAGTCAATGAAGCACAAAATAACACTGTAAAAAGTAAGAGCAATGATACCCATTATAACTACAAACACAAAACCATCCCGTTTTCAAAAGGGCAGGGCCCTTCCCCACCACCTCAAGGGGGGAAGTCTAGTGGTGAAGTGAAATGTTTTAAATGTCAGAAGGTGGGTCACTTTGCACGTACATGACCGAGTCCGAGTAATATTCCTGCTAAGCCTGTGTCTTTGGTTCGCAACATGGAGGTGTCTCTGAGCTCTTCTGCGTCTGCCCGGGGTAGGTCGTCAGTTGCGGGGACACAGCCTGTGAAGAAGGGTTTGGAGGGCTCGACACCTGTCCAAGACACTTTTTGCAGCCATCGAGGGCGCGGGCTTGTGAGCTGGGGGAATACTAAACATCAGGTCAAATTGTTGCATGACACTGGGGCATCACAGACACTTCTTAAAAATTTCACAGGCAAACCTATAAACGCGGCTCGGGTTGTTGTGGTACAGGGGATCAATGCTACCAGGTCATACCCGTTGATTAGGTTGCAGCTGGAGGTGGATGGTGTGTGTCGTGAACTTGATGTTGGGATCGTAGAGAGCTTGCCAGTTGAGGGCGTCGACCTCCTTCTGGGCAACGACTTTGCGGTGCTCACTTCGGAGGTTCCACCCTTAGTTGTTGCCGAGAGGGCGGCCGACGTTAATAGGGAGAATCGGGAGTGGGTCGAGAGGTGTCAGCTTAAACAGATGGCCTGTGCAGTCACCCGTTCTCGCGCGTCAGTTCAGTCACAACCATTGTCTCAGTCTTCAGACCAGCGGAGGAACGGTCGGAAGGAGCAAGCTGAAGCTGGGAGTTTTGTGAGTTTTGCTCCAGCGGCTCTCCTTAGCGGCTTAGTACTTGACCCAGAGGTGAGCTCCGGAGTGGCCCCCGAACCTGTCACCCCTAGTGACATGGTTGGGCGTGATGGCACTCCGCGACTTAGTAGTTCCCAGTTGGAGGAGAGTTGTGGGAACGGGGCTATCAAACACGAGGATGAGGAAACATGTCATGTGAACCTGTTGGAGGAGTTTGTGAGGCAACCACCTGAGCAGCCTACTGTCCCTGTGTTGGTCTGCAGCGGCCAAGGTGGAGAAGGAGAGGGAGGCAGTAGGGCACAGGTGGAGGAGAGTAGGGATTTTCATGTCTCGGCGGAGCAGTGGGCGGGGGACACGAGTCTGGTAGCTGTGGAAGCGCTAGAGCACCTGCCTGAGCAGCAGTGTGCAGCGCTCCAGCACCAGCTCGGCTCATACCCCACTGGTCGTGCCGAGCCCCTGAGCCTCACAACTCGGGCGGTGCAAGATGTTCCGCGGGCAGGTCATGTGAATGTTGAAAGACCGTTAGCCTCGTTTCGGTGGTTCAAGGTGGGCGACGAGGCTTGGACATGGTTATCAGGTCAGGGTCGACCCATGGCTGCCAAGGGTGGTGGTCAGAAGGAGGACATTGAGCAGAATGGTGAGAATGGCTGTGGAGTGGATGTGCCCGGTCGTCGCCTAGCCTCCCAATGCTGCTCTAGTCGAATGCAACAGCCCTACCATAGACCGACTGTATCTGGCCATGTCGCTAAAAGCGGTGATGCTGCGCAGGCAGATGTAGTCGTAAGGAATGTGGGGGTGCGCATGTACGGTATCGGCGGGGAAGCCATAGCAATAATGAACTATGGAGGTGACTGCACAGGTGGTACTGATTGTCCCTCTCATGACCTGGCTGTTCTAGGGATGAAGGTGGAGAAGGAGGGAGACTACAGGTTAGAAGCTGCGGTCTCGGCTGGGTTGTGGGAGGGCACTAGGCATGTTGTTCTGCGAGATAAGTTGTTTACTAGGCTGCGGCAGTGCATTCGCATGTTTGTTGCTTCTCCAGGCCTGATTTACGGGGTAGAATCCGACATGGAGGCTGGAGACAGTGCGAGGCTCAGTTTAATTCCCTACCGTATAAATCCTGCTAAAAAGCCTGTCGTGAAAACAGAGCTAGACGACATGTGGAAAAAGGGTCTGAGGGATAAAGGATATTGTGAGTGGTCGTTGCCAGTGAGTTTGCAACCTGAGTTGAGTGGCAACATCAGTGTGTGTGCATTATCCCTGACAGACACCTATCCATTGCCCAAGGGTCTGAGGGATAAGGAATGTCGTGAGTGGTCGTTGCCTGTAACTTTGCAACCTGTGTTAAGTGGCAAGATCAGTGAGTGTGTTGATTGCGAGAGTGTGTGTGCATTATCCCTGACAGACGCCTATACCTTATCGAGAGTTGACGACACCATAGACCGCATCGGGGCTGCATCGCCTATCACGAAGGTAGAACTAGTGAAAGGCTCTTGGCAGGTCCCGTTGCCGGAAAGAGCGAAGAGAAGTGCCAGTCTTGTGATGAACTGGGCAGTTTATCAGTGCCAGGTGTTGTTGTGCTGCCGGAACACAAGTTGGATGTGTGGCATGCTAAGGGCACTGATAATGTTTTGGCTGATTGTTTGTCACGGGAGGGTTTGTTTGCAGGAGAACCCTCGCCGTTCAGTCAGTGTGTGTTGAGAGTGGAGGAAAATAGGCTACATATATTTAAAGCCGAACAAAAACAACAATAAAATTAAAAAATCAACATAAAAACTCTTTCTGTTATAGTAAATTTAAGTATGTTTTGTTACAGCTGAAGCACTAGCTATTAGTGGGCTGAGTTTCGTAGAACTCGCTTTCGGAGCGTAACAATTTTAAGTTTTGCTATTGTGTTGAGGGGGTAAATATGTAAGTTTGTTTCATTTTATAAGTAATTTTTTTTTTTTTGTAACCTATATGCTGTATTATTGTGCTGGGGTGGGGAGGTTAGGTGACGTGTGCCGATTTCAGATATCAGAACTTGCCTAATGTTAAGTGTCTAATATCTTGGGGGGGGGGGGGGGGGGGGGGACGCACGTCAGCTCCCCAGCGACCACGAGGGGGTAGCGTGGCTCCCCATCCTCTTCTCCCCTCTCCCCAGGCAGTGTTATGGGCTGTAGGTTATTGATTAAGTTCTAGTTTCTTCCTAGTGCATCATAGTGTCACAGGTAGTCCAGAAATACTCTTTATTTTCACCTGTGACAACGGGAAGTATTTTATATCGTTAGTAGAATGTAAGATGCATTGTGGAGGGAGAGAGAGAATAGCGCGAGCGTGGTGGTAATATGTGCGTGCGTAGGTATGCGTTGCGTCCCTCACTCAAGGTGTTTTCCCGCTCACGCGCTTTCCTGCGCCCTTGATTGGCTGGTGGCTCCTGGCGCCTTCTGCAGCCCTGCGGCCTGGTGACGTAGTCGTCTGTGATTGGCGGCCGCGGTCCTGGGATGGTGGTGCGGGCTCCTGTCCTTGTGTCTCCCTCAGAGCTCCTCTTAGTGCTGTAACGCTAACATCCCTTTGCAATCTATCAGCCCACCTTACCCCCCTATTGCTAACTTTCTCTACCACTGCTTACCTTCTTCTCTCTGTGTATCCTACTATTAATTAACTGCCCTTCCCCTTGACGTTGATTTCATATATCCGTCACTGTATTATACAGCGAGCTCTCAGAGATATTATATGTAATTAGTTAGGCATTTTGGATCAGAGGGTTATCCATTTTGGCTTGGGGAGGTTTGACATACTCATCGTGTTGCCCCTACCTTATTTTCTTGGGTGTCTGCCAGGTCAGTCGATGCTAGACTGGGGAGAGGCTATCAGGTTACAGTTTCCTATGAGCATAGACTTCGTTGACCCTATGCAACTGTACCGGATACCTGCGGAGGCTTAGGTAATTTTCTTGTCTGTGTACCTTAGAGCCTAGCACTGTGTTGGCGTGAGGGCGTTTGCCTAGTCCACCCAGCACTGTGCTAGCTCGTTAGCTTTTGACTTAGGAGGGTCGCCAGGAGAGAACCAGGTACACGAGACCTGGATCTCTCAAGAGAGTACCCCGTCATTTAATGTGACTAGGCGCACAGACTTGAGAACGACACTAGGCTACCGAGCAGGTGGCTCGGCCCAGATACCCTAGCCTACGACTCCCCTGCTAGACTTCGTCCACCTGGCAGACCCCCGATTAGGGTTTATGATCTCATTGTGTATATGTGTTCAGCATTATTGTTCCTTATGTTTATAGTAAGTCGTGATTGTTGCTGAGAGACCCAACCAGAGCAGGCTAGTGCCCGGTGGGAGAAAGCACATCTTTTTGTGGTTAGAGTTTAGACTGCCAACTGTTTTATAATTACACCTGTGCCAGATAACACTGTATGTCCCTACACTATATATGTTCCCACAGTAATAATACACAGTTCAGAATCCGAGACGTACTTCTTAGTTGCATCTGACATTTGCAGAAGATTCTGGCATGATGCTTTAGGACTTTCTTTGTTTCACTTTCTTTCAGACAGGAGTGACAGTTTACTGATTATTTAACGTAACGTTAATTATCCTTCTTCTAGTTTGCTATTAAATCGTTGCTGCGATTTAATTACGCTATCTATCTTTTTCCTTGTATACCTTAATAAAGTAATCGTATGTTGTATGAATATAGGCTGCTTCAGTGATCATCAGCCTATAGTGTGCACCTTTTACCGAGTCATAGGATACCTCGTTGTCCAGGCACGACTCAGGGCGGTATAGGTGTTTTGTTCTCCAGTGGTTAAGGCAGGGGTTGGAACTAGTGTTACCGTTGTTGCATTTAGCCTTATCTAGTCCAATGATGAAGAGCCCCGTGTCTTGCAGAACCTGGATCGTAACACCTCAGTAAATACTTCTCTTCCAGTTACCTCTGCTCGGGGATACTCTTCCTCACTACTTAAGGTATCATTGAAATCACTCTCGGGGTTTGAAACTTCGCTTTCGGGGTCCGTAGAATTATCATCATTAGGAAGTTTTCGGGATCCCCCCTCCCCTCTCGTCTTATCCTCCACGGTTCCCCCATTTCCTTCTTGTTCTGATCTAGAATGACTCTCGTTTTGGTTACTAATAAAAAACCGCCAGATTGGAAAAACCCCAGTATAATCCCCTCTCCGAATGGGATCTTCTGTCTTATAACGAGTTGAAAAATCACCAGAATTCTCAGCCCCGGATTCTACATCTTCCTCACTTTCTTCCTCGCTACTCCACTCGCTCATGTCTGGGGGTTAAATGCCCTCGTACCATTTGGTATGGCGAATATGCGTAGCCGAAACAATATCTCCATGATGCAAATATAAGACTTGGTATGGTCCATTTATCTCCACAACCCGGAAGGGACCCTCATATTTCTCCTCCAATTTTCCGGTCTGTGTGGGATCATGTCTCTTGACTAGAATATATTCCCCCTGGTAATACGGATTATTTAAGGTAAGTTTCTTGTGTTGCCGTTGGGTAACGTGGTTATGAACTTGTTGCCGTCTTTCCCCTTGATCTCGCAGATAATGCTCTGGCCGGGAGTATTTGGCGGAATTGACGGGATAAGGTAATAGTCGTTTTTGAGGCAGTTACGGAGTAATTCCAAAAATAATCTCGCAGGGAGAATAAACGGTAGTTCTACAAACAGCGGTATTGATTCCCCAGACAATTTCTGGTAATAGTTCCGGCCAACCTTGGGATATTTCTTCCCCTTGGAAACTTAAACTAGTTCGTACACAATTCACTAGTAATCGATGATTTCTTTCACATACAGCGTTCTCTTGTGGATAATACGGGGAGGTATATTGAATCTGGTAACCCAAAGTATCCCCCAAATGTTGCCAAATTTCATTATTAAATTCCTTTCCCCTATCACTCAGAATACATCCGGTGGTGCCATACACAAAAATTACTTTCTCCAGAATACTCTTAGCCACGGTCTCAGCTTTCTTGTCCCGGAATGGCACAAGCAACCGTATATTTCGAAAAGACGTCAAAATGTACCTTTTGTTTGTCTGTCTGGGCAGAGGTCCCATAATGTCCACAGGCAACTTTTCCCACGGTTTTCCGGCTAGAATGTGTCCTGGTGATTGTTTGGGTCCTCGTCCTTCTTTCCCTCTTTGACACCCCAAACAACTTTGGATCACATCACAATTTTGTCGGCTCGTGAGGTCCAGTACGTTTCATTAAACTGCTTCAAGACTCTAGACTGACCTAGACCCTTCCCCTCTTGTCCATGGATAATTTTAATCATGTGTTTAGCCTCCAGATAATCTAATACCACTTGATCCTTAGAATCCCTCCAGGCTCCCTCAGAAAATTTTACTTTTTCTCCACATTTTGATCTTGGATCATTTTTTTCTTGTTGGGTCGAGTGAGTTGGACTGGTGCTACAGGTAATCTGGATAGACCATCGGCATTGGTATGTAATTTACCCGGTCGATGCCTAACTTCAAAAGGAATATACCTTCAGAATTCCCTTCCACCTAACAAACAATCCATCTTCTGTCTTAATTTTTCTGAGCCATTGTAAACTATGGTGATCCGTGATTACTTTGAAATGAACTCCGGCTAAATAAGAACGGAAATAATGTACCGCCCAGACTAAAGCTAGACATTCTTTCTTAGTAACACTGTAATTCTTTTCGCCCTTATTCAGGGTCCGGCTGGCGCATGCCACTATGCCTTCTTTCTTTGTAGGTAGTAGGGGTAGGAAGCCCCGCCCAGGGAAGTACTACCGCCAAGGTTTCGGGAGACTCAGGGAATAGCCTGAATTCCATTTTCTCTCCCAGGCCTTGGTAGATGGATACATATCTTTCTGCCTCACACATCAGGGGTATCAGGAAAACCCTCTTTATATAACATACACATCCAACTTCACGACTTGCCCTACATTGCTATCCTCTATCCATAAAACACTACTCTTCCCACTACATATCATACATGTAACACCATACACCTTACCCAATAAACATGGCAGTACAATTGTTAAGAGCAAACCTGGTGGTCCCTCGGATATCCACCCCCGGCAGGGTTGGGTCATTGACACAGGGCCCTCTCGGTCGTCATCATGCGACTGTGTCAAGAGCATTGCAACGTCCCAAAGCTGCTCGTCGGTGCAGCTTTTTCTTTAGCAATATAAGGGGACTTCACTCTAACATCAATTCTGTACACCAATTTCTTCAAGCAGAATCCCCTACTCTCCTTTTTTTGACAGAGACTCAAGTAACATCCACATCTGACACGTCTAGATTTAATTTTCCAGGTTATCAACTGCTCCAAAATTTCAGACCTAAAGGAGGTGTATGTTGCTTCGCAATATCTGAAATTGCCCTGGAGGAGGTTACTAGTTTCAATTGTCCCTATTTTGATTATTCTATATACAAATTAATTTCTGCTGGTAAATTTAAATACATATGTTGCATCTACCGTTCCCCAAATACTCCTCCAGAGCAAACTCTTTTTGATTCTCTGTCCTCACAACTCAATGTCCTCAACTTAAATGCTTCTTCTGAAATCACTGTGTTGGGTGATTTTAATGTCCATAATGTTGAATGGCTCACTTATTCAGCCAGGACTGATGATGCTGGTCTTGAATGTGAGCTATTTGCAGACTCATTTAATCTCACTCAACTAGTCAACCAACCCACCCGTGTACCAGATAATCCTAATCATAATTCCCACCTACTGGACTTATTTTTAACAACCAATTCAGAAAATTATGATGTTACAGTGAGGTCCCCGCTTGGATCTTCTGATCACTGTCTGATACAGGCCATCTGTCTATCACCTACCACACCTTCCCACTCTGAACCTGTTTGGTGACTAAATGGCATTACGATAGGGCAGACTGGGAGGGTTTTCAAGGTTTCTTTATTGATATTCCCTGGACCTCTTTCTTTTCTAATGATGCACACTCCACCTTGAGCCACATACAAGATTTTGTAAAAATTGGAATGGAAACTTTTATTCCTCATCAAAAGTACAGTAAAAGATCTAATTCACCTAAATGGTTTGACCATAATTGTGCTAGAGTAACTGAACAAAAAGCAATAACCTACAATGCATACACAAGGTCAAAAACACATGAAGCCTTTAATTACTTTAGAAACATCAGAAATCATGCCAAAACTGTATTAAACCTAACTAAATCAAACTTTCTCCACAAGCAGGCAAATAAACTTCTAAATAATCCAAATGATAACAAAATATTTTGGTCTACTCTTAACTCATTTAAATCCAACTTCACTACTGCTTCATCCATTCCACCATTAAAATCTCCGACTGGCAATCTTGTAAGTGACCCACGAGGTAAAGCTAACCTTCTTGCGGATATTTTCTCCACCAACTCAACCTTAGATGAAATAAATCAAGATGTCCCTGTACTTAATTTTAATTCGCCTGAAATTCCCTCACTTAAGATCCACACCAGACATGTAAAAACTATTTTGCAGAATCTTTCGGTAGATAAGGCTCCTGGTCCAGATGAAATTCCTCCAATAGTACTTAAGAATTGCTCCTTGGTGCTCGCTCCAGTATTGGCAACATTTTTCCGTCTGTGTACTCATACCTCATGCTTCCCAGTACCCTGGAAAGAAGCAAACATCCATCCAGTTCCTAAAAAGGTGCCTCTTCAGATCCATCAAACTACAGACCAATAGCTATAACTTCC
Source organism: Paralithodes platypus (assembly GCA_032716605.1). Lineage (NCBI taxonomy): Eukaryota > Metazoa > Arthropoda > Malacostraca > Decapoda > Lithodidae > Paralithodes > Paralithodes platypus. The sequence continues at coordinate 20,459,066 of CM064574.1, forward strand.
ACTCTTGGTAAAGTCTTTGAAATTATATTAAATAATCACATAATTAAGCATCTTGAGAATAATAAATTAATCAGTGATAGGCAATATGGTTTTAGACGATGTCGATCAACTGCAGACATGCTTTGCCTTCTTACGCATGAAATCAACCAAGCTACAGACCAACATGGTGAAACACATACAATAGCACTGGATATATCAAAGGCATTTGATAGAGTCTGGCATCAATCCTTATTGTCGAAGATGTCACACTACGGCCTTGCATCATTAGTTCCACTAATTTCTTCTTATCTTCATAACAGAAAAATACGTGTAATGGTAGATGGCCTTTATTCTCAATTTCACTCAATAAATGCTGGTGTTCCCCAGGGATCAGTTTTGGCCCCAATTCTGTTCCTCATTCATATCAATGATCTCATATCTACCACTCATAATCCAATACATTCCTACGCAGATGACTCAACACTCCACAGTTCCTTCACATTTACCAATTCTGTCACCCAACCCGATCTTATAAATTCAAAAATAAACACTGCAATTTCTCTGAACCAGGACCTTTCTAGAATTAATGGATGGGGACAAAAGAATCTAGTTTCCTTTAATGCACAGAAAACCAAGTACATTCAATTTTCTAACCGACAGAATCTCACTGACTCCCATATATTTTTTAATGATGTAAATATTCCCACTTCCCCTAGTATTGACATTCTCGGTGTAACATTAACTACTAACTTGAGCTGGACACATTATGTTAGAAGCATTGCTAAGAATGCCTCTAAAAAACTGGGACTCCTGTACAGAGTTCGAGAATTCTTCACTGACGAGCAGTTGGCCGTGATATATAAAAGTCATGTGCGTTCTCAGATGGATTACTGTTCACCTCTGTGGGGTGGAAGTGGAGTGGTTGCATTGAGGCAGTTGGACAAAATTCAAAATAAAGCTATTAGATTAATCAATAACCCTGCAATCACACAGGACCTTCCTACATTATCCATACGAAGAAACGTTGCATCCCTTGCATTATTCTACAGATATTTTCACAGCAATTGTTCCGAGGAACTTGCTTCAATTGTGCCGCCTCTCCACATCGTTCCCCGTAGAACTAGGGCAGCTGAGAGCGCCCATGAATTTACACTTTCTCTTCCACAATGCAGAACTTCTGCTTATCAGAATTCATTTATCCCCAGAGCTACTACTCTTTGGAATTCACTTCCCTCGAATTGCTTTCCACAAACTTACAATCTACAAATGTTTAAATCCAGTTGTTACAAACATTTTATGAATGGAGGATGCCTTTAGGCACATGGACCTTTTTGTTTTATCTGTGTTTTTCCTTCCTCCGTTCATTGTCTCTTAAAAAAAAAAAAAATAAATAAAAATCTACCTTCTGGGCCAAGACTGCCCCTAGCCCTTCATCAGAAGCATCGGTGTAGAATTGGAACGGCTTGGTAAAATCAGGATGATACACAATGGGGTTAGAGGTTAGCTTTTGTTTCAAGTAATCAAAAGCTATTTGACAGCTCTGGTCCAAGTCAAATGTCCTCCCTTTTTCAAGTCTCTTAGTCATAGGTCGAGCAATTTTTGAAAAGTTTGGTATAAACCTCCGATAATAGGAAGCCATTCCCAGAAACGCTCTGATTCCTTTGACAGTGGTGGGGGGAGAAATCTCTGAGATAGCTTTTACTTTAAGGGGGTCAGGTTGAATACCTTTCTTAGAAACCACATGTCCTAAGTATGCTACTTCGTAGGCCCCTAATTGGCACTTGGAAGGTTTTAATTTAAGTCCTGCCCTCCTGATTCTCTCCAATACTTCCCGTAGTCGGTTGATATGTTCCTCCCAACTGTTCGAAAAGATTATGATATCATCCAAGTGAGCTAGGTAAGTTCTCCATGTCAATCCCCTCAGGACTTCATCCATGACTCTAGTAAAACTGGCTGGTCCATTACAAACTCCGAAGGGTAAAACCGTGAACTGGTAGAGTTTACCTTCGCTCGTGGCAAACGCGGTTTTCTCCTGGTCCTTTGACCTAACTGGTACTTGCCAGTACCCACTTTGTAGATCTAGGGTAGAAAACCATGTTGACTCATTAAGTGATTCTAGCGAGTCATTAATACGAGGCAGGGGTTGAGCGTCTTTGATGGTAACATCATTCAGTTTTCTGTAATCCACACAGAACCGAGTGGACCCATCTTTTTTTTTTACTAGGACTACCGGAGATGACCACAGACTGTAGGATTCCACTACTATTCCTTGTTTAAGCATATCATCTACCTGTTCCTTCTCTTTCTGTCTCATAATGGGACTCTGTCGTCTATTGGGTTGTCTAATAGGGGGTCCTTGAGTATGTATCTTGTGTGTGTGTCGGGTCCGGGCCGTTCCATGGTCCCCTTCATCTTGGGCAAATACGTCTCTGTACACCCAGAGTAATTCATGTAAAGTAGCCGCTTGGTCTGTCGTTAATTGTTTTGGGATCTCAGGTAAGTTAATTGGTCCATTAGTCCCAACAGTGGTGGATTGCACGGGTGTAACTTGTCCTAATAGTCTTCCCTTTTGGTAATTGATCGTATTTTCTCCAAAGTTAGCAAGAACTAATTTCCTCTGATCGGTAGTAATAAAGGTGGGAGATATTCATGCTTCATTCTGTGCATCTGGTTCAAAAATCCCGGCAGTCATTCCCTGACATCTGGAAATTTCTATCATTCTCCATGTTTTAGGAAGGATAGAAATTTTTCCCGTGGTAGCTACTATTTGGGGTCGTAGTGTGGTCGTCGTGTCTTTCGGGCCGCACTGTATGGTTAAGCCCAATTGACTCATAAGATCAATTCCCAGATATCCATCTACTCCGTTGTTAGATTTTCCCGATAGGACACACAAATCTGTGGTGAATTCAATCCCTTTCCATTGTACCACCAAGGTGTTAGTTCTCCCTAAAATCGTCAATGGTTGACCTCCGGCTCCTGGCAACTGAATACTAGTTTGGTTTAGTGGTCCTATTTCTTTCTGACAATTTTTCACTAAATTCTCCAAAAAAAAACTTCTATTTGCCCCGGTATCTATTAACATGTTTGCGGATTTCCCATTTATTACCATTGTTTCGCAAGCAAGGCGTTTGTCTCTCTAATTTATTAACCTCACCATATCGCCTTCCTATGAGAGGTTTAGGGGAAAATGTTCTCCCCCTTCTGGCATTGTGATTTTTGGTTGGGTCTCTGTTTCTCTGTACTCTACTGGAAACATTCCTCCCTGACTGCTATTTGTCACCATTGGCAGGGGTCGATCATTTGGAGGTGTTGGTCTCGAGTTAAATCTGTGAGTCGGAGTTTGAGAGCGGTTTGAACAGTTCCTAGCTAGGTGTACAGTTTGTCTGCATATAAAGCATCGAATCATTGTTCTCTGATACCTTTTGTTTGGGTTCTCCTCCTCCCCTTTCTTTTTCTCCTCCTTTAGCTCTCTGGCTTCCATTACCTTCTTGATTACAACCATGAGATCCTTTGTGGTAGTCACTTCATGTATAATACAGTGCTTTCTAACTTCCACAGGACATGCTTGAATCATAATCTCTCTTATTTCTGTCTCCTGACTCTCCTAGTCCATGTGAGGATAAGCAAGTTTGACATTTTTCGTGATCTCCCTCCTCAGGGTTCTCACATTTTGTCCATCTAATTTCAGATTTTTAGTTTGTCTCTGGCCTTCCTGGTGGAGGTTTCTCGGCCAAATTCTTCATCAGAACATTCATAACTTTTGCCCATGAGATCTAGTCCCTTTAGAGTCTAGACGTACCCTTACATCGTTCAGGGCCTTGCCTAAGTGTGCCTTTCCATAGGCTATCTTCTTTTCATCTTCTCCCACATCAAGTAGAGTGAATTGACATTCTAATTTTTCAATCCATAGCTCAATTTTTTCTTTCCCCTCTTCCCATAATCTAAACGGTAGTAATGTCGTCACTATGTCTGGTTCGTTAGATAAAGATACTCAATCCAACCAATTTGTCGAATCCCACCGCTTGCCACCAAAATGTAGTACTCATTTTCTAATTCTCCGTATACTACTAAGGTGGGAATAATTCGACAGTTGTTTGGAAGTTCATATCCTTTATTTAACAAACTCCCAAATAGTTCAATGTTCCCCTAGCAATTGATTCTCTGTTTGGGCCAAAATGAGTTCAACATTCAGATTGAATATTATCGTCGACCCACAATAGATTGTACGTTTGAACTCGCAAGTTCCCGTTGCCACCTATTTGGATACCCGCTATTCAGGTATTGACTCACTCCGACTTCGATCCAAAGGCACATTACTAGTCTCCAAAATAATATATCAGCTTTACCGGGCCTCAATATGTCTAATCCAAAGGCCAAGGCTTTAACACTTGTTACGCTGGCCAGCTTGCCAGAATGTGCTCGTACTCGCTAGCGCTCGCCAGGGCAGTGGAATGGGCTATAATAATCGTAGAACGATGTTCTTTCTTTCCTAGTATTCATGTAGTCACAGCCAGATCAGTGGTGGTCTTTATTCTTGCCTGTGACACATGGAAGTATTTTATATCAGTCATAGAGTATAAGATATGCAGTGTGAAGTTAAAGAGAAAGAGCGAAGGAGGCAGCGAGGTAGTAATATGTGCGTGTGTATGTACGTTTGCTTCCCTCGCTTGCGCGGGCTTTCCCAGGCCCTTGATTGGCTGGCGCGCTTGGCGCGTCCTAAGGACGCCTGCATTTCATGACGTAGTGGTCTGTGATTGGGTGCCGCTGTCCTAGTGTTGGTGCTGGGCGCCCCCGCCGCATTTCTCCTGCAGAGCTTGGCATAGCGTGCTTGGTACTAGACGTCCCTTGCAATCTGTCCCCCCAATCTAACCCCCTATACTACTGTTGCTCTCTCTGAACTTCTTCTTTTCCATTACTTCTCATCTTTATTCAATTACTTATCCCTTCTGGTTCTGCATACGACTTCCATAGTCGGCCAGTCGTATTACCAGCACCAGTTCTCACATATACGTTTTGCACTAGCTTTAGGGATTATTAGTCATAGTCACATGAATCATATTATCATTGGGGTGCTTCTAATTATTGAGTTGTTCTTTGTTACTATTTAATGCTAGACAGTGGAAGGTATCTTTAGTCGTTGTCTGAGTTACGTATATGGCGAGTCAAAGCCTATACGACTTCGACGGAGCTAGGTGCCTGTAACCTTTGTGCATATTTTTCCTTTGCGAGTGTAGCAGTATACGAGTGAAGGGCTTTTGCCTACTCTTGCTCGTATGCTCGCTACCTCTTTGTGTTAACCTTTGTGGACCGCCAGGGCAAGACCAGATACTTGAGATCTGGACTTACCAAGAGAGCCTCCTAGTCAATTAACGTAACATAAGGGAAATCTGTTCAAGGGGAGACAGTAGGCTACGAGCATGCTTGCGCTCTGCCTAGCCTCCTGGTACCTTTTATTCCGCTGCTAGACTTTATTAGTAATAAAGACAGCATTGTATTTATTAACTTTAAACTGTGTATGCTTTAGGAATTCACGTATTATTTTAGCCTAGGTTGATGCTTGGTGCACAACCCAGTATGGCTGTTACTTTGGCTAAGGAAGTACTGTTTTGAGTGGCTATTATTAGTGCTGTCACAGAGTTGTTGCACTCCCTTGTTGTATATATGTATCCTACTTATTGGTGTATTTAAGATACACGCTTTGGTGTCCTGCCCCTGCATTATGTCTGTTCTATATTAACGAGCATCTTAGAGCATCAGACGTTTCCAGAAGATTCCATATCTGATTGCTGTAGGACTAGACTACCAGTATTTTCATAGAGCATTGAATAGTTTAGTGTTGAGTACAGACTCACACTAAAGTTAACGTAAGCATATATTTCTTTATTAAATCTTGTTATAGTTTATTCAAGCATTGTTATTATTTAAGAGCATTTTATTAATGTAAAGTACTCCTGTTGTGAGTAGGGTTTGCCGTCACCGGAAAGCCTTTGTAGAAGTACACTAAAACCCAGTTAATTGATACACCGTTATCCAGGAGATTAACTCTGGAGGGTTTTAAGTCTTTTGTTCACCGGCGTAATAGTTCGAGGGTTTGGAATTAGCGTACCGTTGATGCAGATATAGCCTATCATCTAGTCCAATATTGAGTGCCCTTGTTTATTTCGTAGTGCCGGTCGTAACAAATGGCGACCTTAGACCAGAATATAGTGAACTGAATATTGCATTTTTTTTTTTTTGAGAAATCTTATTGCCATTTGGGGTTGAATTTATTTCTCGCATTGTTGGCAGTGGACATTGTTTTGAGGATATATAGAACTTGTTGGAGTTTATTGGTGACCTAGTATTGCACTCAAGAACATCTTCGAATATTTTTGTGAATAAAGCTACGCGAGAGTTTGGCTACTTTTGTCTTGACTTGAGAATTTTGTTGTTGACTCCATCATGTCACTGGACGGGTCTGAACATAGTGAGGGCACAGTGCGAGAGACAGGCGAGGAGGTGGAGAAGGTGGAGTTGTCTAACGGCGTTCGGGTGGTGAACACTGAGGAGGATGCACGGATTTTTTTTGGAGGAGCCTGTGTCGGCGGATCGGGTGTCGGGGCTAGACCGATACGGACTGCAGTGTGTAGCCACGGTCTTAGGGTTGTCCGGTACTAGCGGTTTGTCGAGAGGTGAGCTGGTTACCTGGGTGCTCGGTGGGGTGCATGGGGCTTCGGGTGGAGCGGAAGCGGGGGCACCTTCGGTCCAGCCCCCATTCCACTCGACTCCTATCATGGCGCCTCCTCGGGCTCCGGAGCCGGGTACGTTCCCGCAGCCCGATGCCCGCTGGCGGTTGGGTATGCCTCTAGGTGATTTACGGGGTGGGTCCCCAATAGTAGCACCCCCTCCTCAGGGTTTGTCTTCCGAGATGTTGTTTCAGCTCGAGCTCGCCAAACTTCAGCAGCCGGAGCGACAGGCTAAGCATGAGGCTGAGCTCGAGCAGCAAAAGCATGAGCTCGAGCAGCGGAAGCATGAGACTGAGCTCGAGCAGCGGAGGCATGAGGCTGAGCTGTCGCTCGAGCAGAAAAAGCATGAGGCTGAGCTCAAGTATAAGTGTGAGAACGAGCTCAAGCAGAGAGAGGCAGAGCTTAAGTATGAGTCTGAAAGATATTGTGCCGATATTGATCTAGAGAAAACTCGTGTAGAGGTGACAAGGAACCGGGTCGTCCAGGGGGGTCGAGCCCATGACCAGTCCCTGTCGCATCTACTAAAGTTGGTTCCAGTTTTTGATGAGTTAGGAGTTACCGAATGTTTTCTCCGGTTCGAGAAAAAGTGCCAGGAGCACCAATGGCCTGAGAAGTGGGCAGCCCTTGTTTCGTCATGTTTAACGGGGAAAGCACTCAAGGCGTATGATGCTTTGCCCCTAGATTCCTGTGTGAACTATGAGGCGTTGAAAGAGGCTGTCCTGAGGGCATATGAGATACAGCCAGAGACCTATAGGCTGAAATTTAGGGCTGTTCCCAAAAGAAAGGAGAGTACTTTCCAGGAACACGCTAGAGAGCTGTCAGATGCATTTGAGAAATGGTTAAGATCAGAGAAGGCAACTACTTTTGAGGCAGTGAAGCAATTAGTGTTGTTAGAGCAATTTTTTAAATGTACTGGCAGTGACTTGACTCTTAACCTGAAAGAAAAGCAACCAAAAACTCTGCAGGAGGCGGCTAAGATGGCTGACCTCAGGTTGTCATTGATTCGTGGGTGCAGGTCTGCACAGAGAGCTGAGGCAGGTAACAAGGGGCGTACCACTCCACCCCCCCGAATTAATGACAAAAATTATTATCCATTTAAGAGTACTGTTGCCAATTATGATCCCAAGTCGAAACCCTTCCCGTTAAAGAGAGGCCAGGGCCCTTCCTCACCTCAGAGGAAGTCCATGAGTGAAGTGGAATGTTTCAAGTGTCATGAGAAGGGGCATATTGCGCGCTCATGTCCGAACACACCGCCTACAGCAGTGGTGTCACTAGTGAGCAACATTGGCGTGTCTTTGAGGTCTTCCGCGTTTGCCCGGGGTAAACAGTCGGTTGCGAAGTCATCGTCGGTGCAGAAGCAGCAGGAGGGCTCGTCACCCGTCCGTGTTGCTTTTTGTGGTCATAGGGGGCACGGCACTGTGAGGTGGGCTGGTGTGGAGCAAAGGCTTGAGTTGTTGCGTGATACGGGCGCTTCCCAGACCCTTGTTAAGAATTTCACTGGCAAGGCTATTAACGCGACTCGGGTTGTGGTGGTTCAAGGCATCAATGCTACGCGGTCTTACCCGCTGGTCAGAGTAGAGCTTGAGGTGGATGGTATGACACGGGAGTTGGATGTAGGGGTTGTGGAGAAGTTGCCAGTTGAGGGGGTCGACCTCCTTCTCGGTAACGACTTTGCGGTGCTCACTTCCGAGGTTCCACCCTTATTCGTTGCCGAGAGGGCGGCCGACACGAGTAGGGAGGGGCAAGCGGGGCTCGAAAGATCTCAATCCTCTCAGGTGTCACAGCCTATTACCCAAGTAGCGGAGGAAGGGTCGGAAGGTGAAAGTCAAGGCTGGTCGGGTTGAGAGTTTGGATCCAGCGACACTCCTCGGTGGCTCGGTACTTGACCCAAAGGTGAGCTCCGGAGTGGCCCCAGAACCTGTCCCCCCTAGTGACATGGTAGGGCGTGATGGCACTCCGCGACAGAGTAGTTCCCAGGTGCAATGAGAAGATCCTAGTATTGAGAGTTGTGGGAACGGGGCTATTGAACTCGATGGGGACGGGGAAGCATGTCATGTGAACCTGTTAAAGGAGTTTGTTAGGCAACCACCTGAGCAGCCTACTGTCCCTGTGGTGGTCTGCAGCGGCCAAGGTAGAGAAGGAGAGGGGGGCAGTGGGGCACAGGTGGAGGAAAGTTGGGATTGTCATGTCTCGGTGGAGCAGTGAGCGGGGGACACGAGTCGGGTGGCTGTGGAAGCGCTTGAGCACCTGCCTGAGCAGCAGTGTGCAGCGCTCCAGCACCCGCTCGGTTCATACCCCACTGTTTGTGCCGAGCACCCAGGCCTCACAACTCAGGCGGTGCACGATGTTCCGCTGACAGGTCACTTGAGTGTGAGTAGACCATTCGCCTCATTGTTTCAGTGGTTCAAGGTGGGTGACGAAGCTTTGGCATGGTTGTCAGGTCAGGGTCGACCCATGGCTGCTAAGGGTAGTGGTCAGAACCAGGACATTGAGCAGATTGGTGAGGTTGGCTGTGGAGTGGATGCGCCCGGTCGTCGCATAGCCTCCCAATGCTGCCCTAGTAATATGCAACAGCCCTACCATTGACCGACTGTATCTGGCCATGTCGCTGAAGGCGATGATGCTGAGCAGGCAGATGTAGTCGCAAGGAATGCGGGGGTGCGCATGTACGGTATCGGCGGGGAAGCATTAGCAATTATGAGCTGTGGGAGTGACTGCACAGGTGGTACAGATTGTCCCTCTCATGACCTGGCTGTTCTAGGGACAAAGGTGGAGAAGGAGGGAGGCTATAGTGTAGAAACTGTGGTCTCGGCTGGGTTGTGGGAGGGCAATGAGCATGTTGTTCGTCGAGATAAGTTGCAACCTCTTGTTCCTAAGCGTCAAGAGAAGTTGTTTACTAGGCTGTGGCAGTCCATCCGCATGTTTGTTGATTCTCCAGGCCTGATGTACGGGGTAGAATCCGACATGGAGGCTGGAGACAGTGCAAGGCTCAAGTTGGCTCCCTACCGTATAAATCCTGCTCGACAGCCTGTTGTGAAAGCAGAGCTGGACTACATGTTGACGAAGGGTCTGAGGGATAGGGGATATCGTGAGTGGTCGTTGCCAGTAACTTTGCAACCTGAGTTAAGTGGCAAGACCTGTGTGTATGTTGATTGCGAGAGTGTGTGTGCATTATCCCTGACAGACGCCTATACCTTACCCAGAGTTGACGACCCCATAGACCGCATCGGGGCTGCATCGCTTATCACGAAGGTAGAACTAGTGAAAGGTTATTGGCAGGTCCCGTTGCCGGAGAGAGCGAAGAGAAGTGCCAGTCTTGTGATGAACTGGGCAGTTTATCAGTGCCAGGTGTTGTTTTGCTGCCGGAACACAAGTTGGATGTGTGGCATGTTAAGGGCACTGATAATGTTTTGGCTGATTGTTTGTCACGGGAGGGTATGTCTTAAGGAGCACCCTCGCCGTTCAGTCAGTGTGTGTTTGAGAGTAGAGAAAAATTAGGCTTGCCCCTGTAGTGCAAATCCGCCAAAACACTATTTAAAATAATACAAAAACCTCACATAAAAACTCTTTCTTTTTGATAGTATATAAGTGCAGTATGTTACAGCAAGAATCTAAGACATGCTGAGTTTTTTTGTTAGTAGGCTAGGCTTGTTGAAGCTTGCTCGTTGAGTGTAATATTGTTAAGTGATACTATTCTTTTGGGGAAGTGTTGTGTAGATTTGTTTTATATAATGAAGTGTTTTATGTTGTGATTGTGCCTTATTTTCACAACTTGGGGGAGTAGCTAGGTGAGGCGGGATTTATGAGCATTCTGTCTGGTCAGATGTGGCGTTTACCTGAGGTTAAAACGTCCCACATCTTGGGCGGGGTGTTACGCTGGCCAGCTTGCCAGAATGTGCTCGTACTCGCTAGTGCTCGCCAGGGCAGTGGAATGGGCTATAATAATCGTAGAACGATGTTCTTTCTTTCCTATTATTCATGTAGTCACAGCCAGATCAGTGGTGGTCTTTATTTTTGCCTGTGACACATGGAAGTATTTCATATCAGTCATAGAGTATAAGATATGCAGTGTGAAGTTAAAGAGAAAGAGCGAAGGAGGCAGCGAGGTAGTAATATGTGCGTGTGTATGTACGTGTGCTTCCCTCGCGCGGGCTTTCCCAGGCCCTTGATTGGCTGGCGCGCTTGGCGCGTCCTAAGGACGCCTGCATTTCATGACGTAGTGGTCTGTGATTGGGTGCCGCTGTCCTAGTGTTGGTGCTGGGGGCCCCCGCCGCATTTCTCCTGCAGAGCTTGGCATAGCGTGCTTGGTACTAGACGTCCCTTGCAATCTGTCCCCCCAATCTAACCCCCTATACTACTGTTGCTCTCTCTGAACTTCTTCTTTTCCATTACTTCTCATCTTTATTCAATTACTTATCCCTTCTGGTTCTGCATACGACTTCCATAGTCGGCCAGTCGTATTACCAGCACCAGTTCTCACATATATGTTTTGCACTAGCTTTAGGGATTATTAGTCATAGTCACATGAGTCATATTATCATTGGGGTGCTTCTAATTATTGAGTTGTTCTTTGTTACTATTTAATGCTAGGCAGTGGAAGGTATCTTTAGTCGTTGTCTGAGTTACGTATATGGCGAGTCAAAGCCTATACGACTTCGACGGAGCTAGGTGCCTGTAACCTTTGTGCATATTTTTCCTTTGCGAGTGTAGCAGTATACGAGCGAAGGGCTTTTGCCTACTCTTGCTCGTATGCTCGCTACCTCTTTGTGTTGACCTTTGTGGAGCGCCAGGGCAAGACCAGATACTTGAGATCTGGACTTACCAAGAGAGCCTCCTAGCCAATTAACGTAACATAAGGGAAATCTGTTCAAGGGGAGACAGTAGGCTACGAGCATGCTTGCGCTCTGCCTAGCCTCCTGGTACCTTTTATTCCGCTGCTAGACTTTATTAGTAATAAAGACAGCATTGTGTTTATTAACTTTAACTGTGTATGCTTTAGGAATTCACATATTATTTTAGCCTAGGTTGATGCTTGGTGCACAACCCAGTATGGCTGTTACTTTGGCTAAGGAAGTACTGTTTTGAGTGGCTATTATTAGTGCTGTCACAGAGCTGTTGCACTCCCTTGTTGTATATATGTATCCTACTTATTGGTGTATTTAAGATACACGCTTTGATGTCCTGCCCCTGCATTATGTCTGTTCTATATTAACGAGCATCTTAGAGCATCAGACGTTTCTAGAAGATTCCATATCTGATTGCTGTAGGACTAGACTACCAGTGTTTTCATAGAGCATTGAATAGTTTAGTGTTGAGTACAGACTCACACTAAAGTTAACATAAGCATATATTTCTTTATTAAATCTTGTTATAGTTTATTCAAGCATTGTTATTACTTAAGAGCATTTTATTAACGTAAAGTACTCCTGTTGTGAGTAGGGTTTGCCGTCACAGGAAAGCCTTTGTAGAAGTACACTAAAACCCAGTTAATTGATACCCCGTTATCCAGGAGATTAACTCTGGAGGGTTTTAAGTGTTTTGTTCACCGGCGTAATAGTTTGAGGGTTTGGAATTAGCATACCGTTGTTGCAGATATAGCCTATCATCTAGTCCAATATTGAGTGCTCTTGTTTATTTCGTAGTGCCGGTCGTAACACACTCCTCGAGCGGCTAGGTCTGTAACTTCTACTACCTACCTCACCCTATAAACTCCGGTGTTCCTCAGGGCTCTGTCCTATCTCCTATTCTCTTTCTAATTTTTATAAATGATCTCCTTAACTGTACCTTAATTCCCATCCATTCATACGCAGACGACTCAACCTTACACTACTCCATTAGTTTTTCAGAACGCCCCAGCCAGCAATCCCTCAACGACAAACGTAATGAAGCCATAGAACTCTTAAATTCTGATCGAAATACTATTTCCAATTGGGGCAGAGAAAACCTTGTTAACTTTAATGCTTCCAAAACCCAATTTCTCCATCTATCTACCCGTCAGGATCTCCCAGCGGACTATCCCTTATTCTTCAACAATACAAAAATCAACCCTTCATCTTCTCTCAATATTCTTGGTGTCTCTTTTTCTTCTGCTCTCATTTGGAAGGACCATATTACCAGTCTTGCTAAGGCAGCCTCCCAGAAGCTGGGTGTGCTCCACCGCCTTAGGGGGTTCTTTTCCCCTGCACAGCTTCTTGCTCTGTACAGGGGCATAGTGCGCCCTTGTATTGAGTATTGTTCACATGTGTGGGGAGGTTCCTCTCACACCGCTCTCCTAGACAAAGTTGAAAGGAAGGCCTTTGGTATCATTAACTCCCATCCACTCACCAACTCTCTGCAATCTCTCTCTCTCCGCCGCAATGTTGCATCTCTCTCGCTATTCTATCGCTACTATAATAATCAGTGTTCCTCAGAGCTATCCCAGTGCATACCACCTCCTTTACGTAGGGCACGTGGTACCCGTCTTGCAACTCAATCCCACCCCTACTCTGTGCAACTCTCCAACCCAAGAGTGAAACGTTACTCTCAAACTTTCTTCTACTCAACAGCTGAGCTCTGGAACTCTCTCCCAGAATTAGTCTTTCCCTCTTCCTATGACTTAAATTGCTTCAAACTCCGTGTGTCCAGGCATTTTGGCTCGAACGTCCCTTGATTTTGGCCCTGTCACTCTTTCAACTATGGGGGAGGCACTCGCTATAGGCAGTTATGCCTTTTGCCTCCCTCAATCACATAGAAAAAAAAAAAATGCCAAGCGGGTAGTTTTACCCTAAACAAGCTTATTTCCGTGCTCTTTTTCATGCATAAACAAGAGCCAGAGCGTAATACAATTATGTATCCCTGAAAGGGCGTTAATTGAGCTTTCCAATGACACCTGAACCATCCTTCTACGATCACGGGTTGTCTTGCAACGATCGTGCAACACGAAGGAAAAATCCCTAAAATACGTTAATTTCCTTACATAATTCCCTGTCTAGCGAGGCAATGGGTGTGGACGTGTGTGGAGGGGAGGCCAGTGCCGGCGCGGGAGCCGTGCCGAACGGTCAGAGTCAACCTACGCTCCTCCCACCGCTCGGACTCTCTCTCAGAGCCAATTATGTTCTCAACATCGCCACCGACTTAAGGCGGTCCCCGCTCTTTTGTCCATGGTTCTCTAGACCGCCTTAAGTCGGACCCCGCCAAACAAGGGTTAATGAATTTGACCGTTATTTACCTATCTTTAACACTCTTACATTATATACATTATTATCTCTAATACATATAAATCTGTACCCGTAGGCACCTACAGTACATTAATATATCCCTTTGTTTGGAATATCTCTACTCTGACCTCCTATATGACAAATAGATAAACTCAAGAACATTGATACCACCTACTCAAATAGATATACCTCATTACAAAGTCCAATATAATCAACAATTCATAAACACCTATATTATCAATATTCAACACATAATTCTCTATATATCATGATTACATCATTACTCTCTGTTTGATCGGATTGATAATATATCTATCAACTCACTAACTACTTATCTCAGGATTACAATATTTCCTTACACTAGTCGCCTCGACTTGTTACTATATCATGATCACAAAGTTCATTATCAAACCGGCGAACTATTCTTCTTAAATGTTACGAATAACAATGTTTCCTTTATAACAAAAAAATTATCTCTCATCATATGGACTAGTGTCCGTCCTAACTATATCTCAAGCTAAATCTGATCTATCTGCAACTTTTATTTATCCCCACGTCAGTACTATAGCTGCTCCTAACCTTAGTCTCGTATTAAACCCTCCCTTATCTTTAATGTTCATATTAATCTACTTTTCCTATAAGATCCTATACTATTGGTAGTTATGTGGCATGGAGCCTTCTCTATCAATAATAGCTATATTCTCTCAACACTTCATCCTTTTATTTCTTCATAAGTCTAAACTATTTCGCTCGGTTCTGTTCTATAAGAACACATCGATTTTTAAAGGTTGAGTCCACTGGGTTTGTCAAGCATTTCTCTTTTCTTTATAGGCCTCGTTCGGGCCCATAAGAGTCCTGTAAAAATTCAAAGGTTTCTCTGGAACAGCTTCACCACCTCACGGCCGGCCAATAGTGCTTCTGGAAATCTTCGGTTCCGTCTACTATCTGTTGCCCCTCTTGAATTGCTTGACTGTATGTGTGTAAGTCCGCAATGTGACAACAGGCACCCGGATACTGGTGGTGTATCTGGTGAGTAAATGGAAGTGGTGTTTGGCCAGAGATGGACTTTAGTGGGGCGGGAAAGGCGATTTGGTGGGCTGGAGCAGGTGTAGCCAAGTTCCCATTGTTGCCCGGGTGAGGGAGAGAGTATGAGTTGCTTGCAAGTGAACTCAGTGGAGCCTGTGACGGGAATGACGTCTGCAGCCCCCCCCCCCTCTTTATAGCCCCGCCTCACGAATTGGCGCGAATTGGTTGAGCCAGCCGCCCGGGCAGTGCCTTCTCCGGCCGCGCGTTTTGAACATTCCTTTCACTATCCTCTGATCTTATCTCTTCATAATATGTCCCAGGGAGATGGTTGCAAAGGTCTTGTAGTGGCTTACAGGAGTATGGGGCTTGCACGGATGTCATACCCCTATTGCAACTCAAAGAGACAGCCTGTGGAGGGAGCGAGAACGATTTGGAAGGTGAAGAGATGTGCGCGGCTGGTACAGTATTTTCCTTCTCCGACAATGGGGGCTCCTGATTGGTTGCAAGTGAGGGTGTGGCAGAGTTAAGGGAAACATCCGGACTGTCAAAATCAGCTGGCTTGAAGAGATAGTTAAATGCAGCGCGTTGATTGGCTGGCAGGATTCTTACTTTAAGTAGGTTCAGGGATATTTCGTAGCGAGGCCGTTCTAAATGATCTATGCCCCATGAATATTCTTTCCTCTCACTTAAAACATTCGGCTACCATAGTGCGGTGGGAATATGAACATGATTAGATTAATATCCAGTATTCGAGAATGGATAATAAGTCGTAGGCGTGTGCATAAACTTTTAACCGTCCTGGTGGTGTAATGGTTAAGGTGTCTAAATATCTGTGTGTGATAACCCGGGTTCGAATCCTGGTGGATCACATATATGCTTTCATTAATTACATTGGAGGTGTTTGGTGTTGTGGTGAAATTAACAAAAAATAGATTGTTAGTAGGTTCAGGGATATTTTGTAGCGAGGTCGTTCTAAATTATCTTTGCCCCATGAATATTATTTGCTCTTACTTAAACGTTAGGCTACCATAGTGCGGTGGGAATATGAACACGATTAGATTAATATCCAGTATTCGAGAATGGATAATAAGTCGTAGGCGTGTGCATAAACCATTAACCGTCTTGGTGGTGTAATGGTTAAGGTGTCTAAAAATCTGTGTGTGATAACCAGGGATCGAATCCTGGTGGATCACATGTATGCTTCCATTAATTTCATTGGAGGTGTTTGTTGTGGTGAAATTAATAAAAACTACAATATATGCTATTTAAATAAAATGCAACTAACAGTCAGCTTATCGAAATTTGAGTATTTTTTATGATGAATGTTGACTTTTGTCTTTGACCTGTGACCTTGACCTCTATATAGGAATACATTGTTCGTTTGCATTGATGTAACCCTGGAAATTCCCAATAAGCGTGCCATATTTAATTACAGATCAATTAGCTCCAAAGGTATTACAGGAATAGCTGACCTTGACCTTTGACCTTCATGATGCCTGAAAATTAAACATTTTCATTTTCATTTGAAGCACAACTGTCTCAATGGATTTTGTGAATTTTGCGTGATTAGTAAAGAAATTAGCATATTGACCTTATATTCGACCTTGACCTCTAACCTTGCCCTATCATATGGAATTGTGCTTATTCTTGTATAACCTTTGCCGAGGCATTCAGAATATGCATGATATGCCTAGTGAGAATCTTACATCAAATATGAAATACTAGTTAACAAATGATTTTGACTTTTAACCTTGACCTTTGACCTTGTAAATTCTTATCGAGAATTTAGTTTAATTTTCATATTAACTAGCATTATGAATATGGTGTAATTTGTATAAAGACTTATAGGTTACAAATAGTGAAAATATACTGTGACATTGACCTTTGACCTTTGACTAAAAAGAAAATACATATACTTGGATGGTCGTCGCATTGACCAACTGAATTTGCCTACACAATTTTGTGACAATACATTAATGACCCTTTCCCACTGATGCGACACCAATAAATTGGCACATTCTTGACATGTCTTAAACCCTCTCATGAAAAATCGTTTGACTCGTAAGGCCTCTCAAGGCCTCGCAAGGGCCCTCGCGGGTCGTCGCAAATGTTCGGACTGTTCAAAATTTTGGACGAGGACTCACGAGGGTTCGTTGCCCTTGCAAGCATCGTCTAGCATCGCCGAGGGTCTGCGAGGGCTTCTGCGATCATCTCGACATCGGTGAGACATTGCGGAGGGTTTCGCACAAAAAAAACTTTGCAACGCTGCATGGATGCTCACCGATGCTCGACGATGCTTGCGAGAACATCGATGATGCCAAAGAGCACCTTGAGCACCTTCGGCGAGGTGGATAGAAAAAAATGATTAGGCCTATAGTGAACCTGTCAACCCTTTTTTCTATGCACCTCTCTTGGGGGGTTCACCTGTTTTTTTTTCTCTTTCTCTCCTTTTCTCTCTTTCTCTGGTTTGTATCCATTCAGCCCCATTCAGCCAACTGTTTTAAGACGTTTATCCCCATCCAAGTATCGATATCTTCCTGGCAAGCGATAGCGAACCAGCAGTATATGGAGAAATACGGCTTCGCCGGAGACATTTTTCTATCGAAAAATTTACAAATTTAGCTTGCTCTCAACAACAAAATGTATATATATTGGCTCGCTACCGCTCACCATGAAAATATTGAATTCTGGATGGGGGTAAACGTCTTAAAACAGTAGGCTGAACGGGGCCGAACGGATACAAGGCAAAGAGAGGGAGAGAAAGAGAAAAAAACAAAAAAAACGAGGAGAGAGGGAGAGAAAGAGAAAACAAAAATAGGCGAGGTGGGCTCATAAGCCGTAACGCAAACATTGAGCCCACCTCGCTGTTTTTGTTTTATCTTTCTCTCCCTCTCTCCTCATTTTTTTTTTCTCTTTCTCTCCCTCTCTCTTTGCCTTGTATCCGTTCGGCCCCGTTCAGCCTACTGTTTTAAGACGTTTATCCCCATCCAAGTATCGATATCTTCCTGGCAAGTGATAGCGAACCAGCATTATATGGAGAAATCCGGCTTCGCCGGAGAAATTTTTCTATCAAAAAATGTATAAATTTAGCTTGCTCTCAACAAACAAAATTATATATGTTGGCTCGCTACCGCTCACCAGGAAAATATTGAAACCTGGATGGGGGTAAACGTCTTAAAACAGTAGGCTGAACGGGGCCGAACGGATACAAGGCAAAGAGAGAGGGAGAGAAAGAGAAAAAAAAAAAAAAAAACGAGGAGAGAGGGAGAGAAAGAGAAAACAAAAATAGGCGAGGTGGGCTCAATGGGGTGCCTGCAAAGCGTCAAAACTATTCCAAGGGTGTCAGCCCTATCAATACATCAAAAACCCAATCTTTTCAAAGCATCAAAAAAGTTGTGACAAAAGGCTGAAACTGACTGGATGATATCATATCATCAAAAATAGTTAGGGGTTAACATTAGCCTAACCTAACAACCTTACCTAACCTAACCTAGTAAGAATGGGGTTAACATTAGCCTAACCTAACAACCTTACCTAACCTAACCTAGTAAGAATGGGGTTTACATTAGCCTAACCTAACAACCTTACCTAACCTAACCTAGTAAGAATGGGATTAACATTTTTGATACATCGATGACTTCCAACTTTTGATGCATTGAAGTGATATAAACTTTTGTACACATTGATATGATCTGGGGAAAAACTGTTTTTTGACAAAATGAACACATCTGGAACATTTTATGTACTGATAGCTTTTTGCAGATTTGATGAAATGATAGGATCAGTTTTGGACACTTTGATGCTCCCCCGGCTCAATGTTTGCGTTACGGCTTATGAGCCCACCTCGCCTTTTTTTTTCTTTTCTCTCTTTCTCTCCCTATCTCCTCTTTGTTTTTTGTTGTTTTCTTTTTCTCTCCCTCTCTCTTTGCCTTGTATCTGTTCGGCCCCGTTCAGCCTACTGTTTTAATACGTTTACCCCCATCCAGGTTTCAATATTTTCCTGGTGAGCGGTAGCGAGCCAACATATTTATTTTTTGTTTTGAGAGCAAGCTAAATTTGTACATTATTTGATAGAAAAATGTCTCCGGCGAAGCATTGCCAATCTCCGAATTAAGGGGAGGTGGGTCGTTTTTCTGGTCCCCTTCCTTCCTCATGGTTAACCCTATTAGTTTTCATATTTTATGACATTCGGCCCATTAGTTTGGCGATTTTAAGACATTTCACCCCTTTTCGTTGTCAATATTAAGTCTTTCGTGTCATCACTTGAATCGCCGAAGACGTCGCAGAACAATCGGCGAGTTTTCTTTCACCATCGCAGGATATCGCAAGATATTTTTGAAAATGTGACATTCCTCGCAGAGATCATCGGCGAAACATCGCTCACTTCGCCGATAACCCCGCACAAGGCGGCAATTGCGTCGCAATCATCGGCGACATCTTCGCCGAGTATAATTTTTTATCTGTTTGTAATGGTCAAAATCATAGACGTCGCACATGAATCCTTGCGAATTGACAAGACTACGTCCTCGGCGACGAAAATCTTATGAAATAGCATCAGTGGGAAAGGGGCATAAACCGTCTAGGAGGAATTTAGGGAAAATTACAAACACTCTTGTTTTGACCTTTGACCTTAACTATTACAATGTTTATATGAAACTTGATATATATGTTATTGAAGTAATAAGCAACTAACACAACTAGTTTTCTAAAATATGAGTATTTTGTTTTAATTAATATTATATATTGACCTTTGACCTTGACCTTTACCTTTATGTAAGATTAATGTTTTTGTTTGCATTGATGTTGCCCATGAAAATCAAATAAGCATGTCAAATTTAATTAAAACCCATCTGCTAGTTTCATATACTGTATATTAATAGCATAGTTGACCTTGACCTTTATCTTGACCATTATGATGTGTCTCAAAATTTAATATTTTCCTTTTCATGTAAAGTGCAACTATCTCACCAAATTTGGTGAAGTTTGCATGAAAAGTAAAGACATTAGCATATTGACCTTATATTTGACCTTGACCTGTGACCTTGACCTTTCATGTGGAATTATTTAGCTTCTTGTATGACCTTGGCCTAGGTATTCCGAATATACATGGCAAGCCTTAGCTTAGTGAAAATCTAACAGTTAGTATAAGAAATACTACAGTAGTACAAATTGTATTTTGACTTTTGACCTTGACTTTTGACCTTAGCCTTTAGAATATTTATATGAAATTCGGTCAATAAAATATCATGGTTACCAGTAACTTGTACAGTGAAAATGAAGAAATTTGAATAAAAATTAAAAATAAATTATATATTGACCTTATTTTAAACCTTGACCTTTGACCTTAACCATTAAATTAAATTGAAAATTTATTTTTGACTGACCATTGCATAGACCAAATGGATATACCTGTGAAATTTGGTGAAAATCCATTGAACGGTCTAGGAGGAGTTATCGGACAGACAGACGGACGACGTCAACGACGGACAAGCTGACTTGTGGTACACAGTATACGGGCGGATTAGGAAGGATCTGTGTGCGCGATACCACTCTGCTTTGCAGAGTTTATAATGATTTTGAGTAACTTTTTCAGTATAAAGTGTGTTTGTGTGTGTGTTGCCTATTTTTGTTTTTGTTTTTTCTATATTCCAACTACTCCCTCTCGGGCATAAGCTGAGAGCCTGCACATCCAACCGCTCAACACGGTGAAGCCTGTGAGTTTTTGTTTCAGTCTTGGGAGAGAGACACATGAAGCACTTAGAGTTCAACTCTTGCTCGAAGCAGCCCCATCTCTGAAACTGCTCCGCCTTTGTGCTTCACCGTCTCACCACCTAGACTCGGACCCTCATTCTCAGAACGCCACCTATTGAGCAATAAAGTGTGTGTGAGTGTGTGTGTGTGTGTGTGTGTGCTCATACACCTAATGATGTCCTCTAATGATGTGTTGATATTTAACTGAATGTATAATTATGTAAACAATGCAAGCAAGGCAATATTTTCTGACAAACGTAAAGAGGAAAATTAAATGTTTAATGGTTTAATTATGGATAGTTTCAAAAAGCTCTGTTTTGAATTTTAACCTGCTGTTTCAGTGCCACCTATCCACACCTACTCCACAAAAACGAGTCATATTATATTTTTGAGTGCATGTAACGTTTTTAAATAATGGCTAACTGCTCGACACTAAAGTACTCACGAACTACAGTAGGCCTATATGAAAACAAAAAATCAAAGTTTTTTTTAAATACTTTGGCAAAAAAAAAAGGCATGTGAGATGTCCAACTTTGGTTTGAATAATTGAGGGTTACACCAAGATCGTGATACTGGAAAAAACGGGAATATCCATGTGATTTAATGTGATATACGATTCATGTGGATATTACATGTTATACTTAGGATTATATTTAGGAAACATTAATAATACTCTCATATAGGTTTAAATAATATATTTGTAGTGGAAATAATTATGTACAAAGAGTACAAAGGAAATCAAGCAACAACAGTTATAGTGACCCCTCTAGGCTGCTTGTCCTCCAAAACACTGAGGATCAAGTGTCCAAACAGTGGTTTAGAGTGGGTAAGGGAAAATTAGAAAATTAACTACTGCCCTGGAACTAATGTCCGTGGCAGGATTAGGAAGTTAGTAGGGAACAGATGGGTTAGTAACATAACACCGTTATAAGTGATCTTTCGTTTATCTGGGAAAAAGAGAGTAGGCCTAACATCTTAGTAATAAATACACAATAATCATGGATGAATTTGAGGGGGGAATAAAATAAAGTTATTCATTTACAAACGCAGTCAGTCGCGGGTTTGATGCAAGATATTTGTCTAGGCAAAGTTTAAATGAATCAACGGTGCTGCAGTCTAATACGTCTCGGGGAAGCCCATTCCACAAGTTGACAACTCGATTGAAGAAGAAATTCTTAGATTCGTGTGAGTTAAAAGATTTACCAATAATTTTGCAACCGTTTTCCCGCATGTAATTACATTGGTCGATAGTGAAGTACTTACTACACTTTATATTGTCGATCCCTTTGATGATTTTGAACACTTGAATTAAGTCGCCTCTTAATCTGCGCTGGGTTAAAGGAAATAGATTTAATTCTCTAAGACGCTCCTCGTATGGTTTATTCTTTAGGCTAGGTATAATTTTGGTAACTCTATGTTGAACTCTTTCTAGCTTGTCTTTTTTTTTTTGGTAATAAGGGCACCAGGATTGAACGCAGTATTCCAGAAGAGGACGACTAAGGAATTGTAAAGAGTTAGGATAACTTCTTTGGATTTATGCTCTAATGACCTGCCTATAAAGCCAATTATTTTGTTTGCCTTCTTAACAACTTCTTAACATTGTTGACTCGGTTTTAGGTTACTCAATCGGTTTCTCTGTCTACACTCTTAACACTCAAAGAGCGGCTGGTGGAGTATATTTCACCGTGCCGCCCAGCGTTTTTTGTTTTACCATAAATGGCGTTGTTTCCATGCTCTTTTTCATGCATAAACAAGAGCCAGAGCGTAGTACAATTGTGTATCCCTGAAAGGGCGTAAATTGAGCTTTCCAATGACACCAGAACCATCCTTCTACGATCACTGGTTGTCTTGCAACGATCGTGCAACCAAAGGGCAAAAATTGCTAAAATTCGGTAATTTCGTTACATAATTACGTGTGTAGCGGGGGAGGGAGGGTGGAGTAGTGTGGAGTACATGTCAGTAGACCCACGAAGGCCGTGGCGAGCGGTCATGAGGTACCCTACGCTCCTCCCGTCGCTCGTCTCTCTCTCAGAGCCAATATTGCGCCAAAATTGCACACAGACTTAAGTCGGGCCCCGCCACATTGTCCAGCTTTTAGATAGTGACTTAAGTCGGGCCCTGCTAAAGAAGGGTTAGGTTGAGTGCCATTCATCGATTAGTTTGGTTTCTCATTTTGGTATCCGATATGTAGTACCGTACATTACATTTATCCGCATTGAAACTCATTTGCCAAATTTGGACCCACCATGACAACTTATCTAGATTGTGTTGCATATTATCAACTTGTTCTTTTGAGAATACGCTATTTGCAATTTTTGTATCGTCAGCAAACTTTGAGATTGTACAGGTGAGACCCTCATCTATGTCGTTGATGTAAATTAGAAAGAGAATTGGTCCTTGTACCGATCCCTGGGGTACCCTGCTACTTACATTGGTCCATTTAGATGCCTTACCATTTATGACTACTCCTTGCTTTCTGTCACTGAGCCAATATTCTATCCATTTGAATATACCGCCTTGTATTCCATGCGCTTTTAGTTTAAGCAGTAAACGTTTGTGGGGAACTTTGTCAAAGGCCTTTTGAAAATCAAGGTATATAATATCTACAGCTTTACTTTCATCATAGAGGTTGAGGATATCGTGGAAGAAAAGTCTAATAGGTTTGTTAAGCAGGACCATTTGTTACAAAAGCCGTGTTGAGCATCTTTATGTCTGTTATTTTCCTCTAAGTGATTTATGAGTCTGTCTCTTATGAGTGTTTCTAGCATTTTACATACAACTGAGGTTAAGCTAATTGGACGATAGTTACTGGGTAAGGATTTGCTGCCTTTTTTTTAATATCGGTGTTACATTGGATAGCTTCCACTGATTGAAATGGACTGCAAAGTTCTATTGAATAGCAATGGCAGTGGTTTGGAGAGCTCATCCTTAGATTCCTTTAGAACTCTAGGTGAGATTGTATTCGGTCCAGGCGTTTGATTTACCTTGAGTTTATCTAAACATTTCAATATTTCTCTCTCTGTTATGGTGATATTTCTTAGAACATTAGAATTATCAATCCCAATCGGCGATGCTGTAGAGATATCACTGAGGTCTTCTGTTGTAAAAACTGATGCAAAGAAAGTATTGATGGCATTAATCATTTGTACTTCATCTTTGGTATATTTTCCATTTTCATCGACTAACGGTCCAACAGTTGAAGTAACTACTTTCTTCTTTCTGGTATAACTATAGAATGCTTTTGGGTTTGTTTTATTTTGATTCGCAACATGTAACTCCAGGGTCTTTTTACTTTGTTTAATTAACTTTTTGACTTTGTGTCGTAGTTCTACAGATTTCACCCGTTCTTCGTCATTTTGTAAGGATTTTAATCTATCATTAGCAAGCAAACATTCTGAAATATCTTTATTCCACCATTTGGGCTTATCATTATGTCCTGTACGCCATATTTTCGATGGTATGCAGTCTTGCACTGCTTTTAGGTAAGTGGTTTCGAATAATTCCCAAGAAGTATGGAGTATAGAGGTCTCTAAAACTAGACTTGACATCTTGAAGTATGAAGCACAAGTGTGCCTCTTCTACCTCTCTCCACTCCAAGTCTCAGTCACTGGTATGTGAGGGAAACTTCCATGATCATTTTTGGCCCATGTGAACCACGGGCCCAGTGACCTAAAACTGCTTAACCCATACAGTACCGGTGACGTCCTTTTCATTATATTTTGGCAACTATTAGACAATGTACATGTATATTAGGAGGCACCTGTACACATAGGGATATGGTGACCCCACCGCCCGTCATTTTTGTGGCGCAGATAGCCCTTGGAGGTTTGGATTGGGAATCTCACCTCCAGAACTTACTCCCACTAAGGGATCAGCAAGCTTTTTCTTGCTGATCCTCCCTACCCCTTTAAGGGCGTGAGGCTTTGGCTACTGACTTACGGACCAGTACAACCCTCTATGCTTAGAGGTTGAATAAAAGTCATCACCAGGTTATTTATTCCCGTGTCAGGTATAGTAACACCCTACTTAACCCTTTGAGTACCAGCGAAGTGTGTTATCTCTTATTCTAGCTATATATAGACGATATTATGCAGCTTAGGGAGGATCTGCGGTAGTTTAAATGGTTGGTCGAGATAGTTTGAAACTTGCTAGAGATCCTTCCTAATCTGAATAAAATTGTCTAAATATAGCTAGAATAAGATATAATGCAAGTCGCTGGTACTCGAAGGGTTAAGTAGGTCTAATACCCAGATGTTCTCCCTAAACTGTTCATTAGTGTTGGAAATATATCAGGAATGCTTTAGTCATGCATTTCAAAGTCAATGTGGAATTTAGTTTCTTAAATAGGCTTATATGCAGTTATTCCACCCACCCACCCCCACCCCTTCACTATCAACTAGATTATAATGCAAAAGTATTGTGAAGCATTGCACAAGCCATTTCTTAAGTTATTAATAGTGTAGCATCATTATATTTATCAAAATTACATTTTCGATGTTATCAGACAGAAAAATGTAAGTTCAGTGCAGTGCCTTTTGTCATTTGTTTGCTAGCAGTATATGCTAGTAAGTTAATGTCCTGTAGGTTTTAATCTCATAATACATATTACTGCTTAAATGAATCAACGGTGATGCAGTCTATAACGTTTCGGGGAAGCCCATTCCACAAGTTGACAACTCGATTGAAGAAGAAATTCTTAGATTCGTGTGAGTTAAAAGATTTACCAATAATTTTGCAACCGTTTCCCCGAGTGTAATTAGATTGGTCGATAGTGAAGTACTTACTACAGTTAATATTGTCGATGCCTTTGATGATTTTGAACACTTGAATTAAGTCGGCTCTTAATCTGCGCTGGGTTAAAGGAAATAGATTTAATTCTCTAAGACGCTCTTCGTATGGTTTGTTCTTTAGGCTAGGTATCAGTTAGGCTAGGTATCAGTCAAAGATGAAATGAACGCACACCAGGGACGCATCGCTAAACGTGCTAAGATTGTAGCACTTCACGAGGCTGGATTCAACCCTACCGAGATACAACGCAGTCTTGGTGTCACCAGAAAAACCGTCTATAAATGGATAGAGCGTGACGAGGATACAGGAAACTTGGCCGACCTACGTAAGAAACCTACTTTACATAAATTTGTTAATCAACCAATCAAGACACGGTCAATCGGAAAGACTTTTCATGCTTTATTTCGCTCGGCCATGGCGTGGACTAAAATTAACATGAATTACTTCTGATTGAACGTGGTTCGAATGTTGGTTAAAAAAACTTAATTATATATATATATATATATATATAAAATATTATATAAACACTATATTGTTTTCCCGTGTCATTTAGATAATTTGTATACTTTATAATTATTCACTAACACACACGTATATATTTTTTCGATTTAATTTATGCTATATGACATAACATTTGTTTTGATTTTTAGCTAAAGGGCGTCCTCCGAAGGCGACTACTGCTGAGGATGATCAGGCAATTGTGGCCGAGGTGGAGCGAGCTCCTTTCACCAACGCCATGAAAATACGTGCTAGCCTCGGGCTTACATGTTCAGCTGAGACTGTGCGGAAACGCCTCAGAGGGGCAAACATTAAACACCGCGTCCCAGCTGTTAAAGGCAAGATTTGTTTTTTCGTAACGAAAACCGAAAACTACATGTTGTATATAACCAACATTCTTTATTCAGTGTTTAACTTTATTGATGTCATGAATTTCACTTAACAGAGGCATTGACTGATCAGCACCGAGAGGCGAGGCTAACGTTTGCCCACCAGTACAAAGTCATTGGTGAAGAAGACCCTCTCTTTTGGAAAAGGGTTATCGTCACCGATGAAAAGACTTTTTCTAGCACCACACATGGAAAACTACATATCTGGCACAAAGATGGAACAAGGTATTTAATTGTGGCAACTCGATATAATTTGCGATAAATAATAGCATAGACGTTGGATAACCCCTTAAACCTTTTTATGATCAGTTTCACCATTATAGTTTGCCTATCAGTAGACAATATTTATCAGCTTAGTGAATAATCGTGGTAGTGATGAAGAATGTTCGAGATGGTGTTTACCCGTTAGTTTACTTGATAGCCTTCCATAACTGAACAAAGTGATAATGGTAGCCGGAGTAAACTGTTAAGTTCCTCATACCGGTAATGTTTAAGGGGATAATCTATTGTTATGCTTGTCATATTTATGAACTCAAACGATCTGGCCACACCACATGCAATGTGTTGGGGTATATGTCCGCTCATGGTGTTGGAGATCTTGTGAGGATCCAGGGCCGCTTCACTCAAGATCGCTACTTGCAAATCCTCAGCGAGGGTCTGCCAGCTTCCCTTGCGAATCGGGCCTATAATTTCCCCTCTGGTCCAATCTACATTCTACAGGTAATTCGTAAAAATGGGTGTGATATGCCAACAATATGTTCACCAAAACTGTGTAAACAAGATGCTCACCATAAGTGTATCTGGAGGTGAAACATGGACAATGTCTAAATTTCAACACACAAATTTTGGGACCAAAAATTGGGATATCCTTATTTGGATTTACGCATTGTTCACTACATCTCTCTGATCCTAAAATTAGATCGATAACCATGTTATTTTTCATTTTTTGTAGGATCGGTGCCCGATACACACAGCACGTAGAGTACGAGAATGGTTCGCCAACAATGACCAATTTCGCTTGCTGGAACTCCCCTCGAAATCCATGGACTGTAACCCCATAGGTAATAATTATACTCAAGTTTAACAAAGGGTGTCTAAAGGCGGCGTCACACTAGCACGTGTCCCTCAATCAAGCGGCCAGCTGTGGCTAGTCGAGTTGTTCAGTCGGGGAATTGTTTCCCCAGCGATACATTAAACATTAAATTACGTTTCATTCGTAGCCTAGAACATCAAATGACAATGAGAATACATTTAGCAGAGTGAAGAGCTTCCTGGCAAGAGCAAGGTTACTAGTTTCAATTGTCCCTATTTTGATTATTCTATATACAAATTAATTTCTGCTGGTAAATTTAAATACATATGTTGCATCTACCGTTCCCCAAATACTCCTCCAGAGCAAAGTCTTTTTGATTCTCTGTCCTCACAACTCAGTGTCCTCAACTTAAATGCTTCTTCTGAAATCACTGTGTTGGGTGATTTTAATGTCCATAATGTTGAATGGCTCACTCATTCAGCCAGGACTGATGATGCTGGTCTTGAATGTGAGCTATTTGCAGACTCATTTAATCTCATTCAACTAGTCAACCAACCCACCCGTGTACCAGATAATCCTAATCATAATTCCCACCTACTGGACTTATTTTTAACAACCAATTCAGAAAATTATGATGTTACAGTGAGGTCCCCACTTGGATCTTCTGATCACTGTCTGATACAGGCCACCTGTGTATCACCTACCACACCTTCCCACTCTGAACCTGTTTTGGTGACTAAATGGCATTACGATAGGGCAGACTGGGAGGGTCTTCAAGGTTTCTTTATTGATATTCCCTGGACCTCTTTCTTTTCTAATGATGCACACTCCACCTTGAGCCACATACAAGATTTTGTAAAAATTGGAATGGAAATTTTATTCCTCATCAAAAGTACAGTAAAAGATCTAATTCACCTAAATGGTTTGACCATAATTGTGCTAGAGTAACTGAACAAAAAGCAATAGCCTACAATGCATACACAAGATCAAAAACACATGAAACCTTTAATTACTTTAGAAACATCAGAAATCATGCCAAAACTGTATTAAACCTAACTAAATCAAACTTTCTCCATAAGCAGGCAAATAAACTTCTAAATAATCCAAATGATAACAAAATATTTTGGTCTACTCTTAACTCATTCAAATCCAACTTCACTACTGCTTCATCCATTCCACCATTAAAATCTCCGACTGGCAATCTTGTAAGTGACCCACGAGGTAAAGCTAACCTTCTTGCGGATATTTTCTCCACCAACTCAACCTTAGATGAAATAAATCAAGATGTCCCTGTACTTAATTTTAATTCACCTGAAATTCCCTCACTTAAGATCCACACCAGACATGTCAAAACTATTTTGCAGAATCTCTCAGTAGATAAGGCTCCTGGTCCAGATGAAATTCCTCCAATAGTACTTAAGAATTGCTCCTTGGTGCTCGCTCCTGTATTGGCAAATTTTTTCCGTCTGTGTACTCATACCTCATGCTTCCCAGTACCCTGGAAAGAAGCAAACATCCATCCAGTTCCTAAAAAAGGTGCCTCTTCAGATCCATCAAACTACAGACCAATAGCTATAACTTCCACTCTTGGCAAAGTTTAAATCAAATAATTAAGCATCTGGAGAATAATAAATTAATCAGTGATAGGCAATATGGTTTTAGACGATGTCGATCAACTGCAGACATTCTTTGCCTTCTTACGCATCAAATCAACCAAGCTACAGACCAACATGGTGAAACACATACAATAGCACTGGATATATCAAAGGCATTTGATAGAGTCTGGCATCAATCCTTATTGTCGAAGATGTCACACTACGGCCTTGCATCATTAGTTCCACTAATTTCTTCTTATCTTCATAACAGAAAAATACGTGTAATGGTAGATGGCCTTTATTCTCAATTTCACTCAATAAATGCTGGTGTTCCCCAGGGATCAGTTTTGGCCCCAACTCTGTTCCTCATTCATATCAATGATCTCATATCTACCACTCATAATCCAATACATTCCTACGCAGATGACTCAACACTCCACAGTTCCTTCACATTTACCAATTCTTTCACCCAACCCGATCTTATAAATTCAAAAATAAACACTGCAATTTCTCTGAACCAGGACCTTTCTAGAATTAATGAATGGGGACAAGAGAATCTAGTTTCCTTTAATGCACAGAAAACCAAGTACATTCAATTTTCTAACCGACAGAATCTCACTGACTCCCATATATTTTTTAATGATGTAAATATTCCCACTTCCCCTAGTATTGACATTCTCGGTGTAACATTAACTACTAACTTGAGCTGGACACATTATGTTAGAAGCATTGCTAAGAATGCCTCTAAAAAACTGGGACTCCTGTACAGAGTTCGCGAATTCTTCACTGACGAGCAGTTGGCCGTAATATATAAAAGTCATGTGCGCTCTCAGATGGATTACTGTTCACCTCTGTGGGGTGGAAGTGGAGTGGTTGCATTGAGGCAGTTGGACAAAATTCAAAATAAAGCTATTAGATTAATCAATAACCCTGCAATCACACAGGACCTTCCTACATTAGCCATACGAAGAAACGTTGCATCCCTTGCATTATTCTACAGATATTTTCACAGCAATTGTTCCGAGGAACTTGCTTCAATTGTGCCGCCTCTCCACATCTTTCCCCGTAGAACTAGGGCAGCTGAGAGCGCCCATGAATTTACACTTTCTCCTCCACAATGCAGAACTTCTGCTTATCAGAATTCATTTATCCCCAGAGCTACTACTCTTTGGAATTCACTTCCCTCGAATTGCTTTCCACAAACTTACAATCAACAAATGTTTAAATCCAGTTGTTACAAACATTTTATGAATGGAGGATGCCTTTAGGCACATGGACCTTTTTGTTTTATCTGTGTTTTTCCTTCCTCCGTTCATTGTCTCTTAAAAAAAAAAAAAAAAAAAAAAAAAAAAAAATAGGCCTAATAGTAAGATCAAAATGCTGACTAACGTAAACAAAAATGCAAGTAAACGCTTTGTGGCAATTGTCTTAATTGTTTGTAACAAAACAATACATCAACAGCTGGCAAAATTGGACCATCAGAAAGGCTTTATATATGGCGTCAGAAATAAATGGGCACCAATTGACCAAAATTACCAATATGTATTCATATATTTTGAAACAAACTGTTGCAAACAATTTGTAAAATTAAACAATAATCACATTAACTTTAAAACGTTTTACAATAGATGTTTTGTAGTTGACATTCATGATATGATTTGAAGATACCTTCAAATCATATCATGATTTGATTCACTGCATCATGACGTCATTACTTGCATTATGACGTTTTTGTGATAGCATAGGCAGGTCAATCGTGTTATGATCATTTATTGTACTGGTAGTTTGTGTTCCTAAAATAGGGGATTGATATGCTTGTGAGTTAGCTGAGGGCATGTTGTAAATTGTTTGTGAATGGATTTAATGGATTTACTCGATAGCTTAAATAATCAGTTTCTTAACAAGATATATTTTATGTGTGCTACTCCATCCATACAGACAATATAGCTCTAGAGTGTTACTATACCAAATGAGGATATGTGAAGTATATTGGTTGTGAGAAGGTTTTAAGCATGTTGTGAAGTTCTTTGGATAGATGCATTGGGTTCATTCGATAGGTGAATAAATCAGTGTCTTGCCCATTTTATTTTCGTTTGTGACGCTACATTATTGTTGTGTTGAAATTATAGCTTAGAGTCTGATGCAGTGATGCAGTTTTTACCACCTTACACTCCCAGCTCAACAGATAGGCTAGGGTGGGTGCCCTACAGGGAGGTAGGGACTTAAGTGAACAGTTGCCACAGATTGCTAGACCGCGCTATCCACCACAGCACTGACATCCACCAGTAACGTTTTTGGCCGGCTGGGGGACTCGAAACTACGTCCCTAGGATTGGTAGGCGAGTGCTCTACCGACCGCCTTATGGCCTGCGGAACCCATGCGGCACGCAGTGTCTGACTCTGGTTAATATTTTGTTGGCATGTTATGAAGTGTTGTAGGGTGTAATGGATTTATTCGAAAGCCCACTAAATCACCTTAATGAATTATATTTAATTTGTGCCACTTGAAAACTATAGACAATATACCTAAGAGCGTGACTGTGGCATATTAGGAAATAGGAATTTATTGTGATTGTAAGTCGGTTGTGAAGTTATGAGGTTCTTTGAATAGATATAATGGGTCAATTTGATAGCTTAATAAATCAGTTCCTTTATATGATATATTTCATGTAATCCACCTGACAAATATCGAAAATACAGCTCGGAGTGTGACTATGGCAAATAATGAAAATGTGCATTTTTGTTATTGTGATTTGGTTGTGGGCATGTTAAATTCTTTGGATGGGTGTAAGGGGTTAATTCGGTAGTTTAATTAACCAGCTTCTTAATGTGATCCATATAGTTTCTACCACTGCAAACATATAATGCAATATAGCTCAGGGTGTTACTATGGCGAATACGGATATGGGAATGATTATGGTTGTGAGTCAATTGTGGGCATGTTGTAAAGTTTTATGAATGGACGTAATGGGTTCATTCGAAATAGAGATTAATGATAATTGACAAAGAAGTGGGGATAACAAGGATATTGTATCTTCAGATGAGGATGAAAGTTCGAAAGAGAATGACTAAAAGTGTCCATCAGACATTGTTATTCAGGCTGAAGTCAAATAATTACCAGACAAGCGTGGGTAATTTAAGCATCCATCTGACTGTTTTGATGGCAAACTACGGAATTTTACTAAGGCTCCTTACAGTGGGTTGCAAACAATTTCCCAACTTGTTACTGTGTTGTTCAGTATGTCCGAAAGAACAAGAAACTACCATATTTTTTTTTTTTTGAGGTAGACTATATTGACCCTACTACAAGGTCTGGCAGGATTAGATAGTAGTAGCTCAGACGGGTGGGGATACGTATTCAGCGTAACGCCACCTGTAGATGATCTTTCAATTTTCATATCAAACCATTAGAGTGGAAGAAAACTAAATAAATCATCATATATTCATATATTTTCCTTGAGTTATATTCTAACACATAAATATTATTTGGACAGAAAACATGTATAATATATAATGAACACAAAACAATTGTATTTGTATTTCTTACCTACGTAACATATATTTTAAGCTATAATTCGTAAGTGACAGTCTATCAGAACGAACCAAATAACTCGTATATAATTTACGAATCCGATTTATTGCTTGCACACCAAAGGTTAGTCCCTAACCTTAGTAACTGTCTTCTAGTCAAGGAATTTTGTCTACTGAATATTTAAAGTAACTGGTCAAGAAGAAGAATCGCATATTTCTAAATAATTAATAATAGTAATAAATATACATTATAAATATTGATAAGTTATATCCTACGATAAATATATTATTAATTACCCCAACAACAATAATAATGATCATAACATTAACAGTAAATATATATAATACACCATTAAGTATAATAATAATAATAATAATAATAATAATAATAATAATAATAATAATAATGCATATATATTGTTAATATTTTATATAATATAAACCTAGAAATATTTAATAATAACCGAAATTATTGTAATAATGATAGTAATATTATATATAATAGTAGTAGTGCATCTCCGTTACTGAACAAAAAGCTGTTTATGTTACAGTTCTTCACAACTGCTAAACAACTCTCCTCGTAATGGGCGTCACCAGAAAGTTATCTCTGCCAATGAAAACCCCATGTGTGTTGGGATGGTTTGGGCTAGTGGAAAGGCTGTCATGGCTGCCAACATGACAAACCATGTGTGGCTATAGCAGACGAAAAACTGTATACATTCATCCTTGACCAACTGTACATGTACGTATGTAGGGCACCCTTTTGCATATCATATAGCAAGAAATAAGGCGGCCATACACAATATATGCGATATATAGGCGAAATTATACGTGTGAAACGTGGTTGAAAGGGAGAGAATGACGGAGGGAGGAAAGGGGTGATAATTGTCATCGATTGTCGATATTTACGCTCGTATATATTCTGGTTTAGGGTGCAGCAAGATCCCGGGGGTAGGAGGGAAGGTGGAGGGTGGGGTGGGGTGAGCTACATATCGCTTATATCTCGTACTGTGGGCATGTTCATGATATATAATGTATCTGTACGTATATAGGCGACCTATCTACATATCATATAGCAAGAAATAAGACGCACATACACAATATATACGATATATAGGCTGAAAGTATACGAGACCTAGAGAGGGAATGTAGGGAGGGAGGGATCATATGACAGTCGCCCTAGGGTAGAGAAGATGCACGTGTGTGGTGTTGTGGGTGGGACACAGGGGTAGGAGGAGGAGGGAGGGAGGTGGGTTGATAGAAGTTATTGCTTTATAGTACGTATTGATCACTGTCATGCTTTCATATAGCATGCAGACACTGCAGTAGTCCCATGTGAAGAGTGGACACGCATTATTTGGCCGTAGACAGTATAAATAGAACGAAATCAGTGTAGGTTTGTGGGAGGGGGGAGTGTACCTTACAAAAGTAGGGGGTTTGCCTGAAACAAACAGTGTGCCCGAAATAGACTGGTGTCGTTTTACACAAGATAAACTGCTTGGCCCTTTGGACACAAACACAGACCTATTGTAGGATTCCATAAATGTATAATATAAGTATATTGTAGAGTGGTATTTTACATGTCACTTTGCGTAAATATGACAGATAATTTCATTGATCTACGAGTATATGCACGTAATATATTTCCCATGTAGTGAACAAAACATTCATCGATAAACAATAGCATATCGATGTATTAGGTTTTTTTTTGGTCGTGGGTGACAGGTCGAATCTACAGACCAAGTTTTCCCTTTTCATTGGTATGAGCCGCGGTGGCCCGATCGGTAAGGTCACGGAGAGGCAATCGGGATGAATGCCAGGGCAGTGGGTTCGATTCCAGTAGGGGGTTATGGAGAGACTTTTGTGATGTTTAGAACAAAATTGGCAATTTTTTTTTTTTACAAACTCATGTAATTATATTCAAGCAATATTAATTATTCATAAAATAATTCATATTGCAAGAATATTATTACATGAGTTTGTATTTTCTTTTTTGTCTTTTTTTATTTATTTATTTATTTATTTATTTATTTTTTGTTTTGTTTTATATTATAATAGGAAATACATACATAGGAACATAGTTTGCAAAATATTCTTATTTATTATTACATTACATACAAACATATATGGGCACATTATTATCACAGGAGATTTGTCTTGAGGTAGTGAATGAAAACACTACAAATTACAAGTGAACATAACAAATAAAATAACCAAATATATATATACAATGCAATTGGTTTCACAGTAAAGAGATCATGAGTGAGAGTGACTTAGGGAATAGATCATAAAAGTGAGAGTGACTTAGGAAAGATATCTTGAGCGAGAGTGACTTAGGAAAGATATAATGATTGAGAGTGATTAGCTAAAGAGAGCATGAGAGAGTGATTTAGGAAGATCATGAGTGAGAGTGACATAAGCGCGCAGTTAGGTAGGTCAGGTCAGGTCAGGTGAGGTGAGGTAGGGCACGAGTCAAGGGCAGGGCGGCAACACTCAGAAAAGCTTCAGGGTGTGGTAGTCCCTGAAGCAGTCGCCGAGGCAAAGGGGGACCTTGCACTCCTGGCACATGGTGGTGACCCTGGGCCTCCTGGTGGTGTTGGAGCAGGCATAGCACACCAGCTGCTTTCGCCGATTGCCAACAAACTCGGTGTGGACTGGGAAATGCCGTGACAGAGCTACCTGTATACGGTCGGGGGCATGGGCACCATGCCAACCTACTTTAGTTTTAGTGGGCTCCCCGAACTTCTCCAGGAGTTGGTACGACACATTGTACACAAACTCCCGGAACTTGAGCTTCTTGTTCGGGGCCATTTCCCTTTTACAAGCCACATATTGTAGGCATTGAGCATGGTGATATCCACATATCCACAAGATGATGGAAGAGCTTGTGGTACCACTTGACTGTCTTTCTCAGACACTCAACGCCTGCGAGTTGGCAGTCGGACTTGTCCACCAGGCGCATATTCTTGGTGTAATCCACCACCATGTCAGGCTTGTCAATTACTTTCTTGGTCCGGTAGTGGATATTGCCTGAGTCGACCTGGGCGCCTGTGTGGACAGTTGACAGCAGGTGTACATCACGTCTGTCCTTCCACTTGATGGCCAACACTTTGCCAGACTTCTCCATCATTTTATATTTCCCTCATCCCCTTCGTCGCCTTCTTCGTGTTCTTCTCTCCCGGTGTTCCGGAACAAGGTCGTCCTCCGAGGGTGTTTCACTGGATGATGGATTTTCTAGTGGCATTACACGACCGACGAACTTCGGCAAGAACTTTCTTGTCTTTCTGACAGTCCCACATGACCCCGTTTGGTTGTCATGTAGAAACTGGCAGAGAGCAGGAGAAGTATACCAATTGTCGGTGTACAATGTGTGCCCCTTGCCCATGTATGGTTCCATCATTTTCTTCACGATGGCCCCAGACAAACCCAAGGGGTCATTGGCAGCAACTCTTGGCACGTCTATATCAGTTCCAGTATAGACGATCATGTCAAGCACTATGCCGGTCTCACAGTAACACAAGACGAACAACTTGATCCCAAACCTGTGCCTCTTCAAGGGGATATACTGCTTGAAAACAAGACGACCTTTGAAGAGTACGAGCGACTCATCGATCACCAAGTTGTGGAAAGGGGTGAAGTATTTCTTGTACCTCGCCATCAACATGGTGAAAACCTCACAAATTTTCCAGATTCTGTCATCTCTGTTAGGATTGTCATTGTCTGAGAAGTGAATGAATCTCAGCAGCAATGAAAATCTGTCACGGGTCATGTACTTGTTGAAAATTGGTGTGGCGATGAATGGGTCGTGTTTCCAGTAATGTTGCAGCACATGCTTCTTGCAAAGAGGCATGAGCAACAACAGGGCAAAGAACGTCATGAATTCGTTGGCAGTAGTATCCACCCAGGCTCGTATTCTCGCCCTTGGAGATATCATGTGCATTCTGTCCCACACCCACCTGAAGTAGGCATTGGTTCGGGCCACAATGAACGCCATAATCTCCAAGTCAAAGAATGCCAAGAAGAAATCCATCTCGCTTGCATTATCATCACAGGGCCAATCTGCTGTTGAACCAGATTGATTTTCATCAAACTGGTGCAAGTCAGGTATGAAATCGGCCCCATCTGACCATGCAAACGCATGAACATTTGCATCACGCATCGCATGGGCAAGTTGTCGTCATCATCATCGTCAGCGCCACCTTCGGATAGGTCACTATCGTGGTCCCGATAAAGTATTTCGTCGTCGCCCTCCTCAGACGACGAACGACCTTCTTCGTTCCCATCGTCGGCCGCTGACTCACTATCACTCTCCAAACCACCCCAATCCCTCTCATCGCCATCCAAATCCCCATCACTATCCGCTTCGTTACCGAATAGCAGGGAGGCATATTTGGAGGGCGTCAGGGGATTCCTCTGCCGTAATCTCAGAGGCGTCTTCTGGACAGCGGCAGAACGGCCGGCAGAGGTGGAAGGGACAGCAGGGGCGGTGGCAGGGGTGGCCCGTGGTGGCATGATGGGGGTAGAGGCAGGCGGTGTTTTCTTCCCCTTCACCTTCCTTTTTGTCCCTGCGGCGGCAGGGGCAGGAGCAGGGGCAGTGGCAGGGGCGGCGGGGCTGCAGAGGCAGGGGCAGGAGCGGCCCGTGGTGGCACGATGGTGGTAGAGGCAGGCTTGCTTTTCTTGCCCACCCCCTTTCCTTTTGTCCCTGTGGTGGCAGGGGCAGTTGCAGAGGCGGCGGCGGCTGCAGGGGCAGGGGCAGGGTCATGGGCAGGGTCGGCCCGTGGTGGCACGATGGTGGTAGAGGCAGGCTTGCTTTTCTTGCCCACCCACTTCCCTTTCCCTTTCTGTCCAGTCGGCCCCGCAGGTCCTGCGTCCCTAGGGCGGCCTCCTCCCGATGCAGAAGGCCCTCCTGTAGAGGCGGCGTGGGTGGTAGAGGTGGAACTGGTAGCAGTAGAAGGCGCACTGACATCGGGAAAGGCCAGTGATCTTTGGGCACGTACCGTACCATTTGTACGTGCCTTACGTGCCTTTTGGGGGGCACAAACATCTTCGTCGGAGTCACTACTATAATTGTAGAGGTAGGATTCCTTATGGGCAGCCACTCTCCGCCTTCCACGGGCACTGACACCACCCGAAGGAGGGCTGGTCGTGTTAGAAAGGCGCGCGGGAGAGGGTCGTGTAGGCTCCATGGTAAAAAATTGGTATCTGACTGTACACACGTGACTGAGGTGTGTGTGGGGGTGGTGGCGGCGAGAGGTGCCATGTAGTACATGTTAAACATGCACTAATTTGTTGCCGCCTGGGTTAAAGCCCGCAGTTTGGGTGCATGTTTAAATCCGCCCTCTTAAGAGCTTTGCCGCCGTCGCCCAGTAAAACTTCTTATGAGCTTTCTCGCCGTTTACTGGTTAAGCACTGCATATATTTCTATTGTTCCTTATTGAATAGTAGCAGAACAAGTCTGGGAGTCCTTTAACTATAAAAATATTGTTATATCTTTATTATCTTGCATATAGGAATTTTCTGCATTTGTTAGCTATAAGTACTGCCAATCTAGATTATAAGCTTCACCCCTTTCTTCTTCCATTACGTTTCCTTTATTCTACTGCATTTCTTATTACTACATGTATTTATTCTTTATTATTGAAGTTGATATTCACAGTGGTTTGCTGGTTTGCTCTTGGTAGCCTGCCCCAACCTACTGGAATACCAACTATTGTGTTTCATGTGTTAGAATAGTGCATTAGACTTTACCCATGTTTTTGCTTCATATTATTCCTAATTTCTAAGTGATTGGGCATGATATGAATTGTTCTGAGAGTCTAGCAGCATTTTAGTTACCATTGTTTTGTGCAGTTTAGAATAACCGTAGAAGTACTCTTGAAATACTAAACGCACTATCAACCAGACTCGGGCACAGTAGATATTTTTGTGTCTCCTTGTATTACTGCTTTAATAGAGCAAAGAGGAAGATAACCCCTTTTCCTAGAGAACCTGCGTGTCTTGGTGTTTGAGTCAGATATTAACCTTTAAAGATCGGGGCCCGACTTAAGTCCGAATCGAGAAAATTGGACTAAATGGCGGGGTCCGACTAAAGTCCGTGGGCGTATTCCCGCCCTAATTTAGGTGGAAAGCGAAACTTGGTGGTCAGGCGGTGTACTACAAGGTCCCACCCACACATCCCCACTGCATGACCGTGACTCAGTAACCCTCAAGCAGCCGTAATGGAAGGTCAAGATTTGCTCGTGTCCGATTCGGTGGCCCCTAGTGCGTCGCGCCACCCTACTCATCACGCCTCGCTCATCACTCATCACGGCCCACTCATCATGCCCGGCTCACCGCCCAGGAACTAGATATCATGCTGAACTCTTCAGAACTTTCTAATAGGCTGTTGAATGAAACCATGGAAGGTCTGGGTGAGAGTTTTGATAGTGTGGATGACTAGGAAGACGAAAATATGCTGATCATAGGCTTTCACCCCAAGCATAATTTGCGTGTCGCAAATGTTGTGGTTGATGTTGCACAGACCGTTGAGCAAAATGGAGACGTTCCTGACGAAGAACATACTGGTGTGGGTGTTGGTAAGTACAATTTACATTTTATAATTGCTTGTAAGTTTGATTGCAAGCATTTTATCACCTTACGAGTGGGTGGTGGAGTATATTTCACTGTGCCGCCCAGCGTTTTTTTTTTACCCTTAAATGGGGTTGTTTCCGTGCTCTTTTTCATGCATAAACAAGACCCAGAGCGTAATTCAAGTATGTATCCCTGAAAGGGCGTAAATTGAGCTTTCCAATGACACCCGAACCATCCTTCTACGATCACTGGTTGTCTTGCAACGATCGTGCAACACAAGTGCAAAAACCCTAAAATACGGTAATTTCCTTATATAATTCCCTGTGTGGCGAGGGAGGGAGGGTAGATGTAAGTGCAGTAAAGCTCAGTAGGTCCACGGCAGCCGTGGCGAGCAGTCAGAACGTAATTTATGCTCCTAATCACCGCTCGGCTCTCTCTCAGAGCACATTACGTCCTCAAAATTGCACTCTACAAGAAATTTCCTTTGCATTTTATAGCGTATTATTTGCAGGCGTTCGGTAAATTTCTCACGATAACCAGGGTGTACGGTACATTTCTCACGATAATACAAGCAACAACGAAGCTTGGCGAAGATTGTGGTCTACAATATACCTTTTTATAATTGCATGTGACCTTGTAATTGCTTGAAAGTTTGATTGCAAGCATTTTATAGCGTATTATTTGCAGGCGTTCGGTAAATTTCTCACGATAACCAGGGTGTACGGTACATTTCTCACAATAATACAAGCAACAACGAAGCTTGGCGAAGATTGTGGTCTACAATATACCTTTTTATAATTGCATGTGACCTTGTAATTGCTTGAAAGTTTGATTGCAAGCATTTTATAGCGTATTATTTTCAGGCGTTCAGTAAATTTCTTACGGTAATATAAACAACGAAAGATTGAATATTTGTGCTTGGCATTACAAGTGATCACTCCCATAATCGAACTATATGGGCCATGGCCAGTTCGGTCACAGGGAGTATTCGGATACACAGAGTAAATTATTTATTTGTCATTATTATTAGGTTATTAGTCCTTTTAACTATTTATTTGTCTCTATTATTATATTGGCAACATACCTTCATACCAGGGGTCATAAATATATTAAAATAAGTCCTGTGGGACTATGAAATAGCTATTATTGGACAAGGACAATATTTTGTTCATCCCTCCTCTGGAACATCAACAACAATGTTAACAACGTATCGCCGTCGGCAGTGTGCAGTACTGCCAATACGTATAGCGACTTCCGCTAGATCTAGAGACCTTTACTTCGATCTAGCAGCAATGACTGACACTAGCGGTTTTGTTTTGAAATTTCAGAACAATTTGTAAGTGATATTATATGGATTTTGCCAATTCATATTTCTAGTGGTATTTATCATGTCTTACATCTAACAATATATGCTAGCGGATTTAAACTTCAATTGGTAACCCTCCCGCTCGAGTCGGCTCGAAGAAAATCGATAATGGTGGCACTTTTGTAAACAGTGATAAACAAAACCGCATGCGTATCGGTTTGGTGTATCGGTATTATGGTAAGTTGGCTACCTACTATTGTTTATAAGATATAGTAAGTAATGATAAGTAAATTATTATATATCGGCAATTTCGGTCATTTTTTTTTTTTTTTTTTTGCTAGATAGCGGGAAGAGGAGATACCTGCAGGACCGTGTAACAGGCAACGGGACTGTAGTTGTTATCTCCAAACCTGACGCTGTCCTGGAGTATAATCTGAACATGCGGTTGGTGGACAAAAGTGATATGCAGATCACTGCTGTTGACTGCCTGAGGAAGACCTGTAAATGGTACAAGAAGGTCGTACTCAATCTTCTTGATGTCACTGTCCTCAACGCATCCAACCTGTGGATGACGCACACAGGAAAGAAGACCTCTGTAAGGCTGTTCTCCAAGGACATCATAGAGGCCATCCTCCGTAAGCACGGAACCACACGTGCGGCACCAGTTCCGAGGGCGATCGTGGATTTGCCCAGCCGCCTTGAGTGCCGGGACTACCTCTTGACCCACAGGCTTGTGACTGTACCTCCCAACCCTAACCAACTTGCTGCCTGCCGGGTGGCCGGAAAGAAGGTGTGCCACGTCTGCAGTCACACGACAAGGAGGCCCCGACATAGGAGGGAAGTCGCGTCCAAGTGTAGTCGGTGTGATGTGGGACTCTGTCCTATTCCTTGCTACACCGAGTACCACACACTGGAACACTTCTAACCTCT
The DNA here is from genome assembly GCA_032716605.1 of Paralithodes platypus. NCBI lineage: Eukaryota > Metazoa > Arthropoda > Malacostraca > Decapoda > Lithodidae > Paralithodes > Paralithodes platypus. The sequence continues at coordinate 20,500,382 of CM064574.1, forward strand.
TCCCTTCTTGCCAATCATTCATAACTTCATTCAATCATTCATTCATCTATTTCAAAGTACCTCATGAATTCATGTCATTCATTCATAACTTCATTCAATCATTCATTCATCTATTTCAAAGTACCTCATGAATTCATGTCATTCAATCATTCATATGGTGGAATAGCACACTACCCAAACACAAGTGCATTCATCATCATCAGCAACATCACCCATTACATCCATAAGTTTCGAATCTCATCCATCCATCTGGTTCTTGGTCCACCTCATACATCCATGTCATTCATTCATACATACATTCATACACTCGCTATAGGCAGTTCTGCCTTTTGTCTACCTCAATCACATTCATACTCGCTATAGGCAGTTCTGCCTTTTCCCTACCTCAATCACATAACTGCCTTTTACCTACCTCAATCACATAACTGCCTTTTGCCTACCTCAATCACATGTGGATTACACCTCCTGGGAACACCACAAAAAAAAAAATGAGTCGTCAACACTACTCCACAGGGTGATTTTGGAAATGTGTTGAAATAATATTATATATAAAACAAAACAAAAAATCCTGCAAAGCAAGCGAAACAGAGAGAGAGAGAGAGAGAGAGAGAGAGAGAATGCAGAAACTGAACTGAAGAAAGAGAGTGAAAAAGATATAATAATACAGAAATATTACAAGCAAATAAATGAAATAGAGGGATTAGTTAGAGAAAATAATAATGAGAATTACATATACGGATGAGGAAGAGAGAAAGGGAGAGAGAAAGAGACAGAGCGCGCGAGAGAGGGAAAGCGAGCGAGCCAGAGAGAGAGAGAGAGAGAGAGACAGAGAGGAGTGAGAGAGAGATTAGAGAAAATAATAATGAGAATTACATATACGGATGAGGGAGAGAGAGAGAGACAGAGCGCGCGAGAGAGGGAAAGCGAGCGAGCCAGAGAGAGAGCACGGGAGGCCGAACTCAGGGCAAAGCGAACGCATCCAAACGCGCCCGGGAAATAGACCAAAAAGTACCTCCTCTTCCTTACCTCTTCCCACCCTCCACACTCGCTCATAACATCCATAATAGACTTATATGGGGATACGAAGAGTTGCTCTTTCCAAAAATTATCGTTTCGTTCGCATTGGAGCCATATTAACGGCGCTAGGGCGAGTGAAAGTGAGCGAATATTTCGGGATTATGCCCGCTGGGCCACACGGTGTAAATTACCTTACCACCCGCTAAATAAGGGTTAAGAGTGTGTTTGTTGCAGGGTAGTGCAGTACGGTGGGCAGTATTGGGTGCAGGTCAACAGCATTGTTTGTCTTTTTGCTTTTTGCATAGTCTATCTTCATAGTCAGGCAGATACAGGAAAGATACTTACTAAAAGGCAGGGATCTTTATTTTGTGTTTGTAGAACTGGAGAAGGCCTTTGATAGGGTGCCTAGAGATTTTGTGCAGTGGGCTATGAGGAAACTTGGTGTGGAAGAGTGGCTGGTGCGTGTGATAATGAAGATGTATGAGGATTCGCAAAGTGCGGTGAGGGTGAAGGGTGTACTGAGTGATGAGTTCTCAGTCCATGTTGGAGTCCATCAGGGTTCAGTGTTAAGCCCACTCCTCTTTATTATGGTCTTGGAGGCACTGTCTAGAGTTTTTATAGGCGGACTCCTGTTGGAACTGTTTTATGCAAATGATTTAGTCCAAATAGCTGACAGTATGCAAGATGCTGAGGCCAAATTCAGAGAGTGGAGAGAGGGATTGGTGAGCAAGGGTTAAAGAGTCAAGATTAACAAAACCAAGGTTATTCATTGTAGATTGAGACGAGGCAATGTGGAAAAGAGTGGTGCATACCCATGTGCAGTGGGTGGAAAGGGAGTGGGCGTTAACTCAATTCAATGTAGCATCTGTCGATGTTGGGTACACCATGGGAGTAAGCGCTGTAGTAGAATAAAGGGGCCCCTGCCGAAGGATAAGTCAGAAATAGAGAAATTTGAGTGTGTAGTGTGCAAAGGCAAGCTTGTGTTAACCTCTCTGCTGCGTAGGTGGGTGAGAAAAAAAGAAAAGAAATATTGGGCCACCCCTCCCTGTGCGGAGGTATTTAGACTGTTTCCTAAACTCAAATCGGCATCGTACCATAAATATCATTAATACTTATCCATATGCGCCTATTTTACGTTGATTATAAAGGTATTAACCTGTTACAACAATAAAATAAGTGGAAACAGTGTTGGGATGGTCAAAATCGGCGATAGAGGCCGGGAGTTACATAACTTATGGCTGAGGCAGCCTGCCGGCCTGCCAGCCAGCCAGCCGTCACGACGGCTGGAGAGACACTGTTGCGTGGTAGTCTTTCTCTCGCTCTTTCCCACGCTTGGTAACACAGATGACCACGCCCTGCTAGCAACTCGCTAATGTTAGCACGAAAATATACCTAAGAATAAGGGAATAACAGGGAGAATAGGTGATAATTGAAGGTGGTGGAAGGAGGGGATGTGGAGGAGTGATATTTGGCATGGCCAAGGGGCAATACAAAAAAAAAATATATACTGGGCTGATTTAAATGGTTTTTTTTTAGGCCTTGGATTATATGAGGAGTTCCGCAGTGCAGCGGTAAAACTCTTATGATTAGATCCGCACTTGCTGGGTTAAGTGATGATCCTGTGGCTGTGAATTTTGGAAATGAGTCTTTGGAGCTGGTGAACAAGTTTTGTTACCTAGGAGATACAATCTCTGCCGGTGGTGGGGCCGAGGCTGCCACTGTTGTTAGAATTAGGTGTGGCTGGGGGAAGTTCAGAGAATTGATGCCAATCCTGACCATGAAAAGAATGCCTCTCCCCCTGAAGGGAAAGGTGTATGCCTCATGTGTTAGAAGTGCAATGATGTATGCCTCAAAAACATGGGCCGTTAAAGTAGAGGATGTCAACAGAATGGAGCGTAATGAGATGAGAATGGTGAGATGGATGTGTGGGGCCAGGCTACAGGATAGAATAACAAATGTTGAGCTGAGGAGACGTTTTGGTATAAACAGTATTAGCGAGGTGATGCGTACAAGTAGACTGGGATGGTATGGACATGTGGAGAGAATGGATGAACAAAATTGGGTGAAAAAATGCAGGTCTGTGATTGTGGAGAGAGCTGCACCAAGGGGTGGACCGAGGAAGACCTGGGATCGGACTATACGCGCCGATCTCAAATCCAATAACTTGACAAGTGAAGCAGCCCTTAACAGGGTTGCCTGGAATGCTGCCATTAGGACAAGAGACTGAAACTGCACTTATGAGTGGAACACTCAGTCTTAAAATTTTATGTATGTAGGCTATGTATGTATGGCGTTTTATTTTTACCAGTGCTGTGGGCTAGGCTATTAGAGCATCTGCTTACCCTCGGGCTCCCCTCGTAACAATATATATATATATATATATATATATATATATATATCTACTGTATATATATATATATATATATATATATATACAAGAACTAACCTTTACATATTAGAAACACAGTAGAGGAGTGGAGGAGTCGTGCTCACCCAGGCTGGGTTAACATTTCGGTTTAAGCATAAACCATCTTCAGACCTAAACTGAAATTAAATAAATGCCTATATGAATGGCTGAATAATTTTCTAATGTTAATATTCTTATTGTTGACTAATTTTAACAAATCTAGAATAAAACTTAAAATGAATAGTTATAAAAATAACCTAACACATATTAGAATTAGTAAAGTGAAGGAATGCTTCTTTATTAAACCCTCTAAAGCCGGTATCACACAAGCGCTTTTTCACTCAACATTTATCCTTAACACTGGTCTGGTAGCTCATACGTTAAACATTTAATATTTATTTGTTACCTAAATTCATCTACCATCAGTCTAGTTTCCGATACCAGTGCAACATATTCCACAAATGTTGCCAACAAAATTTTGATCATCGAATGTTGACTATAAAAGCTCTCGTGTGATACCGGCTTAAGTACCATAGTATGTGAATGTTTTTTTAAACTAATGGAACTGAAATTGTGTACATCGACTTCCAAACCAATCTGATGATCTCTGAACTTTGAAATAGTTGTAATAGTTTCGAAATCTGACCCTGTTCATTATAACGGAAGGAATGGTCTTGGAACATGTTGCCAATGTAGCGGCTACCGCTAGATCCAGCGAATCACTTCCATCACTTCCATCTAGCGACATCAAGATGTAATGAATTCTAGCGATATTCAAGTTATGTTCCCTATTTTAAGGAATTGTAGAGATTTTTCGATTGTTAAAGATTTTTCTAGATACTTCAACATATGTTTTCTATTGACATACAAGTTTTTAGTGTCTGGTGACTAGCTAGTGTTTTGTTAATGCTATTCTAGCATACATTTGTGCTTTAGTTTATCATGCATTGTTTAATAAATTTGCCCTATTTCTCCCGAAGACTTCCTACATGATATAGTGTATTGTTCTAGTGATAATTAAATATTATACAGGGCTATTTTAAGTTGGCTGATGATTTTGAAATAGTAGTATGTTGGACGATGTATTGTATGTAAACATGTCTCGGATATCACTGATAATTTTTGGCATTTTCTGCCAAAAGCCCAATGGCTAATCAGTGGTGGTAACGAAAAACGCAGCTTTACACATTCACATCGTCATTGGCTTCCGGTAATTAATTGCATAGTAATTTAATTAACGTTTGTTGGTGATATAAAAAGAATTACCAGCTACAGTGGTGGAACGAAAGAAATGAAGAAATGAAGAAAATGAAGAAATCTGTGATGGATGCTAGGGTGTATAGGGGTATTGGAGGGGGTCTGTCTGATCATTACGTAGTAGTAGCAAAGGTTAGGATAAAAACGAAGTGGGTGAGGAGAGCTGGAGGGAGGCGAGATGAAGGTGGAATGGTGAGGAGGGTGGAGAGGCTACAGAAGGAGGAAATCAGGGAAGAGTACAGGAGAGCAGTAGAAAGACGACTAGGTGGGTTCAACCTGGAAGATATGGAGGAAGTGGAGGAGATAAGCAAGGTGTTTAAGGAAGAGGTCTGTGCAGCATGTGAGGAGGTGTGTGGAGTGAGGAGAAGAGGGAGGGGAGTGAAAGGTACAGCATGGTGGACAGAAGAGGTAAAAATAGCTGTGGAAGATAAGAAGAAAGCATATAGAGAGTGGTTGGGTAGCAGAGGGAATGAAGATTTGGAGAGGCAGAAACAAGCGAGGTACGTGGAGAGACAGAGAGTAGTGAAGGAAAGTAAGAGAAGAATAGATGAGGAATTTGGAAGGAATATGAGTGTAAAATGGAGGGAGTGTAAGAAACTGTTCTGGAAAGAAGTAAAAAAAGTTAGGGAAGGTATCAAGGGAAACAGTAAGAGTGTGAAAGATAAGAATGGGAGAATGCTAGCCGAGAAGCAAGAGAAAGTCGAAAGATGGAGGGAGTACTTCAACGAGTTGCTAAATGTAAGGAATGAAGAGCCAGCAAACATAGTTGGATGGGGTATGGGAGGGAGAAGAGGAGAAGTAGTGGAGGAGGAGGTGGGGATCAGGAGGTCAGAAGTTTTGGAAGGCATGAAAAGAGTGAAGTTGGGGAAAGCACCAGGAACAGATGGAGTGTGTGGGGAAATGTTGAGGTATGGTGGCGAGATAGTGATCGAATGGGTATGGAAAATGTGCAAACTAGCATGGAAGAAGGGGAATGCACCCGATGACTGGAAGACTGGCATAATAGTTCCCCTATATAAGGGCAAAGGGGAAAGAGGAGTGTGTGGTAACCACCGAGGAATATGTCTTTTAAGCATAGTAGGTAGGAAAGGTGTACAGTAGGGTAGCGATTGAGAGAGTGAGAATGAGAACGGAGAAATGGATAGGAGACGAGCAGGGAGGTTTTAGGAAGGGAAGAGGATGTGTAGATCAGATTTTTACCCTGAATTGTGTTGTGGAGAAATATCTGAAGAAGAAACAAAAGGTGTATGTAGCCTTTGTGGACTTGGAGAAGGCCTATGACAGAGTGGATAGAGAAGGCATGTGGAAAGAACTTAGAATATACGGAGTAGATAGCAAGTTGCTGAAAGCAGTGAAGAGCATGTATGAGGGTGCAAAGGCGGCAGTACGTGTGGAGAATGAACAGAGCGAGTTCTTTGACCTAAATGTTGGTTTGAAACAGGGGTGTGTGATGTCCCCGTGGTTATTTACTGTATATATGGATGGAGTCATGAAAGAAATGCTAGGAAGAGCAGTGGATGTTGGTGTATCGCTGAAAAGGGAGGGAAATGAGTGGAAGCTGCCTATACTGCTGTTTGCGGATGATACAGTTCTGATGAGCGATAATGAATGGGAGTTGCAGGGTCTGGTAAATGAGTTTGGAACAGTGTGCGAAAAACGGAATTTGAAGGTAAATGCGAGGAAGAGCAAGGTTATGGTCTTCGAAAGGGGTGACGTCACAGAGTGTGAGGTGAAGTTGAACGGTCAGGCTATCGAGATTGTCAGCTCTTTTAAGTATCTGGGCAGTGTGTTGAGTAAAGATGGGACTATGGATGAAGAAGTGCGGGAGAGGGTGGAACAGGGGAAGAGGGTTGTAGGAACGTTGAAAGCACTAACAAGAAATAGAGTGGTCAGTATGGAAGTGAAGAAGTCTTTGCATGACAGTGTGGTAATCCCGACACTAACTTACGGAAGCGAAGCATGGACGTTCGGGAAGAGACTCAGACCAAGAGTGAGAGCGGTGGAAATGAGTTACTTGAGAAGTGCGTGCAGAGTTACATGGAGGGATAGACAGACAAATGAGGAAGTAAGAAGGAGGTGTGGTGTGGAGGTAGATGTGCTGGAAAGTGTGAAAAGGAACAACTTGAGAGGGTTCGGCCATATGGAACGTATGGAAAACGAGAGATTGACTAAGAGGGTGTACTAGAGCGAGGTGGAAGGACAGAGAGGGAGAGGTGCACCGAGGGAGAGGTGGAAGGATGGAGTGAAGAAGTATATGAATGAAGGCGGTGCTGGTTGGGAGGAGAGGTGTCAACTGACTGGGGACAGAGGTGCATGGGGGTGGTTTGTTCGTGGCTACCCCTTCGGAGATCACGGCGTCAGGCAATAGATAGATAGATAGACCAGTTCTTGAAGGATGAAAATTTCATCCTTCAAGAAAGATTGAAATATTCGCTATTCGTATTCGAATTCGCGAATTTTACCAACAAAAATTTGCATTCGTATTCGCATTCGAAAATAGTGAAAATTGATATTCGTTCCATCTCTAAATTATATATATATATATATATATATATATATATATATATTTATATATATATATATATATATATATATATTTAATTATTTATACATAGTAATGTCTCTGCTAGGATTACTGCGTCCTCTGCAAAGTCAAGATCTGTGATCCTGTTTTTGCTGATGTCTACTCTGCAGCGACTCCACCCGACTGTCCGGCCCAGTAACCAGTTCATACAAGTGTTGAAAAGTGTAGGCACCAGAACACACCCCTGTCTCACACCTTAATTGACAGGGAAGAAGGAGGATTAGGCTTAAAAGTCTCTTGTACTAAGACCAAGTCCAAGGATTTGGTGACTTTTTGGATATTGCAATCTGTTCATGCATGTGGTGAGGATTTCTAGATCTTGGATAAATTTACTTATCTTGGTAGTGTGATCCATATAACTGGTGAGTCTGGCTACAATATTAATCGTCGCCTTGGCATATAGAATGTGGAGTTATGAATTCACTCAACAAAAGTATGTGGCGTTGTTGATTCCTGTGCAGAAGGACGAAGCTGTGGATCCTTAAGTCACTGGTACTCCCAGTCATATTATATGGATGCGATATATGGAAACTTAACAGCGAGTTGAAGAGACGCATCAACTCCTTTGGTACTAAATGACTTAGCAGGATCATGGGCTATCGCTGGAATGATTATGTCTCAAATCAGCAACTACTCCATGAACCTGATTCAAGATATATTCGTTGCATGGTCCGTGAATGCCAACTTCGGGTATATGAGCATGTGGTTCACTTCACTGAAGCAGACCCTGCTCACCAGGTGGTCTCTATAGAAGACTACCCTGAGTGGAGGAGGCCTAAGGGAAGACCATGTAACTCATGGATAAGGCAAGTCGGCCAATCATGTGATAGGATACTTGATATGGGCCAGGCAGATACCTGGAGTCTCTCCTGGAAGGATCCCTAGGAGATGTTGGGTCGGAGGGTGATTGCGGCTACGTGCTGTCACGGAGTATGCCCACATTGATTGATTGATTGATTTAAGCAGAGCAACTATGTAACTTCTTTCCAGTGTTAACAGCAGTCAACGAGCCATGTGTGTATATAGCTGATGCTGGTGTTCATGAAATATGCACCGAATACATTTTGAATCAAATATAAAGAGTTGATGCTAGTTTGATCATTATTTGGTCATCCTAACCGGACCTAACGGTATCCCGTGATCCTTAAAAAACAGTTGGTACCAAAGGAAATGACACATCTTTCCAAATCACAAGACAATGAGCACCAGTGTCTTGAATATTTAGAACTTTGTTCTTTTGCATAGGAATCGACATTGCCATGCCACGTTTATTGAGTCAATAACCCTTTATGCTAGGCTGAGGCGATGAACAACACCATGGCCTGATTCACCATTGTTATGGAACTCAGTTCCAAAATATAGACCTATGTTCATATCACATGCATGCATAAACCGCACTGCTTCACCAGGTAAGCCACCAAATGCTTGCACATTAGTCTTAGTCCAAGAGCCCATTAGGCCCTACAGCACCAGCTTTTCATAAACAGTATATACATGTAATGTAACAAGAACACGTGTGAATATATTCAGTAACTCTGCTAAAATCACTGTATTATCTGCAAAACCGAGGTTAGTGATTGCTGACTTCTGTTTAGCACTTCTGTTTCGCCCAGGTATCAGTTCATAAACAGTGGTAACAAGTGTGGGTGCCAGCACATATCCCTGTATCACAGCTGCAAATTAATCCACTTTACAAAAACAATGGGTGCATTGATAATGATAGGTGTATAACTTTGCGGAGTTGGTTGGGTAAGATGTTCACATCTTTACTTAATACTAGACTTTATGAATACTTGACAGATATGAATTTATTAGGGAATGAACAAGCAGACTTTAGGAAAGGTTATAGTACCCTTGATCACGTATTTACAGTGTACGTTCTTACTAACTATTATTTAGCTCATATAAAATGTAGTGTTGTGCTTATATTGACTATAAAAAGTCTTTTGATTATATTGAGAGCACCTCATTGTGGACGAAGATGTTACGCTATAATATTAATCGGAGTGTATTACAGGTGATGCACAACTTATAAAACAGTGTGTTCAAGTTAATAATGAGACATCCTCTTTCTGTCCATGTAATGTCGGTGTGAGACAAGGAGACAATTGATGTCCTCTACTTTTAGCAAATTGTTTAAATTATTTTAAAGCCCATATCAGAATTGCATTTACGGGATTGCCAGTAATCAGTGCGGAAGTTGTAAATGTCTTGGGCGAGAATGATACTAAATTTGTTTTGTTTATTTTGTTGTTTCTCCTCTATGCCGATGACACTATAGTTATAGATGGAAATTGCAATTTGCTCTGAATGCCGTTCAAGAGTATTGCAACCTTTTGTAATTGCGGGTTAATACTGGTAAAACCAAAGTTGTAGTATTTTCCATGGGTATGGTAAGAAAGTATAAGAAATGTAAATTCGGCAGTGATGATATTGCGGTAGCTAAAGCAGAAATAGTGGTAAAGTGTAAGATAACAACTTATGTACTATTTAATACAATTAACCCTTAGAAGATCCCAAAACGCATCTACTGCACATATTGAAGTTAGGCTATACCTCAAAATCCGGTTACACACTGAGTAACAGAATCATTTATAAACTATTATCTCTAAAACTTTATGCCGTTTCAACTTCTAGTGTGCTCCTTTGAACTCAAATAATGATTGCCTATATTTCATACATGACCACCCATAATCATGGAAGGCTAAACGTTTCCAAGATATTACGAGTATACTGTAGTGTTCGGTCGGACTATAATACCATAATTACACTATTTATAGATGTTTATAATTATATGTTCATTATTCATTTCACATCATATTATAAAGTTATGTTCTGCGATTCTCATGGTCTAAGTGTTTTACTAATAAATCAATTTTGAAGGGTGAAAATTAGAAATAAATGAATGATCATGCATACATGGTGAGCGTATGAGTGTGCACCTGCTCAGAGTTACTTGTTGGAAACTAGGATCTTCTAAAGGTTAACAAACTTAATCTACCGCTAGAATAAGTTTCTATCTATATGAAAACTTGTACTACCAATCTTATTGTACAGAATGAATTATGGGGATATGAAAATAATGACTACCTAAATATGACATGGATTTTTTTTTTTTTTTTTTTTTAACAAAATTAATGAGGTTGAACACATGTACTGCAACATGTATGGCGTATGGTTGCAAGCGAAACAGAAAATACATTTTGTATATGTTTCATATACAGTAGATTAATAAAAGCGTTGGATGATACTGGACAGTACAAATTGCCCTGGTTAAATGAAATCAAATGTTTATTACATATCAATGGAATGTCTAATGTAATTAATGATGTGTTAAGTGTTATTTATAGGCAGACATTAATATAATTACTATTTGCCTATTTACATATAAATGCCAACCAACAACTGCACCCAGGATTACTTACTTGTAGTGGTTAAACAATATTCAATTATGTTGTAAAAATGTGAATGTGGCAATCTTATGCTTCCACGTGTTAGGGGTCGACGCAACAATATAATGGAACTAATAAACTTGTACATTATTGACAGTAATGAAGTCGAGGATGAATTAAATTTGTTGTTCCTATGTTCAATTTGTTTTACTTTCAGTTGACAATACCATAAACACTTATTATTGAATTAATAAATATATATTACTGCAGCGTGGGGTTATAGGACAACCATTAGTAAACAAGATGTTATAGTCACAATCCATTCCCATACAAATTACGACTTCCTTTCTCAATATACAATATACAAAATCTTAGGACTGAACAAATTCTTCCCTCAAATTAAAACGGCAATGTAAAGCTAAAAAATTACCATGCAGTTAGCGTAGTACTCTACCTTGGATGTTTAGTTCCGTAGAGACTATAGTCATTAGCGTCGAGATGGGCAGTGCAAGCGAAAATTAACTTGTTCAAATGCATACCCTACCTTAAAAGGGGATATCACTCCTTCCAATATTTCGGTGGTCTCCACGATTTCCGTGGTTTCTCGTCTATTTTCCGTGGTCTTGCCGACAATCCACGCTACCCGAGCAAGTTGGAAGATTCTAATCTAACCACGGAAATTTTCGGGCGTGAATTAGTAGGCTATGTCATGAAAATACATTCCTTATATATATATATATATATATATATATCGTTTAAATATTTCTAATGATAATGTGACAGGTCATATAGCTATAAAAGACCACATGGAACACATCAAATCGAACATATAATACAGTAAACACAAGCAAGGGAGGAAATGCCTACACTGCCTATTTTATATGTGCAATACGTAAAGCATGGCCTGTGATTGGCTAAGCCCCAAGGGCCGGAGTCAGTCAGCCTTCTCTCTCACTTACTTCCTGCGTTTATTATTTCTTTATCATGCTTGAGTTTACTTTATGATATATACGTTATTATTATGTTTCCTGTGATATTTAATAGCTCTTTAGATTCGGATAGCACTGTAATTTATTAAGTAAGCATTAAAATTACTTAAACATATCTAGTTTATTGAATAAATAAGGAACAATACAGATAATAAACAAATTATCAGGGTACTGATGAAATAGCCAAACATGAACGAGCTGCTATGCTATAGTCCTGCTGCTTCAACTGACTTCCACTTTTACCGACAGACGTGAATTCATGTCGCTTGTTTTAGGTAATAGCGAGCAATATAGTCATACATACCTTGGTTTTTATATGTGCTCGGCTTTGTCATAGGGATTGTGATGTATTAACCCACAGAACCCCAGCGACGCAGCGTTTGCGTCGGCAATATATGTAACGCTAAACCCCAGCGCCGCATACGTTGCATCCGCTACTTCAACCTTATTTACTCTTGTCCTATGGTAGCTAGAGGCTTGAGGATGGTATGGGATATACCTTATGATGTTGCCGAACAGTGCCGGTACTCAACAACCCCCTAGTTTAGCCGCGCAAGTTAGTACGGGCGGATGGGGAAAGCCTGTTTACCCACTTATCTCACCGCCACTTTCGAGCGAATTTATTCTTGTCCTATGGTAGCTAGAGGGTTCAAATTTATATGGGATATACCTTATGATCTTGCCCAACAGTGGCAATACTTATCAATTTTGGCAATACCCAAGTCCCGCAGCGGTGGGGAGTGGGGAGAGAGAGGACGGGAGGAGGGAGGGAGTGGGAGGAATGGGCTGCCTGAGCCTGCCTCCCGCCTGGCCAGTTGTCCTGTGTACTAAGTGAGTGTTGGACGTATCTCGTCGCCTCGCGATGTTTATTGCTCCCCTAATGCTCCCAATGAAATAGTTGACTCCCCACCAAGTGGGGAAGAGGAGGAGGAGGATGACCAAGACACCATGGCATTCCTCAAAATTCCGCCAGGTCATGGTAGGGGTAAGAAGAGAAGAGAGAGTGTTTCATGTTGCTACATACACAACAAGCTCGGCAATGTGTACACTGGTCGTCCCCCACTCCCCCACTCCCCCAGTGCCCCCACCCCTGCCTTAACCACCATTTCCCCTGTCGCCCCACTAAAAATATGTCAAAACCCATATTTCTAAGTCAAAAGTGCGTAAAACAATGTATAACACTCATATTCTAACTATAAAACATACGGTAAAGTATAAAATCAATAAACAGTGCATGAGGGAGGCATTGAATGAAAGGAAAAGTTATGGGAGAGTAGGATGTCTGTCAGCTGGTCTTGTGTGCACGTGCGTGAGTCTATGACCAAGATGACTGCCAGCCCGCCAGATGCCATGGTAAATAGGACGCCCGCAGGATTTGCCACTCCCTCGGCACTTATAAAACTTGAATCTATGCACTTGTCACACTGTAACTTCTCTTACAATGATGTTATGTGATACATGTTGCTAATATATGAACTATGAAGGCACACATGATCCTCGGGTGGTGTAAATAACCGTCACTCGAAAATTGGACGCATCGTACATCTGCCATGTTTTATGGCTTCATTACGTTTGTCTATGAGGGATTGCTTGCTGGGGTGTTCTGGAAAACTATTTGAGTAGTGTAAGGTTGAGTCGTCTGCGTATGAATGGATGGGACTTGAGGTACAGTTGAGAAGATCATTTATGAAAATTAGGAAGAGAATAGGAGATAGAACAGAGCCCTGAGGATCACCGCAGTCGATAGGGTAAGGAAGTGAGCGATGGCCGTCCACAACCACAGCTATGGAACGGCCGGAAAGGAAATTAGAGACAAAGGCACAGATGGAGGGATAGAAACCGAAGAAGGGTAGTTTAGAAATTAAAGAGTTGTGCCAGACCCTATCGAAGGCCTTTGATATGTCTAGTGCAATAGAAAAAGTCTCACCGAAGTCCCGAAAGAAGGATGACCAAGAGTTAGTAAGATATGAAAGAAGATCGCCAGTAGAGCGACCCTTAACCCCCCAATCCCAGCGCCGTATATATATACGTCAGTAGATAAGTAACTCCCCAGTCCCAGCGACATATATATCTGTCAGTAATGTACTTTCCTTGTAACTGCCTGTACAACCCTGTACCAGTTACCACAACCTTTTGAGCACTGCTCCCGTGTTGGCAACACTTCTCAGCTTATCATTATGTTCTCTCCACTAACCAACTTTACTCCTAAATGCGATTAATGAAATTAACAAACACATGAGGCAGTCCGGGGATTCGAACCCAGGACGCTCACACCGAAAATCACCACACTTATGCATTGCACCACGAAGACCCACTGAAGGGTTACAGAGCCAGTCTTGCCTCATCTTTGGAGGTGGATACGTGGTCTCTCCTGCCATTTTTGCCACATTGCTTGGGACTGCTGGGGACTTTTATTACTGTATCCTACGGTACAGTACGGGTTAAGGAAGCCATACTGGCGATCCGAGAGCAGGTTTTGAGAAGAGAAATGCTTAAGAAATTTGGAAGCAAGAATAGTTTTAAAACTTTAGAGATACAAGAGATGAAAGCAATTGGATGATAGTTGGAGGGTTGAGAGTGGTCACCCTTCTTTAAGACAGGTTGAATGAGAGCAAACTTTCAGCATGAAGGGAAGACGTTGGAGGAGAAACAGAGACGAAAGAGTTTGCCTAGGCAGGGAGTCAGCACGGAAGTGCAGTTTTTTAGTACAACAGGAGAAACACCGTCCAGACCGTACGCCTTCTTAGTATTAACCTCTCCGCTGCGCACCCCCTATAGTATACAGGCACCCCTGTGCTGAGATATGACGATTTGGGCGACCCTTGCAAATATCGATGAAAAGTACATCAACGTGTAGGGAATGTTCGTGCGCATCGAGCCATATATACTTGACCCCCCCAAAAAATGTCTGGGGGGGGGCGGCGGGGGGGGGGGGGGGGGGGGGGGGAGTAGGGGGGCGGTCCGGTCCGTAGTTGAAAAAAGTGGAGCGAATGGCATCGCGCGGCAAGATTTCCCGGGTGAATATCCGCGCGCCCAGGGGGTAGTAGGAGAGGGAGGAGACGGAGGGTTAGGGCATAACATCGCATATTTATCCTTATTTTCATCACTTTTATGCTATGTAGAGTATGTGTAGATATGTGTACGTATATGTACGTATGTAGGCCACCCATATACCAAGGAATATGTCGCATATAGACCAAATATACGACACATAAGCAAATTATGAATGAGTTTAGAGGCGGGAACGGAGGCGAGTTCAGGCGGGAAGGTATGAAGGGGAAGGCATGATGTGTTGGCCGTATATCACCTATATATCGTATTTTCAGCACTGTCATGCTATATGAAGTACGTGTACGTATGTAGGCCACCAAATGATACGCAATACAAATGTATATTCGAGACTTACTTGGGGTATTTTGTATGACATGCATTACTATATATTGTATAATCGAATATACGCGCGACATATAGAGGGATGTTGGAGGGATTTTCGATACAAACACACCTGTCCTTCATTATTTGCAAGATTATACAATACATATGTATTTGTGAAGGTTATTTTTTGCATGCTGTATTATAAATCAACTCGATATCCGAGTGTGTAGGGCCCGAGTCACTGTGTGTGACTGTAGGAAAAGGTTCATCTGGGTGACCGTGCGATAAGACTGGTGTCACACTGTGAGGGGCAATGTTGGGGAGTGTTTGGGCAATTTTTGAACGAATAAAGTTCTAAAATAAACTTATTTTTGAGAGAGATAGTTTTATATACCTTTGCATGATAGGACTGACAATTCCATCAATTTACTTAAGTAAATTGGTGGGATAAAAAAATTGTTTTTTACCAACTGACAGCTAGAATGTACAGTTCAAGTTTGAAGTTATATATTGTATGAGCTGCTATGGTCTAATCAGTAAGGTCACGGACTG
Organism: Paralithodes platypus; assembly: GCA_032716605.1. NCBI lineage: Eukaryota > Metazoa > Arthropoda > Malacostraca > Decapoda > Lithodidae > Paralithodes > Paralithodes platypus. The sequence continues at coordinate 20,515,955 of CM064574.1, forward strand.
GGATTCTGAGGGTAGGCCAGGGTAGTGGGTTCGAATCCAGAAGGGGGTTATGGGGAAGTTTTTATAATGTTTAGAAACATTTTGATATATATATTTTGTTTTACAAGCCCATGTCATTGTATTCAAGCAATATGAAATATTCAAAGAATATATCATATTGCAAGAATACAATGACATGAGCTTGTATTTTTTTTTTATCAACTCTGACTAAGCAGAGTGGTATCGCCTCCCGTATGCTAACCGAAATGTCTGTCTGTCTGTCCTTCTGTCTGTCTGTCCGTCTGCCTGTCTGTCCGAGAACTCCTCCTAGAACGTTTGACGGATTTTCACCAAACTTCACACAAACCTTCGGTGCGTGAATGCGACGGTAATTAAAAAGATTTTTTGAATTAGTGCAATAGTTATGATCTTAGGTCCTAAAAATGGTTTTGCCCCCCCCCCCCCCCCCCCCTTCATGACCACCACCGCCCACTCTGTACCTATTCCCTGTGTGTGTGTGTGTGTGTGCCCCATAGGGGCACACACATCACAGAAAGCCACACATACACATGTCTCAGATGTGATGATAATAGTGAGACGTATGTCTGTGTTTCCGAAAACTCCTCCTAGACCGTTCGACGGATTCTCACACAAACTTTTAACGAACATTCGGTGCGTGAATACAATGGTAATTAATTTTGTTTTTTTAAAATTTGTGCCATAGTTATGATTTTAGGTCTAAAATATGGTTTTGCCCCCCCCCCCCCCCGCCTCTCAGGACCCCCTCCTGTACCTATTCCCAAGCAATGATGATGGCGTTCTGTGTGTGTCAGAATGCTATCACACACAGAACAACTTTGTTCTGGGGGCAAAAACAGCTCGCCCCGCATTAATTGTTACGTTAATTTAGTTTAGTTGACATTAGAAGTGATGGTAGTAATAGTGGGGATGATGGTATTTGTATTGATTATGGTGATAATAGTAGTGATGATGGTAATTGTAGTGATAATGGTGATAATAGTAGTGATGATGGTTGTAGTTGTAGTGATGATGACAGCAGTGATGATGATGGTGGTGATGATGATTACAGTAGTAGATATGATGGTGACAGTACTAGTAGTAGTGATGATGGTGACAAGCAATGATAATAGTTGTAGTGATAATGATGACAGTAGTGATGATGGTGACAGTATTAGTGATGATGGTGAGTAGTAGTGATCTATATTAAATCAGTTCGTGTGTCTGTTTGTCTGTGTGTTCTTCATAGGCTGCCGCAGTTTTGGACCTGGGGAGCTGAAACTTTGCATGTGGGTGTCAATTGACCTGGGTCTGGTCATAGAGGGGGCTAGGCCACGATCGGAGGTCGTTTCGAGGCCGAAATTGAAAACAAAAAATGAAAAAAAAATTGTCGTTAGGGGCAGAAGGAGGCCTCCGATCGAAAAGGTGTATGGAACGAAAGTTGTTTGCAGCCCACCAAAATGGGAGTACGGATGAGGTCAGATCCAAAATCGGAGGTCATTTAGCGGCCGAAATCGAGGTCGCCATTTAATGAGGCACAGGGAGGTCGAGGCCGGTGATTATGGTAGTAGTAGTATTGTGATGATTGTGGTAATAGTGATTGATGATGGTGATTATGGTAGTAGAATTTAAACCCGGGCAACGCCGGGTACCCTTGCTAGTTATGGTGAAAGTTGTAGTGATGATGACAGTAGTAGTGATGGTGAGAGTAGTGATGATGGTAAGAGTAGTAGTGATGACTATAATAGTAGTAGTGCTGATGATAGTAATGGTGATAGTGACTAGTAGTGATGATGGTGACCCATCGCAGAGTTGGGTATGCCGTTTTGATTTAGGGCGAAACGGCACATCTTCTATTTATTTGTTTAATATTATTATTTTATAAGTAAGATGAACATGGATTGAATCACATATGATTATTTTGCTACAATACAATATATTTCAGGTTGAAAGAAACAAGAGAATAACTTACAAACATATTTCTATTAGGAAAAAAAAACATATAACATTATATGACAGGGATAATATTGTACTTAGGTGTTATATATATACTGTATATATATATATATATATATATATATATATATATATATATATATATATATATATATATATATATATATATATATATATATATACTGTATATTTATGAGGTAGCAAATATATTTCAGGTTGAAATAAACAAGAGAATAACAAAATATTTCTATTAGGAAAAAAACAACATATAACATTATATGACAGAGATAATATTGTACTTAGCTGTTATATATATATATATATACTGTATATTTATGAGGTACCAAATATATTTCAGGTTGAAATAAACAAGAGAATAACATAAACAAATATTTCTATTAGGAACCAAAAAATACATATATCATGAGATCACAGGGATAATATTGTACTTAGGTTATATATATATATATATATATATATATATATATATATATATATATATATATATATATATATATATATATATATATATATATATATATATATATATATATATATATATATATTATATATATATATATATATATATATATTATATATATATATATATATATATATATATATACCGGTATATATTTATGAGGTAGCAAATATTTTGTGACATAAAAGCGTGATCAGGTACTTAGGAACAAAAAATTACATATAACATTATATCATGGATAATATTGTACTTAGGTGTTATATATATATATATATATATATATATATATATATATATATATATATATATATATATATATTTATGAGGTAACAAATAGTTAGTGACATAAAAGCGTGATCAGGTCAGGTCAGGTCAGGTAGGGCGCGAGTCCAGGGCATGCTTCAGGCGGCACTCAATAGTTCTTGTACATATGGTAGTCCCTGAAGCAGTCACCCAAGCAGAGTGCAACCTTGCACTTGTTGCACATGGAGGTGACTTTTCGAAGCACCTTGGGTCTCCTGGTGGTGTTGCTGCAAACGTGACATTTCATCTGCTTGCGACGAGTGCCAATTGCCTGCGTGCGGACTGCATAGTGCCTGTGGACCGCCACCTGGATGCGGTCAGGGACGTGATCACCACGCCATGCCACATTCCTCAGAGTGGGGGTGCCATACTTTTCCAGGAGTTGGTACGAGACGTTGTACAAGAACTCCCGGAACTTTAGTTTCATGTTTGGAGCCATGTCTTTTTCGACAAGCCACATGTTGTACGCGTTGAGCATCGTGATGTCGACTAGGTGGAGGAAGAGCTTGTGATACCATTTCACAGTCTTCCTCAGACACTCAATGCCTGCAAGTTGACAATCTGTCTTGTCCACTAGGCGCATGTATTTTGTGTAGTACACTACCATGTCGGGTTTTTCAATCTTTCTGGTGCGGAAGTGGACTTTACCAGAGTCGACCGTGGTGATGGGCTGGTCTATCAGAGTGAGAGCTGAGCAATCTCTGCCATACCCATAGCTTACTCTGACTGTTCCTTTTACTTACATATTTTCTAGATCTCAAGTGACGGCGTCTCTTCCGTGGATTGACCTCCCAATCTACCAAGATTGGAAGCCAAAGCGTCACATTTTTCCCTTGCCCCTCAGCTTTCTCTTCATAATTGCTGAGGGGCACAGGGCCCTGGGTGGGGCTTTGGTTTCCCGGGCGTTTCCGCACCCTCCTCAGATCCTCGCCATGGAGTGGATTCGGTCACCCAGGCTTTATTGTGGTCGGCAGGGAGGGTTCTGTGGGGGCGCTCGGTTATGGCCTTGGAATTGCTCGGGGCCTTGGGGCTGTTCAGCCAGGCAGCTTGGGGAACAACAACAACAACAACAACCAGAGTCGACCTGGGCACCTGTGTGGACTGTCGAAAGCAGATGAACGTCACGTTTGTCCTTCCACTTCAGAGCCACCACTTTCCCAGACTTCTCCAGCATCTTGTACTTGCCGGCCCCCCTTCGTCGCCTTCGTCATAACCTCGTTGAGTTCTTGTGCCAGTTCATCTTCAGAAGGTGTGTCACTGGCGGAGGGATTCGGAAGTGGAGTGACGTGACCGACGAACTTTGGCATGGACTTTCTTGTCTTTCTGACAGTCCCACATGACCCCGTTTGGTTGTCATGAAGAAACTGGCAGAGAGCAGGAGAAGTATACCAATTATCGGTGTACAATACATATCCTTGGCCCATGTAAGGTGCATTCATTTTCTTTACGATGGCCCCTGACATGCCCATGGGGTCATTGGCACCGACTCTTGGCACATCTATATCAGTTCCTGTGTACACAATCATGTCAAGCACTATACCGGTCTGACAGTCGCACAACACGAAGAGCTTGATTCCAAACCTGTGCCTTTTCAAGGGGATATATTATTTGAACACAAGACGACCTTTGAAGAGCACGAGACTCTCATCAATCACCAAGTTGTTGAAGGGGTAAATATATTTCTTGTATCTCGCCAGCAACATGGTGAACACCTCCCGAACTTTCCGTATTCTGCAAATCCTGTTAGGATTTTCATTGTCTGCAAAGTGCATAAATCTCAGCAGCAACAGAAATCTGTCACGAGTCATGAACTTATTGAAAGTTGGGGTGGCGATCAGAGGGTCGTGTTTCCAATAATGTTGAAGCACATGCTTTTTGCAAAGAGGCATGAGCATCACTAAGGCAAAGAACGTCATGAATTCATTTACGGTCGTATCTACCCAGCTTTTTATTCTCGCTCTTGGAGAAATGATGTCCATTTTGCTCCGCACCCACCTGTAGTAGGCGTTGGTTTGGGCAACTATGTACGACATTAGCTGCACGTCGAAGAAGGCGAGGAAGAAATCCATCTCGTTCGAGTTGTCATCACAGGGCCAGTCAGCAGTTGTACCTGACCTACCAGCATCAAACTGGTGCAAATCAGGCACAAAATCGGCCCCGTCAGACCACACAAATGTATGGATATTGGCGTCGGGGATTGGAATGTCGTCTGCGTCTTCGCCACCATCAGACAAATCACTGTCATGGTCACGGTATAGCACATCCTCGTCACCCTCATCACTTGAACGCCCCTCCTCATTGTCGTCACTTTGCTCGGATTCACTTTCACTATCCACCCCCGCCCCCCACCCATACTCCCGTGTGGCGGTGTCGTCGTCGTAGTATAAATCCTGGTCATCCTGGGAATCAGGAAACAGGAGGGCGTCGTACTTCGACGGAGTAAGGTGCTTCGTCCGTCTCGATCGGGCAGGTGTCCTGTGGGCAGAGACAGAAGGGCCTGCAGAAGGGTCGGCGTCGGCAGGGCCAGCAGTGATGGGTGGGGCAGAGGTAGAGGCCCTAGACGCAGGCAATATTATTGTAGTCCCTGTCGCCTTGTCCTTCGTCCCTTTCTTCCCTTTGGCAGGGCCAGGGGCAGGGGCAGAAGGGCCGGCAGGGGTGGCGTCGGCAGGGCCAGCAGAGGCGGCGTTGGCAGGGCTAGGAGAGGTCCGGGATGGCAATATTATGGTTGTCCCTGTCGCCGTTGTCGCCTTGCCCTTCGTCCCTTTCTTCCCTTTGGCATGACCAGGGGCAGGGGCAGAAGGGGCGGCATCGGCAGGGCCAGCAGAGGTCCTGGATGGCAATATTATGGTTGTCCCTGTCGCCTTTGTCGCCTTGCCCTTCGTCCCTTTCTTCCCTTTGGCAGGGGCAGTGGCAGGGGCGGCGGCGGAAGGGGCAGTGGCAGAGGTGGCAAGGGCGGCTGGTAGTGGTGGTAGTGGCAGAGGTACAAGTTTGTTTACCCATGCCCTTCCCTGTCTTCCCAGTGGCCCCCGCAGGTCCTGCAGCCCCAGGGCGGCCTCCTGTGTCGGTGGTAGTGGTGGCAGTGGTGGTGGTAATGGTGGTAGCAGTTGCCTGGGTGGTCATTGCACTGTCCCTGAAAGACAATGACCTCTGTGCGCTGCTCTTGCTTGCACGTGTTTTACGTGCTTTACGGGCAGGTTCCTCGTCCTCGGAGCCACTCGTGCCGTATTAATTGAAGCTAGGGTCTTTAGCAGCCACTCTCTGCCTTCCACGGCCACTGACACCACCAGAAGGAGGGCTGGTTGTGTCATCAGGGCGAGAGCATGAGTGACGTCTAGGCTCCATGACAAGTGCTTGTGTACTGCTTGAGTGGGATGCGGGCCGAGCGTGTGGCGTGGTGGTATCGAGAGTTGCCAAGTTGTACTGCACCCACACCAATTTGTAGCCGCCTGGCTGTAAGCCCGCGGTTTGGGTACGCGTACAAAAACCTGGATTATATAAGGCTTCTCGCAGCGCAACGGTAAAACTCTTATTAGTCTTGCTGCACTTGCCGGGTTAAGCCCAGAGAGGGTAGAAAGTACATCTTTAGAAGAGATTAAGATATTAGGCATAAGTAGGAGAGAGGAGGGTGGAGAGGGAGGAATAGCACCGGAATCATCCAAGGTGGAGTTTCTAGCAGAAGTTTGAGCGAAGAGTTCAGCTTTGTCAGAGGAAGCAGTGATGGTTGTGCCATCAGAGTGGGAAAGGGGAGGGAAAGATGAGGAAAACAAATTGATGGAGAGGTTTTTGGCGGGATGCCAAAACGTTTGGGAAGAGCTAGAGTTGGATAGTTCAGTGCATTTATTATTGATAGAAGAGTGTTTGGCAAGTCGAAAAGATTTGGTTTGATTCCGGGCAGAAACATAGGAAGAATGAGATTCTTGAGTTATAAGGCGTCGGTACCTTTTGAATGCTTACTCCTTATTGCGGACAGCAGTAGAATAGGCGTGAGTAAACCAAGATTTTTTTGCATTAATCTGAGATATAGAGAATGGAATGTATGCTTCCATGTGATAGGATTACCTCGGTAATGCGTTCAGCACTCTCTGAGGGTCCCCGGCCATGGAAACAGAAATAATTCCATGGGAAATCAAAGAAGTACTGCCGGAGACCCTCCCAGTTGGCAGCGTCAAAGTGCCACAAGCGCCGCCAGCTAGGAGGATCGGGTGGCCGTACTGGAGAGATAGGACAGGTGACAGAGATAAGTTTATGGTCGGAGGAGCCCAAAGGAGAAAAAAGGTCGACAGTATAAAATGAACGGCTAGAAGTTAGAAACAAGTCAAGAATGTTGGGCCGATCTCCGAGGCGATCTGGGATACGGGTTGGTTGCTGAACTAACTGCTCTAGGTCATTTAGGAGAGAAAAGACGTAGGCTTGCTCACCAGGTTGGTCAGTAGTGTGAGAGGAGAACCATTGGCGATGGTGAACGTTGAAATCTCCTAAGATGGAGATTTCTGAGAAAGGAGAAATGGATCGAATGTGTTCCACTGTAGAGTTTAGATAGTCAATGAATTTAGGAACGTTGGTAGAGTTAGGGGAAAGCTAGACAGCACAGAAATATTTAGTAAGGAAAGTTTGAGCAATAAAGTTGAGAATTCAGAAGAGTTGAAATTGGGAAAACGAGAGCAAGTGAGTTTGTTAACATCCGCCTTTGGCTTTGAAACTATGATAGATAAAGTAGGAGGATACAGAGAAGGGGCTACTGGTAGTTCCTTCAGACACCTGAGTTTCGGTATATATATATATATATGAATGTTCCATTCTGACAGTTAGTTAAAATAATACCTTAGAGGCTATCAACCCATGAGGATTATTAAGCCCACCTTAAAGTCAGGAAGAACGTGACCGGAGTCCCCGAGACCCCCAAATTTATACCCCCAGGTATAGGCCTACCGGGAAAATAAACCCAGAGGTTGTCTTGCTCGGGAACCTCAGACGTCTTCATTAATTGCGATTTGTTTTTTAAATAGGACTTCAGAGGCTATCAACCCTATTGGATTATTAAGCCAGCGCACTGTAAGTCAAGAATAACATCAGGACTGGAGCCTCTCTGCGCGAACCCCAGTCATTTGATTCTAGACAACTCTCAATATATATATATACAAAGTTAGGAAATTCATTGTTGGCATCCTAGAACAGTGCTGCCATCTGTATGGCATTATTTTTAATATTTTAAGTGAAACAATTTTCTGATTAGCCTACCCTCTGGACGGGGATATTCTTGACTTTCGCCAATTACCTTCTTATTCCTTTCGGTACTGGCAATGGACTCATATGTTATTGTTCAATATTGGGAACAGGAAAGGTTTGCCAAAAATAAAGAGTCAACTGATTAAAACATTTGTATTTGTAGGTGTCCTTCCTAAACTGATTGAACTTGAATGTATATATATATATATATATATATATATATATATATATATATATATTGTATGAAAAGAAGGATCAGAGCAACGACGGAGTTCATCTCGTCCTTATTTCTTGCAATATTTATGACTAACCTTGTCCATCATCAGGCTTCTAAAACATAGCTGGTCCTATGAAAACTCAACATTTCGCTATTAATATTAACATTATATATAATTTGACCATATTAAAAGCATACTACGGAATTAACACATAAATTAAGGATTAACACCTTATTGGCAGGCTAGGCGGTCTATTTGACCGTACCGCACAGCGTTTTTTTTTTACCATAAATAGGGTTGTTTCGGTGCTAATTTTCATGCCTAAATAAGACCCAGAGCGTAAAACAAGTATCTATCCCTGAAAGGGCGTAAACAGAGCTTTCCAATGACATCCGAACCATCCTTGTACGACCACTGGTTCTCTTGCAACGATCGTGCAACACGAGTACAGAAACCCTAAAATAAGGTAATTTCCTTACATAATTCCCTGTGTAGCGAGTGAGAAAGGGGGAAGAAAGTAGAATACAGTTCAGTATGTCCACGGTGGTCATGGGGAGCTCATAAGGTTACTACGCTCGTCCCACCGCTCAGCTCTCTCTCTCAGCAACATTACGTGCTGAAAATGGCGCTCGACAGCTGTCGTGCACCGCCACTTAGTCCAAATTTATTTCACTCGACATATGTTACGTGCCGCCAGTTAAGAGTTAAAACAATTAAAGCTGTTTAAACTTAACCTATCTAGTACATACTGTACAGTATAATTATGATAAAACGTTGATAAATATATTGTGTTACTGTACATAGTGACTGTCTAGCTTGTGTGGGGTCTTCGTTCCAACTGAATGATAATGTTATAAGGGAATCTACATCTACTGAAAAGTTGGCTATTAGTGAATATGTATACACAAATTTTATATTTTAAAACTAAGTATGTCAATGAGCATATAGCAATGGGTAAACGTGAATCGATAAATTGTGGAAAACGAGAGGGAATGTGCAATTGTATATACACTGAATTACTAAAATATATAAGGCTATACAAAAAGAAAATACAAAAAGCGAAAATTAAAAACCTAAACACTGCCGACTGGTACTGACCGAAATTAGTTCACTTGACCCTAACTACGAACAAGTATTTAGTTCAGGTTTGATTTTATTTATATAAAACTTCTCTCAAATGAGAGTATCAAATTTATTGGACGATCTACTAATGATTTTAAAATCCTTTTCACCGAAATTATAATCACATTCTAACGAATTATTACTGACTGAAGATAATTGCATTGTTTGAAGGTTCCATGATTCTAGATCGGAAAACTCGAGTACAGCAACCGACTTTACTTGTTTACATTGACATCTAAAAAAGGGAGACTACCTTGATGTTCTATTTCTGAAGTGAACTTTATATTGACGTGTTGTTTATTCATATAGTCTAAAAACTCTTGTACATGTTCAACTTGTCTAAAAATTAAAAACGTATCATCAACATATCTTCTACAATATATTGGTTTGAACTCTAGTGGGCAATTACCTAACCATGATGTTTCGGTATTACACATAAATGCATCAGCATATATCCCATATGCTGATGCATTAAGTCATGTCTTAATTTTGTAGTATGCTTTTAATATGGTCAAATTATTTATATTGTTAATATTCATAGCGACATTTTTCGTTTTCATAGGACCCGCTATGTTTTTAAAGCCTGATGATGGACATGGTTAGTCCGAAATATTGCTAGCAATATGGACGTCAAAATGAACACCGTCACTGCTCTGATCCTTATACGGTACCCTAGCGGCCAACCCACCACCAACATTATATATATATATATATATATATATATATATATATATTAGTAAAGCCAGGCAATACATTTTCTTTAATGCATACAAGGTTAAAGGAAGTAGCAGTTTCAGCATTCAAAATGTTATTATTCAGAGTTTCTAAATTTCTGATTAATCTTCGTTGGGGTTCAGTCAGCTGGTGGATAAGGTTAGCAAAGTTCATTGTAATTTGATGTTTCGCTAGTCTTCTAGCAGCTTCAAGTAATGATTACATTTTTTTTTTGTCTTACCCTAGGTGGGTCTAAGGGATGTGGGAGGGGGGGGGGGGGGAAGATGGGGGAGAGGGAAGAGAAAAGGAGGAAAGTTTGAAGGAAAGTAGGAAAGTAACAGTTGGTGGGCAGACCACCTTGCTATATTGTGTGTTTGAAACGTATGTTTATGTGTTGGGGCAAGTGGTGTATTTGTTTATGTTTGGTGTTTGGTAGCTAGCTAAGGAACTAAGGTGTGATTTTTTTTTTTTTTTTTTTTGTAATACATTGGTTATGGTTCTTCTGTGTTTATTTTATTTAGACTGCTTTTAAACCAGTTGTTGAATCTTAAATTTGGTTGTTGTACATAATTGTCCTTAATTTTCTCTAGAGTTGGGTCTTGTGATAGTTCTAGTTTATGCCATATTTTTGTTGCTTGTCTATGGAGTAGGACATTTAATGGTAGTGTGTTTGTGTATTCGTGTATTTGTTGTGTCGTCATTGTATAGGGGTATCTTTGGTTTGTGGCGAATCTTAGGGCTTTGCTTTGTATTTTTTGTAAGCATGTGATTTGGGTTTTGTTGTTGTTGTTGTTTTTCCCCAAGCTGCTTGGCCGAACAGCCCCAAGGCCCCGAGCAAGGCCAAGGCGTGTGTGTGGGAATAGGGGGGTATTCTAATATTGGGATTACATAAGCTTTTACAAGGTGAGTTTTTATTTGTATGTTCATATCTCTGAATCTGAATAGTTTGCCCAGAGCTGCTATGGCTAGTATTTTTCTTTCTGTGATGTGTTAAATATAGCCTTGGGTAGTTATGTGTAGCCCGAGTATTTGTTCTTTCTGTGCATCTTCAATTATGTTGTTATTTACATATATAGGTGTATTGTTTATTGCTCCTAGTTCTAGTATTGTGAATTTGTTTATGTTGGTTTTTATTTTCCATTCTTCTTCATATGTATTGATTGCTTCTGCTTCTCTTCCTGGTTTTCTGGCTATGATTCCCTTTGAGGGGCCTTCATAACCAATGATTTGTGTGATGTCGTTTGCATATGTGATGTTTGTGCCTGTTTGTGATGGTGGTATGTCATGTGTGTATATTGTGAATAGGCTTGGGGAGAGGACTGATCCTTGAGGGACACCGCAGCTTATTGTAATGTTGTTACTCAAGACTGTTTTTATTTTTATTTTTGCTGTTCTGTTATCCAGGAAATTGCATAACAGTGTTTCTGTGAGTGGGGGTAAGCCTATATTGAGTAGTTTATATTTTAGTCCTGAGTGCCATACCTTATCAAAGGCCTTGGATATATCCCTCAGGACTATGTGGCATTGTCCTTTGTTGTCTTTATTTTTGGCTATTATCTCTCTCTGTTGTCAGAGCTAGTGCCTCTCTTGTTCCTCTCCCTTCCCAGAACCCGTATTGTGTTGTGTTGTATACGTTTTTTGTGTTTAGGAATAGTCTTAATCTTTCGTTTATTATTCTTTCATATATCTTTCCTGGCACTTCTAATAATGATATTGGTCTTTGATTCTCGGTGTAGTGTGGGTTTTTATTGGGTTTGGGAATCAGTCTGATGGTGGCTTCTTTAAATTTATTTGGGAAGTGTCCTGTACAGAGTGAGGCATTTAATGTTTGTTAATTTAGTTATTGCAGAGTCAGGGAGATTTGTCATGCTTGTTTTATTTATTCCGCTTTTTCCTGGGCTTGTTTTCTTTAGCTTCTTTATTTTATGTTGTACTTCTTCTGTTGTTGTTTTTCTTATTAGGGGAGTGTCACTGTTTAGTCTGTTTATGTCTATGTTCTGGTGAGGTGTTAGCCTGTGTCTATTTTCTTGTAAAAAGTCTCTTATGTTAACGTGTCTGGGTAAGTCTGGGTCATTATCGTTCAGAATATTTTCCCAGTGTTGTTTGTGTATGTTGGCTTGCTCTTGTATGCTGTGTATTTTGTTGCCTTGTGCGTCGAATGTGTAAGTGGGTTCATTTGTGTCCTGTCCTTGCATGAGCTTGATTTTTCTCCAGAATACTTCTGGGTCTTTATATGTGTTTGAAGTTTCTATTATTTTGTTTGTCCATGCTTCTGTGTTGTCTTCATTTAGTATTATTCTGAGTCTGTATTGTAGTTGTTTGTATAGTCTGTGATGATTATAGTCCCAGTCATGTGTTGTTGCATGTTGTCTTAATCTGTTGTGTTGTACTATAATTTCTTTAGCTTGTTTGCTTACTTTTAAGTTGTCTATTTTTATGTGTTGTGTGGTGGGTATGTGTTTTCTTGGTGTTGTTTAACATTATTTCGTACCATTTTTCTAGTGTGGTTTCTATATCTTGTGTGTTACCTTCAGTTAGATTGTTTATTTCTGATATTTGTGTGTCTATATCTGTTTTTAATTGGTCCCAGTTGGCGGTTTGGAATTTTAGTCTTGGTGGGGATGGCATTAGTAGGGGTTGTGTAGATATTGTGGCTATTATTGGGATATGGTCACTTGTGGTGATGGGTCCGGTGGATAGGTGTATGTTGTGATAGGCTTTGTTGTTAGTTAATGCTATGTCGGGTGTTGTGGCTGAGTTGTGACTGTAATAAGTCGGGAAGTAAGGGTCTATGGGTCTTATTAGTCAGTCTACTATGAGTCGTCCTAATTGTCTTCCAACAATGTTTTGCGTTGTAGTGTTTATAGTCTGGTGTTTTGCATTTAGGTCCCCTATTAAGTACACAGGAATATTGTGTCTGAAGAGTCTATAAGAGTTGGGTGTGGGTAGATATGGTCTGCTGGGGGGTAAGTAATCTGAAGCTATTATTATTGGGCCTGTATCCGTTTGTATCTCTACTGCAAGTAGGTCTGATATGAAATCATCATATAGTTTATGTGTGATGTTGTTTTTTATTGCTATGGCTGTTCTGTCTACGTGTCTGTTGTTGTTGTTTTTCTTTGTGTGTTCTGTATCCTGTTATTTTTAATGATTCATTTTCTGGTATGCCATGGCTGTTAATTAGTATTATATGTGGGTTTATGCTTGAGTATGTGTTGCTTAATGAGTAATTGCGACCGCTCCAGTTAAGTACATTATGTTGTAATATTTTAAGAGTCATTTTGATTTATTGGTTTTCTGTTTCTGAGAGTGTGGGGGTGTGGGGAGCTGCTTGGTTATTGTATTTCTTTGTTTTGTCTTCGATTTGCAGATATATATCTTTGACTTTGTTTCTTCTTGCATATTGTGCTATTAATTTTGATGCTACATTAGGTTCTCGAGGGTTTCCATTAGTGCTGGCTTTGATTTTATTGTTGAGGATGTTGTCTCTGGCTTCCACCAGTTTTTCATGGGTGAGGGGGTTATAGTATTTCATGTGGCTCTCATTGTCAAACGTGAGTGTGAGGGGGGTCAGGGGTTCAGTTTCTGCTTCTTCTAGGGTTTGGGAAGATGCAGTTAGTTCTTCTATCTCGTCTGTTATTTCCATGTAATTTTCATCATCTGAGATTGCTGTTGTTTCAGTTGTGTTTGGGGGAGTTTGATTGTGTTCTAGTTGGGGTTCTTCTGTATGTGTGTCTTCGTTTGGTTTCCTTGGATCTGGTTGTGGGTGGGGTTTGGGTTATTGAACAGTTTCAGTATTTTGGCTGAATCCTCTTTGGAATAATGGCAAGGTTTGTATGTGGGGAGGTTGTTGTTGATGATACATTGCTCAAAGGTTGTTGACAAATCTTTAATATTTGCTGTATTGTTTGTGTGTGATTCAAAGAGAGCGGTTATATATAGCGAGCTGATGATTGGGTTTTGGGGTGGGGGAGGGGGGGTTTGGGGGGAGTGATGGTTGGTGTTGGTTGCTGAGACATTGGCATATGTTTGGGATTTTGCTTTTTTGTTTTTTTTCCTTTTTTCCTTTACTATTTCTTTCCTCTTGTCACATTTCATGGCAAGAGTGCTATGGTTGCCTGTGCAATTGATGCATGTTTTGTTGTTGGGCTTGGGGTTGTCGCAGTTCTTCCAGTTATGACCCTGGGACCCACATTCTGAGCAAATTAGGTAATGTTCACCTTTGGGGCACTGTGAGGTTACATGTTCTTCTATGGCATAGCATCTCATGCATGTGATGACCGGGATATATTCGTCAGCTTCTATATTCCATTTAGGAATGGACAGGTTGAATAGCCTTTTTTGCCATGGACACATCCAGGAATTCAAGCTTCACGAAGTGAGCTCCGAATTTGAAACCCTTCTTTATTTTGGCAAATCCGTTCTTTTGTTCTATTTCCTTCTGTATTTCTTCAGGTGAGTATTCCAGTATTCATGGGTCCACCTTTGAGCATATTATACTCATTTTGTATTTGATGTTTGGGGAGAGGATTGGGGTGAAGCCTTCTTGCTCGAGAGATTCAACTGTGGGGCTTGTGAGCAGTTTGTCAGAGTCATTATCGCTTTGAGTATTTACAATTAGGAAGTCATTGATTTTTTTTTACTGCACATATTAGTACATCAACAGAGGCGACAGCATCGAGAAATCTCTCTCTTGGCTGAGCTTTCTCAGGTTGCTTGAGTTTGATCTTTATCCTAGTCATTTTGATGTCATAATTGGCTCTCTACCTTCCTAGAAACCTGGAGCTGTAAGCCTATGGCCTCAGGTTACCTTCCTCATCGTCTACACAAGTGTCGGAGGTCCCTTGGCTACTTCAGATTTCCCTATTCCTGTCAGAGTTGTTGCCACCCTTACTCTTCTCCTCTCCACCCTTCTAAAGGGCCCCCTTGTGCATATAGCCGCAGGGTTCGGTTTAGATAATTGAGCAGGGACACTAGGCGAGCCAGATTTTAAATGACAAAAAGGTGTGATGAGATGTGTTTTGAGGTTAGGATAGGGTACATTTACATAATTTATTAGTTAATTCAGTCATACTCATTAAATTGATTCTTTGGTGTACACAGCTTACTCTAGCAGCCTTCTATCTTCAGAAGCAGCTGTTATAAGGGCCGTTTGTGATATTGGTTTTGAGTAAGGTGATTTGTATTCCTTCAGGGTGTGGTAGGGGTGGTCAATTTTCAGAGCTTGCTCTAGCAACCTTCTATCATCAGAACATCTGTTTTACGAGTTGCCTGGGACAGTGGTTTGGAACAAGTTGATTTGATCAGTTTGCAGAGCTTGGTCTAGCAACCTTCTATCACCAGAACACTGTTTTAAGAGTTGCCTGGGACAGTGGTTATGAACAAGATGATTTGGTCAGTCTGTAGAGCTTGGTCTAGCAACCTTCTATCGTCAGAACACTGTTTTAAGAATGATTACATTGTTCAAAATTACAGATATATATACAGGTTTGTAAATCATGGGGCGAGGAGAGGACGGGGCTACTGCGTGTTTTGAGGTCTGCCATTGGTTGAGGGTAGCCTCCTTGCCAGTAGCGCGCTGCATCTGGTCTGTGGTTGGCTGGGGGTGGGCGAAGTTATCGTTGATTGGCTGCTGGAAGTCCTAGGGGTAGACAGTTGCGCTCCAGGTTGCGTGGGCGCAAGGGAAGCTGAAGGGAGGTGAGCAGCGGGGGCCGTGGTGGGGTAGTGGCGTTTGGCAGATGGTAATATTAAATTTGTAAGTCAAGAGTTTGGTTGTTTACGCTGGGGTTTAAGGCGAGCGGTCTTGAGGTAATTTATGCTCCTAATCACCGCTCCGCTCTCTCTCATTTGCATTTTATAGCGTATTTGCAGGCGTTCGATAAATTTCTTACGGTAATACAAACAACCAAAGATTGAATATTTGTGCTTGGCATTATATGATTGTGGACCTCTCTGGGTCTACCTATACTGCATGTGACATTGAAATTGCTTGAGAGTTTGATTGCAAGCAGGCGTTCGGTAAATTTCTCCCAATACGTATAGCGACTTCCGCTAGATCTAGAGACCTTTACTTCGATCTAGTACAGTGTAAAATACCTTACCACCCGCTAAATAAGGGTTAAGGCTTGAATATAGAGAGCTTCAAGTATAGAGAGTCTTCTGGGGTAATTTTCTTTATCAATTATGGAGGCGTGTTTATTTAAATCGTTGCGGGTAAGGGTGGGGGGAGAGGTAGTGGTCTTTAATAGGCCTGGATAGGACTCATTGTTCCACAAGCGGCATGACGCAATGCGCAGAAATCGATTTTAGTGGTCCGCGCACCCAAGATAGTTGGACCCACCTTCAAAGCAAGCTCCCCTAGAGGTCTAAGGCAGTCTTGGCTCAGCCACCGAGTGAGGTAGACGTGCGCCGCTTGGTCCACCAATTCGACCACTCTCAAGTTTTGTTTGTGCCACTTTCACACCTATATATCCCGGTAAGTCACCTATATACACTTCGTGAAACTTTTCCATATTGTGGAATATACTGTAACGTATTATACTTACGAATATATCCTGTTTAGGCAACATAGAGGGATAGTATGGCACCATGTTTGCACAGCTAGCCCGGGGTTGAGATGCCCGATGTTGCCACTAGAATTTGTTTTGCCTAAATTTTGTTTTTGTTCTTTTCACATATTGTTGAATATACTCTAAAGTATTATACTTAGGAATATGTTATGTTTAGACAAGCTAGGGGGATATTATTCTGCCATGTTGACACAGCCAGCCACGGGATGAGATGCCCGATGTTGCCACAAGATTTTGTTTTGCCTAAAATTATTTTTTGTTCTTTTCACATATTGTTGAATATACTCTAAAGTATTATACTTCGGAATATATTATGTTTAGACAAGCTAGGGGGATATTATTGCGCCATGTTGACATAGCCAGCCACGGGTTGAAACGACAGATGTTGCCACTAGAATTTTTTCCTATTTTTTTTTTTTCTTTCACAGCAGTCGCCATGGCCCGGCGAGGACTCTCCCCGGATGACATCTCTTCAATGTTGTACGACTTTGAGGACGCCTCTAGTGATTCTGACAACAATATCGACAACGAAGCTGAACATGACGACATCGAGGACGAGCTTATAGACATAGAGCCCACCCACACTGTCACTCCGTCGCCACCCACTCCAACCACCGCGCCGGCACCAGCCACGGAGGCCCCCACACCTCCTCGTGCTCCCACACCTCCTGCTCCCACACCTAGCACTTCGTCACCTCCCCGTGGCGTAACAGATAGCGCGTCTGGCTAACAACCAGAAGGTCCCGAGTTTGAGATCCGGGCGGGGAAGAGACATTTGGGCAAGTCTCCTAACAGTGTAGCCTCTGTTCACCTAGCAGTATAAATAGGAACCTGGTATAATTGGACAAAATTGTGACGTCCCATCTGGGGTTGGTGATCGGTTACAAGGTGAGATGGATATCGTACTGGTCAACCTAAGCTACTGGTCATCCTAAGCATTCGGGTGAGACTGGTACCATAGTGAGAATTGTACCGTACAGATTAACCCTAAGCCTTCGTTTCCAGATGTCGCCAATTGGCTAAAATACAGACTATACAGTACACACATCCATAGCCATTCCAATGATACATAAACACTTAACATGCATTTCACGCAATACATTCCCAGTTAAGGAGACGTGATAATAATGAGCTTAGCTCGCATTGCGTGGATTGCCCTTGACGAACAAGCAAGTGAATAACGTAACACCCGGAGTACTTTGGCGTCATTACGACGTGACTTCTCTTTTAGGGGCAGGGAGGAGCGACAGGAAAGGTAGGCAGTCACGGCTGCCATACAACCCTTCACCCACCCAAAGAAGGCAGGACTACCACGGCAACGTAGGCCTCCCTCCAATTACGAAAGTACCGATAATGAAGAGAGTGTGGATGACCCGCCACCTGCCACACCTGTCACACCTGCCGCAACTCCCAGGGGCACTACCCGATCAGCTGACAAAGATCAACTCAGTCCAACTGAACTTCGCAGTAGGGAGAGGAGGAGAGGGGAGCTTCAACCTGCCGTGGGAGCACCTCTCAGTACAATCAACTTACCTGTCATGCGGGCCAGGGACAAGATTGCCTGGCATAAAACGCCAAATCCAGCCCTTCCCTCCCTCATCCAGTGCAACGTGGGGAATGATCATCCTAACATTGCGACCACCGCTATAGCCTCCTCACCTGCTGAGTACCTGGGCCTGTACTTAGACGACACAATGTTGGCCCGGATTTGTGTGCATACTAATGCCAAAATCGATGTACTCAGAGCCAGATACAAGAACGCAGACGCACACGCTCTTCGCAATGTTGATCTAATGGAAATCAAGGCACTGTTAGCGATCCTCATCATGACAGGTGTCAAGAAGGACAACCACTTACGTACATCCGAAATGTGGGACAAAGTTGAAGGGTGTCCTTTGTACAGATGTGCCATGCCCGAGCTACGCTTCGCCTTCATTATTCGATGTCTACGGTTTGATGACGCTGCAACTCGCCAGGAGAGGGTGAAGGACGACAGATTGGCACCCATTCGCGTATTATGGGACAACCTTGTGGACCACTGCAAGCAATACTACGTTCCAGGACCTCACCTGACTGTTAACGAGCAGCTCATCGCCTTCCACGGCAACTGCTCATTCCGCATGTACATCCCCAACAAACCTGCCAAGTAAGTTAACTGAAAATTGTTTTTGTATTACCTTTTCATAGCCAGTTTTTGTGTCATTACTTACCTGCCATTCCCGAGAGTTACGTGTCCAGTAATACTTACCCGTCATCACTTACCTATTACTTACCTGTCGTGCCCCACTTCCATGTTAGGCATTTACTTACCATTTTTACCTAATACTTACCTGTCGTGCCCCACTTCCATGTTAGTCATTAATTTACCATTTTTACCTGTTATTGATGAATTTTCTTTATCGATCACTTACCTGTTTTGTACCCATGTACCTGCTACTCATTTACTTACCATTTTTACCTGTTATTGATGAATTTTCTTTCCAACTTCCTCAGGTACGGGCTCAAGCTGGTGATGGCCTGCGATGAGGACTCTCACTACATGTGTCATGCCATGCCATACCTGGGCAAGGGTACAGTGGTCCTACAGAAACCGTTGTCCTTGGGCGAGTTCTTCACCGTCAAGTTGACTGCGCCCTTCGCGAACAAGGGCCGGATTGTGACCACTGACAATTGGTTCACAAGTTTACCCTGACACTCTCACTACGCAAGGCTGGCTTACAGCTCGTGGGCACAATTCGGCAGAAACCTTACCTGCCCAAGGACATCCTGGATTACAAGATGGAGGTAGGGGAGTCCGTGGCTGTCTTCAATTACGAGGACAAGGTGACCCTGCAGTGCCACCGAGCAAGTAAAGCCAAGAGTATGCAGATGATATCCAGTGTCCACCACAAACTTACCATGATAGAAAGGAAGAAATCGGACATACAAATGTTCTACAATGCCACGAAAGGGGGAGTGGACACTTTCGACTAACTCTGCAGCACTGCAAATGTTGCCAGGAAGACCCGACGCTGGCCTATGTGCTTCTTTTATGGGATGATAATCATAGCCATGACCAATAGTTACATTGTTTACTCCCAGTCAACCACTGCCAAGATCCTCAGCAGGAAGGAGTTCTTCAAGCAGATTGCCGTTCAACTGTGTCGCCCCTGGATCCATGTTCGGCTGCAGCAGCAGAGGACTCTGTCAAGAGAGCTGCGCGTCATGATGTCACACACCTTCGACCGACCTGTACCCTGTGTGGCTCATCCAGAAGAGAATAGTGAGAAGAGGAAGCGGTGTCAAGTGTGCCCCACAGAGTCTAACATCAAGACTAGGATGTTGTGTCAGTTCTGTAAGAAGTCTGTGTGTGGTCACCACCTGCTCAAGTCCTGCGTGGTATGCAACTCTTGAAGGTAAGAAACTAAAAAAAAAATATTAATTTTTGTTGGGTTTCTAAGTATCAAAGTGAATAATATTACAAAATATGGGTAATAA
Source organism: Paralithodes platypus (assembly GCA_032716605.1). Taxonomy (NCBI): domain Eukaryota; kingdom Metazoa; phylum Arthropoda; class Malacostraca; order Decapoda; family Lithodidae; genus Paralithodes; species Paralithodes platypus. The sequence goes on from CM064574.1 coordinate 20,536,018, forward strand.
TTGTCAACAAAATATCATTGAAAAGTCGCAATGTAACGTAAAATATTACTTATTTTGGCATTTTTCGTTTTCCATTTTTTGTTGTTGTAATTTTCATGTGTTGTTAGATAGTTATTTATACTTCATGTGGCATGGGATACAAATCCATGCATATTTACTCACCCCATGACATTTGGAAAGTGTGGTCTATTTTCAGAGAGTTGCTGCCGGAGCGGCGCCGGGAGATAAGGTTAACCCTTTCAGTTCTGTGTCCGTATGAACAAGGCAAACTCCCAATATACAGTATATACGGATTTGGTTCATAGGGTGCATATGTATGTTCATAGTGTGTCTTAGGCATATTCATTGACAAGTACTTGATTTATGAAGTTTTTTCCCAGGATTTTTGCCCCCAAAAAGTCGGCCCTCTCAAAGTTCAATCAACATAACGTTATAGTATCGCTATCTATTAGTTCCTATTTCAATTTTTGTGAGTTACATGTCTTCTAGTATAGTTAGGGACTATGCATATGGATTTTTATCATTCTCAGTCAATATTTAGGCACCCAAATGATTTTTTACAAAATCAATGTTTTTTGGGAGTAAACAAAATTAACCCTTTTTTATTCTTTGCTCAGCTCGCGCCCTATGTGACCCAGGGAGCCAAAACCCAAGCCGAGCAGACCTCCAGGATCCCCCTACAAGCCTTCTGAGTTTCCGCTACCTCGGGCATACTTGATTTTTTATTTTTTTTTTTTTTTTTATATATTTAGTTTTTTGTATGATAATTTGTCTAGAAATTAATTATAAATATGAACATCACTCTGATTTTCAATTACACTCTCCATAATGTTAAGGAATCTTTATATTAATGGTAGCAATTGACAACAAAAATCTATCTCAATTACCTTATTTTATATGAATATTTATATGCGGTGTGCCATTTGTGGTCGTACGAGACCCACATCGAAACCCGATTCTTACAAAACCTATCCAGGGTTAATAGATCCTGCTTGAAGGTGGAGAGTTAGCTGACGGGATAGACGAGTCTGAGTCATACAAATATAGGAATAGGGCCCACAGTCCCCATTATTACAGGTGTGCTGGTATACCACATGGTCGTCATTCATCGGGCTCTTAGTCGTGGTGGAAGTAGGTCTGTTTCGGAGAACAAGGTTGGAGGTCTTGGGAGATTTATAGTAAATGATTAATTTAGTTTTGTTGTCAGGGTTGGTGTCTCCAGCACCATTAACCACCACCTAGATGAATGGTACTCTCAAAATCCCCCAAACACAAACTCCTCAGACGAAATCAAGATTTTTTACCGTAATTACATGTCCTCTGATCACAAAACTGACGAATCTGCCATGAAAGAAATAATCAACAAACATGTCCTTGCCACCAACCCTGACAACAAAATTAAGTTAATCTTTCCCTCTTCCTATGACTTAAATTGCTTCAAACTCTGTGTGTCCAGGCATTTTGGCTTGAAAGTCCCTTGATTTTGGCCCTCTCATTCTTTCAACTCTGGGGGAGGCACTCGATACAGACAGTTCTGCCTTTTGTCTCCCTCACTCACATAGAAAAACAAATATATATAGGTCATCCTACCGCCATATATGTACCCCTGGCAAAAATAAAACAAGTTCCAATGAAGATATTGAGTTGAAGAAACCCTATAAAATACATCAGTCATTCATTCCTCCCTCTCCAACCTTGGGGACATCAAACAAGACATTCTTCCTTCTTTCCCAGTGAGTGGCTACTCATCAGACATATTATAGCCTTCTTTGTCTCCTTCTTTCATATTCTTACGATTGTGTTATTTTTTGTTTTTTGTTTATATATAACTAGTAAGTTTAGCAACTAATGTGTTTGTTAGACAATATGAGTGATGGTCTGTAATATTTCTGTTATTTAAATTTTACAGTAATCATACATTTATTAAAACAAAAATTGGTAGATATTTACAGAAAGGCAATATCCTTTTCCCGATCCCCCCCCCCCCCTCTCTCTCTCTCTCTCTCTCTTTCTCTTTCCTCTCTCACACTCTATCTCTCCCTCCCTCTCTCACACACACAAACACACACACCAACCATTGTGTATTGCAGTTCAAGTTTAACAGTGGTTCTTTTAAATATTGGAGTACATCGCAACTGTCCAAATAATATTAGTAAACTTAACGTGTTGCAGAATCAGCTTGATGAAGTAAGACACTTCCTTGCAGCTACGTTTCACCGTAAAACGTAAATCCATAACAATTAAGTTAACCTCATCATCGTGTAGCGTATTTTAATACTATATTCTAATATATATTGACATTAGAGAGGCATACAATATGTAAATACAAAGCTGAAATAATGTTCGTGTATACAGTAGAGAGACTTTATTAAGTGTTAAGCCATTGCCAGAGAGATGGCCGCCGTTGAATTTAAAGAGTTAGGACACAATTTACGAACGTGACAAATATAATTCAATAGTTAATAGTTTGCTTTTATTGAAAATATGACTAAATATTTAACGCGCCCATTTAATAATAATATGAGAGAACCTACAGTGTGTACAATATGTCTTCCATTTCATCCCTATACAGCAGCAACCCTTTCTAATTTTCCAGCCCAATCTCCATCCCCATGTAATCTCAAACACTATTCATCACCCCCATTATTCATTTAAATGGCTCGCCCCATTCATGATATTACTTTCCTTTCTGGCCAAAGGAAGTGGAATTTATTCATACAGAGGGGCGGAGGTATACATGTGAGAATAACATAGAAAGGGATGTGGTAAAAGGAGGAATACAAATAAAGGAGCAGTGATAAGGAGGTGGAGAAGGCAAGAAATTAAAGAAAGGAGAAGGAAAATGAAGGAGTAGTGAAGAGGAGAAGGAGTATGATGGGAGAAGAGGGAGAGGTCATGGAAGTAAACTATATAGACGAGGAGTGAAGAAAAGAAGTAGGCGAATGGAAGGAGAACATCAATAAAACGGACACTTAAACATGTTGGATTTGATTAATGGGAAAGATTAGGTGGTAGAGGGAGAATAATGGTAGAAAAGCAGAGAGAGAGAGAGACAGTGTGTGTGTGTGTGTGACTTGGGAGAGGAATGAGGAAATATGTGTAGAGTAATATTACTACTACATTATGTATGACAAAATATGCGATCTTGGAAGTGCAAAACTAATACAAGGAATAATTACACAAACTAATATTTCCTGTATTACATAATTTTGTCTTGAGTGTCACAAGATTTCGACACAGCAGAATCACTTTTATATATATATATACCGGTATATATATATTTGTTTTTTTTACCGCAGTAAAATTATCATGATGTGCGAATATGGTATCGTTGATAACATTAAATAAACAAAATACTGAAATATTGCTACTGTATAAATTATGTTTTTATATATGAGTTTAGACTGTTCATAACTTTATATTTTTTATTGGTATTGTTTTAATTTTTATTATTATTTTGTTTTTTTTGGTCAGTAATGACAATAATCTTGATAATGCATTTAACAAACAAAACGTGGAATTTGAATGAAATATGTAATATATATACCGGTAGTTAATGCAATAATTTGATTTAACGCCTTAGGAGAGAGAGAGAGAGAGAGGGAGAGGAAGAGGAGAGCGAGGGCGAGAGGGAAATTTGTAGCGTTGAGAAAGGGAACAATATAGTTTTTAGAAGGGACAGAGTTGTTCTCTAGTTTGACCTGCGATAATACCATCACTTCCAATAACAAAATAAAATAAAAAATAAATAGTATATATTCTACCATCTAGAATCTAGAGCTTAGACAGTGGTTTCAGTCTTTACTTTTCGATTACGGGAGGGCTTTCATGAACATGTTAGCTAGATTTCTGAAAGTCAAAGCGTGGTTATTGTTATGCGTTGATATAATGTAACGTGCTTTATAGTGATTGCGTTTTCCACCTTAGGAATTACGTTAATCTACAACTCTCTCACTGGGAGATAACGAACTTCAGTTTTATAGTTTCACAACAATGATAATAATCAATGGACACAAAATACACAGTCAAGTTTCACAAAATGTATTCACTTAATAGCTAGGGTATAATTCAGTAGTGATGGAATCAAGGGGGTCTTTTAGAACATCCGCCCCCCCCCCCCCCCCCTCCTGTTTCACTATATTAGATTTGAGGTTTTATATGGGTTGCCTCCATTAGTTTGGCTCATTAAATTGTCGATAATTGCTGGTCGCAAGATACGATAGCATGCTTGCAATTTAACATAAATCAATCTTCAGCCGGGATATATTTAAAACGCACACACACACACACAATAACGAAACATATCTGAAGGGGGTATCCCACTGTGCGATTTTTCGATGGCGAACGCCCAGTGACAGAGGGCGACATGATTTTTTTGTCTATGTTCCAAAAATAGCCATATTCGCTCCAACATTCTCCAATTGTCGCCAAAATCGCACAACGGTCGCCCTAGCGTCATCCATGTTCGCCCAGAATCACCAAGATTCGCCGTTAAATTTTAAGCATACCCAAATTACGGCGGCGAACTGAAAATGTTGGCGAATGTTCGCGAATGTTCGCCCTTTGTCTCACTTCATTCGCCCTTGGTCGCACTATAGTCGCACAATTCGCACCAATTCACCCTGATTCGCCAATTTGCAAATTCCAATTATTGGCAACGCTGCTTTTTGAACGAATAGGGCGACAGTAGCGCGCCAGTAGCGGAAATGCAGCGAATGTGTCGACGAATTATTACCAATGCCATACGAATGACATGCTGCATGTGGCGAACTTTTTTTTTTTTTTTTTTTTTAAGAGACAATGAACGGAGGAAGGAAAAACACAGATAAAACAAAAAGGTCCATGTGCCTAAAGGCATCCTCCATTCATAAAATGTTTGTAACAACTGGATTTAAACATTTGTAGATTGTAAGTTTGTGGAAAGCAATTCGAGGGAAGTGAATTCCAAAGAGTAGTAGCTCTGGGGATAAATGAATTCTGATAAGCAGAAGTTCTGTATTGTGGAGGAGAAAGTGTAAATTCATGGGCGCTCTCAGCTGCCCTAGTTCTACGGGGAAAGATGTGGAGAGGCGGCACAATTGAAGCAAGTTCCTCGGAACAATTGCTGTGAAAATATCTGTAGAATAATGCAAGGGATGCAACGTTTCTTCGTATGGATACTGTAGGAAGGTCCTGTGTGATTGCAGGGTTATTGATTAATCTAATAGCTTATTTTGAATTTTGTCCAACTGCCTCAATGCAACCACTCCACTTCCACCCCACAGAGGTGAACAGTAATCCATCTGAGAACGCACATGACTTTTATATATCACGGCCAACTGCTCGTCAGTGAAGAATTCTCGAACTCTGTACAGGAGTCCCAGTTTTTTAGAGGCATTCTTAGCAATGCTTCTAACATAATGTGTCCAGCTCAAGTTAGTAGTTAATGTTACACCGAGAATGTCAATACTAGGGGAAGTGGGAATATTTACATCATTACAAAATATAGAATTTTTGTGTCCAAAAAAAGAATGCAGAGATGAGTTAAGTAGTCCATTAGCATTTATATTTAACAAGTCATTAGAAACAGGTTTAGTTCCAGAAGCTTGGAAGCTTGCAAATGTAGTTCCGATCTTCAAAAAAGGTGATAAATCGATAGCATCCAATTACCGTCCCATTAGTCTCACATCAATCATAGGAAAGTTGCTAGAGTCTATTATTGCTAGGAAAATTAGAAGCCACTTAGTAAAATTTATCTTAATAAATTCTTCTCAGCATGGATTCACTCAGGGACGTTCTTGCCTTACTAATTTACTTAGCTTTTTCTCAGAGGTATATGAAGCAGTAGATAGTGACAAGTCATATGATATTATATATTTAGATTTCAGTAAAGCTTTCGACAGAGTCCCTCATGAGAGATTGATGAGAAAGGTTGAGGCACATGGAATAGGAGGGTCGTTGTTGGGATGGATTAGGTCATGGCTAATTGGTAGGAAACAGAGAGTCAGCATAAATGGTACCAAGTCAGAGTGGGGAGCAGTCAAAAGTGGTGTCCCCCAGGGATCGGTATTAGGTCCCCTGTTGTTCTTATATACATAAATGACCTAGATTTAGGTATAACTAGTAGGATAAGTAAATTCGCAGACGATACTAAAATGGGGAGATCAATTGATTCAGATAGCGATATAGAGTGCCTCCAAAGGGATCTAGATACCTTATATGAATGGTCAGTAAATTGGCAGATGAAGTTTAACATTGACAAATGCAAGGTATTAAAGATAGGGAAGATGCAAACAAATGTTAAATATAAACTAGCTAATTTAGAATTAGAAAATTCAGACTGCGAGAAAGATCTAGGTGTGTTTGTTAGCAATGATTTGAAGCCTAGAAAACAGTGTATAAGCGTTCGTAATAAGGCAAACAGGATTCTCGGGTTCATCTCTAGGAGTGTGAGTAACAGAACTGCTGATGTTATCTTAAAACTTTACTTGTCATTAGTGAGACCCCATATGGATTATGCTGTCCAATTTTGGTGTCCTTATTACAGAATGGACATAGATTCATTGGAGAGAATTCAGCGTAGAATGACAAAAATGATCCATAATATTAGAAATTTTCCGTATGAAGAAAGGTTGAAGAAATTAGGTTTACATTCGTTAGAGAGACGCAGAGTTAGAGGGGATATGATAGAGGTGTTCAAGTGGGTTAGTGGGATTAACAAAGGGGACATGACAAATGTACTAAAGCTCAGTGATAGCGAAAGAACTCGTACCAATGGTTTCAAATTAGATAAATTTCGTTTCAGAAAAGATATAGGCAAATATTGGTTTGGTAACAGAGTTGTAGATGGGTGGAATAGGCTACCAAGTGATATAGTGGGATCAAGAACGATAGGGAGCTTTAAGAAAAAAATTGGATAAGCATATGGACGAGAAGGGTTGGGTGTGAAGGGGGATCAGCCGGGTTGGGCCAATCAGCGCTCTGCAGACCCCCGTAATCCTGCGTTAATCTCTAACCGGTTTGGTAAGATGATCCTCTGGGTATTAGAGTGTTGAGCCTATAATTGGGCTTTGTAATTGGGGTTGTGTGGGACAGGGATCTGCCTTGCTTAGGCCAATCGGCTTTCTGCAGACTCCCATTTTCTTATGTTCTTATGTTCTTATATGGGAGTCAGTGAGATTCTGTCGGTTAGAAAATGTAATGTACTTGGTTTTCTGTGCATTAAAGGAAACTAGATTATTTTGTCCCCATCCATTAATTCTAGAAAGGTCCTGGTTCAGAGAAATTGCAGTGTTTATTTTTGAATTTATAAGATCGGGTTGGGTGAAAGAATTGGTAAATGTGAAGGAACTGTGGAGTGTTGAGTCATCTGCGTAGGAATGTATTGGATTATGAGTGGTAGATATGAGATCATTGATATGAATGAGGAACAGAATTGGGGCCAAAACTGATCCCTGGGGAACACCAGCATTTATTGAGTGAAATTGAGAATAAAGGCCATCTACCATTACACGTATTTTTCTGTTATGAAGATAAGAAGAAATTAGTGGAACTAATGATGCAAGGCCGTAGTGTGACATCTTCGACAATAAGGATTGATGCCAGACTCTATCAAATGCCTTTGATATATCCAGTGCTATTGTATGTGTTTCACCATGTTGGTCTGTAGCTTGGTTGATTGATGCGTAAGAAGGCAAAGCATGTCTGCAGTTGATCGACATCGTCTAAAACCATATTGCCTATCACTGATTAATTTATCATTCTCAAGATGCTTAATTATGTGATTATTTAATATAATTTCAAAGACTTTACCAAGAGTGCAAGTTATAGCTATTGGTCTGTAGTTTGATGGATCTGAAGAGGCACCTTTTTTAGGAACTGGATGGATGTTTGCTTCTTTCCAGGGTACTGGGAAGCATGAGGTATGAGTACACAGACGGAAATTTTTTGCCAATACAGGAGCGAGCACCAAGGAGCAATTCTTAAGTACTATTGGAGGAATTCCATCTGGACCAGGAGCCTTATCTACCGAGAGATTCTGCAAAATAGGTTTGACATGTCTGGTGTGGATCTTAAGTGAGGGAATTTCAGGCGAATTAAAATTAAGTACAGGGACATCTTGATTTATTTCATCTAAGGTTGAGTTGGTGGAGAAAATATCCGCAAGAAGGTTAGCTTTACCTCGTGGGTCACTTACAAGATTGCCAGTCGGAGATTTTAATGGTGGAATGGATGAAGCAGTAGTGAAGTTGGATTTAAATGAGTTAAGAGTAGACCAAAATATTTTGTTATCATTTGGATTATTTAGAAGTTTATTTGCCTGCTTGTGGAGAAAGTTTGATTTAGTTAGGTTTAATACAGTTTTGGCATGATTTCTGATGTTTCTAAAGTAATTAAAGGCTTCATGTGTTTTTGATCTTGTGTGTGCATTGTAGGCTATTGCTTTTTGTTCAGTTACTCTAGCACAATTATGGTCAAACCATTTAGGTGAATTAGATCTTTTACTGTACTTTTGATGAGGAATAAAAGTTTCCATTCCAATTTTTACAAAATCTTGTATGTGGCTCAAGGTGGAGTGTGCATCATTAGAAAAGAAAGAGGTCCAGGGAATATCAATAAAGAAACCTTGAAGACCCTCCCAGTCTGCCCTATCGTAATGCCATTTAGTCACCAAAACAGGTTCAGAGTGGGAAGGTGTGGTAGGTGATAGACAGGTGGCCTGTATCAGACAGTGATCAGAAGATCCAAGCGGGGACCTCACTGTAACATCATAATTTTCTGAATTGGTTGTTAAAAATAAGTCCAGTAGGTGGGAATTATGATTAGGATTATCTGGTACACGGGTGGGTTGGTTGACTAGTTGAGTGAGATTAAATGAGTCTGCAAATAGCTCACATTCAAGACCAGCATCATCAGTCCTGGCTGAATGAGTGAGCCATTCAACATTATGGACATTAAAATCACCCAACACAGTGATTTCAGAAGAAGCATTTAAGTTGAGGACACTGAGTTGTGAGGACAGAGAATCAAAAAGACTTTGCTCTGGAGGAGTATTTGGGGAACGGTAGATGCAACATATGTATTTAAATTTACCAGCAGAAATTAATTTGTATATAGAATAATCAAAATAGGGACAATTGAAACTAGTAACCTCCTCCAGGGCAATTTCAGATTTTGCGAAGCAACATACACCTCCTTTAGGTCTGAAATTTTGGAGCAGTTGATAACCTGGAAAATTAAATCTAGACGTGTCAGATGTGGATGTTACTTGAGTCTCTGTCAAAAAAATCACTGAGGTGATTGGTGGGTTTTTATGTGACTGTTGATGTGTCTCTCACTATAGTCTGTTTCTTTTCAACTGACGGTAAAAAAATGCAAAGTTCCCATCAGGATTTCTCAGTTATTTTGAAGATTTTGTAGTAAAAGTGGTGCTAATTATATAAACTTGGACTTAACCCTTTCACCCCCATAACTTTCATTCTGGCATTCTGACATTTTTCTATCAAATAATGTACAAATTTAGCTTGATCTCAAAACAAAAACTATATATGTTGGCTCGCTACCGCTCACCAGGAAAATATTGAAACCTGGATGGGGGTAAACGTCTTAAAACAGTAGGCTGAACGGGGCCGAACGGATACAAGGCAAAGAGAGAGGGAGAGAAATAGTAAAAAAAAAGGAGGAGAGAGGGAGAGAAAGAGAAAACTAAAAAAGGCGAGGTGGGCTCAATTGTTAAGCCGTAACGTTGAGCCCAACTCGCTGTTTTTTTTTTTTCTTTCTCTCCCTCTCTCCTCGTTTTTGTTTTTTTCTATTTCTCTCCCTCTCTCTTTGCCTTGTATCCGTTCGGCCCTGTTCAGCCTACTGTTTTAAGACGATTACTCCCATCCAAGTATCGATATCTTCCTGGCAAGCGATAGCGAACCAGCATTATATGTAGAAATCCGGCTTCGCTCCCCTCCCCCCCCCATCAAAAAAAAAAAAAACTAAAAAAACAGAAACCCTTACTAATAATTGAAACAAAATATCATGCTGTCCCCTAACACATCAAATTACCATGAAGCGTCTTTGTTGACCTGTAAAATTGCTTAATATTAAACAAAAACAAATTGTATCTGCATGAAAGGAATAGGCATCGTAGAATATTTATTTTCTGCTCATACAGGGCAGGGAAGAGAGAGTCCCTTCCAATGATTTAATACTATGGGTCAATATCTTCCCTTTTCCCTTTTTTCCATTATCTAGCACTTATAATAATAGTTGTCATTTAATGATGAACATTATCGGTTGGACACCACAAAAACAATAGTATTTGCGTAATACTGTTTTCCTGTGTTGTAAGGAAAACAAATCCCAATTCTGCAACTACTAATGCTTGTTTTGATAATAGCATTTCCTTCAGTTTATGAGTCATAGCTGATCATGGCCGTTCAGCTTAACTTTGCCATATGCAATATCTCTCTGAAAACTGCTTATCATTTCCATGGACAATAAATTACAATTATGTCATTCATATTGTTGAAATTTTAATAAATATTAAAACTAATCTTAACTTGCAATTTTAACTTTCTAGCTAAATTTGACTCTTTGTCTAACTATTTTGTTTACGGCCTTCAGGAATTGTCTCGTAACCTGTCACTGCCATGCAAAATTTCCTAAATGATGACAAGAAAAAGCCTCAGAGTCCTCAGCAGGAGAACCAAAAATGCCCCCATCAGATTGACCGCCGGTATGGAGGCTGAACTCTTCTAAGTGCCCTGGACTTATTCCTATTACTTTATCAATGTTTTTGAACATTCGAGGCCTTTCCACATACTTTTTCTCTGTTGAACACCATCAAATCTGACTTACTTTTCCTCACCGAAACTCAGTTGCCTATAAGGCAACAGACAGCAAACCCTTCTTTGTTTGCTCCTACTATTTCTATCCTCAATTCAAAGCCAAAGGTGAATGTTGTGTGCATGTACACAACAATCTTTCTTGCTCTCGTGTTCCCAACTTTGACTCTTCTGAATTCTCAACTCTCTGGTTTAAGCTATCTTGTTACTCTCTCACTAAATACATCTGTGCTGTTTATCTCTCCCCTAGTTCTACTGACTATCCAACATTCTTTGATTATCTTAGTTCAAAATTGAAACACATTCTATTCAACTTTCCTTTTTTACCAGTATATCTTTTGTATCCTAAATAACTTATAGCAGTTAGTTCAGTACCCCACCCGTATAACTTATAGCAGTTAGTTCAGTACCCCACCCGTATACTGGAGCGCCCTGGATACCGGCCCTTGATATATTTCTAAGCTGTAATTCTTATGCTTAAACTGTAAATCTTCTCCCTCCGTTGGGCTCCTCCAATCATAACCTTATCTCTGTTATCTGTCCTGTCTCTCCAGTATGGCCTACTGACCCCGCCAGCCATCGATGTTTGTGGCATTTCGGCGCTACCTACTGGGAGACTCTTCAGCAGTATTTCTTCGATTTTCCATGGAATATTAATTCCCTCAGAGAGTACCGAGCACATTATTGAGGTAAACCTTTTGGTCTTGGAAGCATACATCTAATTTTATTTTTCTTAAACTAACTCACACAAATCTTGGTTTACTCACGCTTGTGCTGCTGCTGTCTGCAAAAAGGAGGAAGCATTGAAACGGTATTGCTGTCTTCAAACTTTAAAATCTTGTACTCTATATGTTTCTGCCCGGAATCAAGCAAAATCTGTCCTTCAACTCGCCCAAAACTCTTTCAATAATCACAAATACTAGGAACTTTCCAACTCTAGCTCTTTCCCAGTATTTTGGCATCTAGCCAAAAACCTCTCTGACAAATTTCACTTTCTCGTCTTTCCCTCCTCTTTCCCATTTTGACGGTACCACCGTCACCTTTTCCTCTAACAAAGCTGAACTCTTCACTCAAACTTTCATCAAAAACTCCACCTTGGATGATTCCGGCATTACTCATCCCTCTGCACCCCCTTCTCACTTATTTATGTCTAATATCATATTTTGTTCTAGGGATGTACTTTCTGCCCTCTCTGGTCTTAAAACTAAGAAGGCATATAGACCAGATGGTTTTCTTCCTTTTGTACTCAAAAACTGTTATTCCGTGCTGACTACCTGACTCCTGTCTTTCTTCTAACATATTTCCTTTTTGCAGGAAGTTTGCTCTTATTCAACCTATCCCAAAGAAAGGTGACTGCTCTCAACCCTTCAACTATCATTCAATTGCTCTCATTTCCTGCATCTTTAAAGTTTTGAAACTATTCTTCATTCAAAATTGCTAAAGCATTTATCTTCACATAATCTACTTTCAGATCACCGGTATGGGTTTCTTAACGGCAACTCTACTGGTGATCTCCTTGCTTATCTCAATTACTCTTGGTCATCCTCTTTTCTGGACTTCAGAGACATTCTCTATTGTGCTAGGCACATTGAAAGCCTTCGATAGAGTATGGCACACATTTTTAACTTCCAAACTATCTTCCTATGGTTTCTATCCGGAGTGGTGATGCCAATGGACTTGTAATCCAATGGTCCCACGCTCGAATCTAAATGAATCAATGAGAATATATTATTGGGATGGAATTTGTGCTGTACATAGTATCAGTGCATTACCACAAAGCCCACCGTAATGCCCAAAAAATACCCTCAGTGTTCCCTGATTAAATATCACTGTACTGTATGAATATTCCCATATTCAAAATATAATACAGGGGGGCAAAGCTTAGTGAGGTCATTGCTCAATAATTGGCGTTCTGAGAGTGAGGGTCCGAGTCTAGGGGCTGAGACAGTGAAGCACTGGGATGAGGCAGCTCCAGAGATGGGGCTGCTTCGAGCCGTGGGTGGGCAGTCGTGCATCTTGCGATGGCAAGATAGCAGGGGCTCATTTCATCTCAAAGTGCTTCACATGTATCACTCCCTAGATTGGAACGAGACCTAACAGGCTTCACTGTCGAATGTATGGTTGAATGCACAGGCTCTCAGCCTATGCCCAAGAGGGAGTAATTGCAATATAGAAAACTAACAAAACAATATCTGTGCCTTTGTCTCTAACATCCTTTTTGATTGTTCCATAGCTGCAGTTGTGGATGGCTATTGCTTACTTCTTCAACCTATCAACTCCTGTGTCTCAATTTCTCATTCAAATACTAATTAATGATCTCCTCAACTATACCTAGTCCTATCCACTCAGATGTGATGATTCAACCTTAAACTATTTGGAGTGCCACAAACTTCAATTGTCACCGCAACTCCAGCAGCCACCAACGCCCCAACGTCAAATGCCAACAATTCAACGCCTACAGTAGCCATTTCAGCTGATGTTTCCGATACTCAAGATACAAATAGCGACTCTCTTCCCCCTCAAGACAACTTCCGTGTCGTGAGGAACAACGTTTGCCCCAAGACCAGGAAACACATACCGATTACCGAGTGTCAAAACCGTTTCCAGATATTCGCAGACTCAGATGACGAAGAGGAAATAGAAGAAGTCCGGCTCGTGGGAGACTCGATGATACGTGGTCAGCTCACAGAGTTTTGCGCCAGGGCACCTAAGACCAGGAAGCGTTTTTGTATCCCTGGTGGTGGTGTGGATGACGTAGTTGCAGCAGTTGACGAAGTATTAAAGCTGGCCCCTGCAAATACAATGTACGTCATCCACGTTGGATCCAACGATATACAGCGAACCCGGTCGGAAGATTTGCTTTTAAAGTACCAGCAGCTGATCAAGTCGTTTAAGGAGAAGTCATCAAGGATCATCGTCTCAGGAATCGTCCCCCGGCTCGGTGTAGAGAGCCGATTTTACAACATAGCCACCAGCACAAATCGTTGTCTAGCAAACCTCTGCAGGAAGGAGAACGTGGGATTCGTCGACACCTGGGACAATTTCTACTACGATGACTATTTGTTTTCGGATGATGGAGTTCATCTGAACCAGGTGGGAGCAGCGCGTTTTGGGCGTCTTCTCAACGATGCGGTGAAGGATTTTCGGAGAAGAAATCGACTCAGCACAGGACAACCAGGAAGGAGGACCGAAGACAGCGAGGACGGCAATCTACAAAGGAATTAAATACTAATCCGTCAAGAACCGCGAATTTGGATAAAGCTCCACCAACACGACCCAAATTCAAAACCGTCAGGGATAACGACCGAGGACCGAGGACAGCCATGAATGTAAATGTAGATCCGACCAGAACCAAAAATTCGATGAAAGAACGATCTGCGAGTTCTAAAACCGCAACTTTAAAGGTTTTCTATGCAAACGCTCGTAGCATACGCAATAAATTTTCAGATTTAGAGGAACTAGTGTTTACAGAAAATTATGATGTGATTGGCATAACAGAATCTTGGCTCAATACACAAGATAGAGACTTTTTAGCAGAGTATTCACTTCCCGGTTATGTAATGTTTGAGAACAGCCGAATAAATAAAAATGGAGGTGGCGTTTTATTTTATATCAAAGAAAGTCTTAACCCGACCCTCGTGTCAAAACCTCAAATTGTGAACGTCGACACATCTTTTGTGCTAATAAAGAATAATAAAGGTACAAAAATAATACTTGCGTTAATATACAGACCTCCAGCTCAATCAGTGCAAACTGACCGAGAAATTTACGAACAAATTGCAGATGTAAGTAACTCACAAGATACCGTAATTTTTGGCGACTTTAATTTACCTGTGACCAAGTGGGGCGATACTCTTACTTCACACTCCGGACATGACTTGTATACGAACTTGCAAGAGAGTTCGCTTTATCAATTTGTTCGAATGCCGACCCGTGGTAATAACGTTCTTGACATTGTACTTGCAACAAAAGAAGAATTGATAGAGAATTTGAATGTTGGTGATGAATTCAGTAACAGCGACCATCGTACGATAACTTTCACTTTAAAGTTTACTAGTAACGAACCAAATAGTAGCATCGAAAAAGTCCCTAATTTCAAGAAAGCAAACTTCCATAAACTTAGAGCTATGTTTAAAGAAACTGACTGGAGCTTTTTAATTAACAATAACGACATAAATACATCTTGGAAGTTATTCGAAACCACTTACCTAAAAGCAGTGCAAGACTGCATACCATCGAAAATACGGCGTCCAGGCCATAATAATAAGCCCAAATGGTGGAATAAAGATATTTCAAACTGCCTGCTTGCTAAAAAATGTGCTAATGATAGATTAAAATCCTCACAAAATGACGAAGAACGGGTGAAATTTGTAGAGCTACGACGCAAAGCCAAAAAGTTAATTAAGCAAAGTAAAAAGACCTTAGAGTTACATATTGCGAATCAAAGTAAAACAAACCCGAAAGAATTCTATAGTTATATCAGAAAGAAAAAAGTAGTTACTTCAACTGTTGGACCGTTAGTCGATGAAAAGGAGAATACACCAAAGACGAAGTACAAATGAGTAATGCCCTCAATACCTTCTTTGCATCAGTTTTTACAACAGAAGACCTCAGTGATATCCCTACACCATCGCCGATTCAGATTGATAATTCAGATGTTCTAAGCAATATCACCGTTACAGAGAGAGAAGTATTGAATTGTTTAGATAAACTCAAGGTAAATAAAACGCCAGGACCTGATACAATCTCGCCTAGAGTTCTAAAGGAAGCTAAGAATGAGCTCTCCAAACCACTGACATTACTATTCAATAAATCCTTGCAGTCTGGAACTATGCCTGATCAGTGGAAGCTAGCCAACGTAACACCGATATTAAAAAAAGGCAGCAAATCCCTACCCAGTAACTATCGTCCAATTAGCTTAACCTCAGTTGTATGTAAAATGCTAGAAACGGTCATACGAGACAGACTCGTAAATCACTTGGAGGAAAATAACATACTTAAAGATACTCAACACGGCTTTCGTAAAAAACGTTCCTGTTTAACAAACCTCTTAGACTTCTTCCACGATATCCTCAACCTCTACGATGAGAGTAAGCTGTAGATATTATATACCTTGATTTTCAAAAGGCCTTTGACAAAGTTCCCCACAAACGTTTACTGCTAAAACTAAAAGCGCATGGAATACAAGACGGTGTGTTGAAATGGATAGAAAATTGGCTCAGCAACAGAAAGCAAAGGGTAGTCATAAACGGTAAGGCATCTAAATGGACCAATGTAAGTAGCGGGGTACCCCAGGGATCGGTACTAGGACCAATTCTCTTTCTAATTTACATCAACGACATAGATGAGGGTCTCACCTGCACAATCTCAAAATTTGCTGACGATACAAAAATTGCAAATAGCGTACTCTCAAAAGAACAAGTTGACGATATGCAACACAATCTAGATAAATTGTCATGTTGGGCCCAAATTTGGCAAATGAGTTTCAATGCGGATAAATGTAAAGTACTACATGTCGGATACCTAAATGAGAAAGCAAACTATTCGATGAATGGCACTCAGCTTAAGAATGTAAACAGAGAAACTGATCTGGGAGTAACAATATCGAGTAACCTAAAACCGAGTCAACAATGTTCAGAAGTTGTTAAGAAGGCAAACAAAATAATTGGCTTTATAGGCAGGTCATTTGAGCATAAATCCAAAGAAGTTATCCTAACCCTTTACAATTCCTTAGTCCGCCCTCTTCTGGAATACTGCGTTCAATCCTGGTGCCCTTATTACCAAAAAGATTATAAACAAGCTAGAACGAGTTCAACGTAGAGTTTCCAAAATGATACCTAGCCTAAAGAACAAACCATACGAAGAGCGTCTTAGAGAATTAAATCTATTTCCTTTAACCCAGCGCAGATTAAGAGGCGACTTAATTCAAGTGTTCAAAATCATCAAAGGCATCGACAATATGAACTGTAGTAAGTACTTCACTATCGACCAATCTAAATACACGCGGGGAAACGGTTGCAAAATTATTGGTAAATCTTTTAACTCGCACGAATCTAAGAATTTCTTCTTCAATCGAGTTGTCAACTTGTGGAATGGGCTTCCCCGAGACGTTATAGACTGCAGCACCGTTGATTCATTTAAATTCCGCCTAGACAAATATCTCGCATCAAACCCGCGACTGACTGCGTTTGTAAATGAATAACTTTATCCTCCCCTCAGTTACTAACCCATATGTCCCCTACTAACTTCCTAGTCCTGCCACGTTAGTGGCAGGGCAGTAGTTCCCTTTCCAATGTTCCCTTACCCACTCTAAACCACTGTTTGGACACTTGATCCTCAGTGTTTTGGAGGACAAGCAACCTAGAAGGGTCACTAGATCTGTTGTTGCTTGATTTCCTTTGTACTCCTTTGTACTTTATTCAACCAGTTTTTCACAACAACCCAGCATTCAAGCACTCCAGAACTATCTTCTGATCTATCAATTATTTCTGATTGGGCCAGAGAAAATCTTATTACTTTCAATGTCTCCAAGACCTAATTTTTCCTTTTATGCACCTGCCACAATCTTCCACAAGACTATCAATTACTCATTAACAATACACAAATCAACTCTTCATCTTGTATCAATATTCTTGGTGTATTTTTCCCCAAGATCATATTGCAACTATTGCTAAAACAGCTTACCGGAAGTTAGGTGTGCTCAACCGTCTTCGTGGCTGCTCACCCCCTCACAGCTTCTTGCTGTGTATAGGGGAACAGTGCGCCCATGTATCGAGTATTGTTCGCATGTGTGGGGTGGTTCCACCCATACCCCATTTCTCGAAAGAGAAGAGTCTACAGTATTTCGCTTCATCAACTCACTTCCACTTACTAGTTCCTTACAATCTCTTTCTGCACGCCACAATGTTGCATCTCTTTCATTCTGCTATTGCTATTACAACAATCAGTGTTCTTCAGAGGTCTTTCAGTGTATACCACCTCCCTTGCGCCGAAGGTGAGGCACCCACCTTTCAACACAGCCCCACTCATATTCTGTCCAGCTCTCCAACCCAAGAAATAGCAAATGTTCTCAGTTTTTCGTCTAATCAACAAGTGAACTCTGGAACTCTCTTCCTCAATCAATATTTCCTTCATCCTATGACTTAGACTGCATTAAACTTCATGTATCCAGGCATCTTGACCCCATTTTGAAAACATAACAAAGGAAACAATATTTTGATCTTAATTAACTTTGACGTGTGATTCTTCTAACTGCTGGGTATAAGGTAGACACGCGCCATCCCCTCACCTCCTCCTACCCCCCATAGACTCCGTGGAAGTAAGGGCAGTGCAATTATCCTCCCCCCGACCCCCCATTGAACCAAACCATCCACCTTCACCACGAATTATCCACTGGAGGAGAACAGCAAAGGTGATCTAACCGATGCAATCACCTGCAATGCCCATCCTGGAGAACCCAGCACCATTAATATTATTGTGCTTTCCTATGAGCTAGCCACTAAGCTTACTAACCAGCTAGTCACCGAGCCAATGAGACAAACAAAAGGGCATTGTAAAATGCGCCACAGAAGCCCAAGCCCAATAATTGGCTAAGATCAGATAAGGGAAAATAGCCCATCGATGATTGGCCAAGGAGAGCTCCCTAACGGGCGATTACGGAACGTCCAAGGAGGAACTGCAAATTATGGAAATCGGTCATTACCCCACCTGGTCCAGTTCCAACAACAACTCTCTCTCTCTCTCTCCTCCTACCACACCCCCACTCCATGCACCTGGTTCACCCCAAGACCCCCAGCTAAGTACCGTATCATAATATTTCATAATCTGAGACTGAGGCAGAAGAAGGATAACCTGAAGACTTCAAAAGTATCTGTTCCTGCCTATGTGGCCGATCCAGAAAAGGAATAATTGATGAGATTGGTTATTCCTTACTAACATTCCTGTTTCGATGACCTAGAGGAGGAGTGGACAGAATCTCTGGAAACAACCCAATGCAATTGGAGAGAGAGAGAGAGAGAGAGAGAGAGAGAGAGAGAGAGAGAGAGAGAGAGAGAGAGAGAGAGAGAGAGAGAGAGAGAGAGAGAGAGAGAGAGACAGAGAGAGGGGGGTGGGGGGGGTGGGGGACGACAGCGAGAGTATAAATAAAATAGTGTAAATAACAGAGTGTGAAGAGATTCAGTTCCTGAGAAAGTACAACATGTGGCACCAGTAGAAGTCAGCATGTGAATGTCGAACCCTCAATGGCAGGGATGCCACAGTCCGAAATACGCCCCGGGTCCATATAGGCGAGCAAAGGAGACGGAGCCCTATGCCATAACTGTGGTAAGCTAAAAGTTGGCCTAGGAGTGTGGCCAGCCACCATGTGAAGACACCTTAGGGGGAAGTCCCAAGAAGAGCAACAAAGTCCCCCCACCTCCCTCCCCTCCCCCGCCCTTACGCCCTCTCTCGATATTTATCAGTATCAATATTTAAGAACCCGAAACAAATTTTTTTTTATTCCCGTAAGAATCATATATATTGACCACGTGATAATTGAATTACAATTAACTTTTTCCTTTTAGCTCGTCACGAACTCCAGCTACATTGGCGTATATTTCTAACATCCATCACCCTAGTATCCCTATATCCATTTAGAATAAGACTACAAATATATTCTCCACCCAGATCTGTAGTAATATTCTGATATCCAATTATATGTTCTATTTCTAGAAAGTCTTGGTTCCGTGAGTTAACCCAAAGTCTAGTCAACAGGCAAAGACCCTTTGATCACAGGGCTTTTAGTCGCTCCTTATGATGTGGGTATGTTTCTAAAGGGGGTATCCCACTGTGCGACTTTTCGATGGCGAACGCCCAGCGAAAGAGGGCGACACGTTTTTTTTGTCTATATCCCAAAATTCACCATATTCGCTCGAATATTCTCCAATTGTCGCCGAAATCACACAACGGTCGCCCATGTTCGCCCAGATTCACCCAGATTCACTGTTAAATTTTGAGCATACCCCAAATCCGGCTGCGAATTCAAAATGTTGGCGAATGTTGTGCGACATTCGCCCTTTGTCTCACTTCATTCGCCGTTGGTCGCACTATAGTCGCACAATTCGCACCATTGTCGTCTGATTCGCCAATTTGCAAATTCCAATTATTGGCAACGCTGCTTTTTGAGCGAATAGGGCGACAGTAGCCCGAATGCAGCAAACGTGTCGACGAATTATTGCCAATGCCATACGAATGACATGCGATATGTGGCGAACTGAGGCGATTGGTGGGTTTTTATGTGACTGTTGATGTGTCTCTCACTATAGTCTGTTTCTTTTCAACTGACGGTAAAAAAGTGCAAAGTACTGTACCCATCAGGATTTCTCAGTTATTTTGAAGATATTGTAGTGAAATGTGGTGCTAATTATATAAACTTGGACTTAATATGATGCAGAGACATGGTTTCATATTTTTCCATTAAGTATCGAGAAAATGGGGATTCAATACCGTCAGATGAAATGAAACTGAGTATACCGTATATACCGGCGTATAAAGAAACATTTCTAAGCCTTAAATAAACACTCCAAAACCATGGGTGGTCTTGTACAAAGAATATAATTTCAATGCAAGTGAATTTGGAGCGCCGAGATTCATCAGCTGATTTTCCGAGTGACCAAAATCGCCGAAATACGATAATTTAATCATAAGTACTATATACATAACAGTAGGTTATGTATACTTACCTAATTAATTCTTCATAATATTTCATAATAAACTTATATAACACGAGTTATAAGTTCAAACTATGGTTCAAATTAAAAGTCAGTGTACCGGAACCATTACCGAAACACGTATTGTGTGTGTTATTGTTGTGTGGCTATGTCGAGTGTGTATGTGAGGCATAGTTATTTCAAAAGGCCCTGTCTAAGCTGTATTTAACCCTTGTCTATCGGGGCCCGACTTAAGACCGTATCGAAAAATTTGGACTATGTGGCGGGACCCGACTTAAGTCTGTGTGCAATTTTGGCGCAATATTGCCTCTGAGAGAGAGACGAGTGACGGGAGGAGCATGGGTTACCTCATGACCGCTCGCCACGGCCGCCGTGGACCAACTGAGATGTACTCCAATTACATCCACCCTCACTCCCTCGCTACATACGTAATTATATAAAGAAATTACCGTATTTTAGCGATTTTGCCCTTCGGTTGCACAATCATTGCAAGACAACCAGTGATCGTAGAAGGATGGTTTGGGTGTCATTGGAAAGCTCAATTTACGCTCTTTCAGGATACATACTTGTATTATGCTCTGAGTCTTGTTTATGCATGAGAAAGAGCACGGAAACAACCCCATTTATGGTAAAAAAAAAACGCTGGGCGGCACAGTGAAATATACTCCACCACCCGCTCTTAAGGTGTTAAGGGAACGTTCTAATGGGGCGACCGTCTTAAAATTTCAAAAGGAATGGTGCTAAACATGACGGAGAAAGGGGTTTAGAATAAAATCCTTCAAGTGGAAATCTCCCCTTAAATCGACAAATGATAACTCGAATTAGAGGAAACAAACTATCATAATAGTGAAAGTGTTAATTTAATAGTTACTTCTACTTAACCCTTTGAAGATTAGGACGCATTTTGACTACCTTTAGACGATTTTATCCAGCTTAGGAATGATCTGTGGAACTAGAAGGGTAAAGAGTATCTCAATTAACCCTCTGACCTCCTTCTACACTTCCTAATCTGAATACAATAGTCTTATAATTGCAAGGAAACAAAAAATAATCCCATAATTGTATCTTGAGTGGGAATACACCTATTCCATAGATGCACAGACACTCAGACATACCCACACAATTATATTTACATTTTGATTCGAGGGCATATATTTTTGTAATAGACCTTATATAAACGAGATTGTGAACTTGGAATGAAAATATAAAAACAAACGTTAATGTTCTCTATGAGACTGTTAATTGTTCAGAATAATTCGTCAGTGTATCATTATTGTTCTCTCAAGTATTGTTAAGATATTCCGGGATAAGGCTTGTACACAATGATCCATAGATATACACACACACAGACACACACACACAGAATGTCCAGCTTTTCCACATATTGCCTCTTCACACACACACAAAAACACACACACAGAATGTCCAGCTTTTCCACATTTTGCCTCTTCACACACACACACACACACACTTTCACACACAGAATGTCCAGCATTTCCACATTTCGCCTTTTCACACACACAAACACATACACACACACTACAACACACACACACACACACACACACACACACACGGCATATGAGCAAGTCAATATGGTTCCCAAGCAAACTGATCGCACACATAACAATGCACCATCGTCATATTCAAGGAATTAGTCAATTTGGGAAGTCCGGGACGTTCTGGCAAATGTTACTAAACCCTGCATGAATTCAGAAACAACAATTAGTGTCAAAATGTTCTATTACAATCAACTAAAAGGATTACATATATGTAACAATTTCTATCTATCTATCTATATATATGCTCAGGCCTGATCCCCACTTTTCCCATTTAAATTTAAAATTTTCTATTTAATTCTATTTTATTAATATTTATTTTGTGTTTTTTTCTTGGGGGTGGCCGCCTCAAGACAGAGCAAGAACAGGGAAAACACAAGACACAACCTAAAACAACGAACAAACACAGACAAAACACAAATTCACACACATCTAGGTCACCCAGGAGAAGACCCAGAGACCAGGGTCATCAAGGTCGCTCCAGCACTCCCCTGGCCTCCGACCACCCGGAGAGGTTCCGATCTCAGCAGGCAGACTTGCAGCGGAGCTGAAGCCACAAGCCCGCCCACTATACTTCCAAGTGCACCCTTCATATTAATCGTCTCCCCGGGCCAGGCGCCTGATGGACTATTATCTTCTCCAACTTGCGCCCGACCCCTTCCCACAAATGACTACGTGTTAACTCAACTATTCAAAAGTATTCTCCATTCATTCCTATTTATTACCACTTCCTTTGCCTGATTTATAGTCATTCCTCTATCATCCAAAGCTTGTCTTACACAGTCTCTCGATCTCAATGGGGGTCTTCCTGCCCTTCTATCTCCCCTTGTATCTGACTCACATATTCTCTTTGTAAGCCTTTCATCTCCCATTCGTTCAACATGACCATATCAGCTCAGCACCCTTCTGTCCACTCTGGCTGACAAATGTTCCTGCTGCCCCACTCTCCTACGTATCTCTTCATTCATCAATCCGTCTCTACGAGTAACTCCACACATACTCCTCAAGCAGCTCATCTCCATCACATCCAGCTTTCTTCTCTCCTTTTTCTTCAGAGCCCATGTCTCAGCCCCATACATCACTGTTGGCACAACAATTTCTTGATACATTTCACTTTTTACTTTCATTCCGAGATTTCTCGTCTTCCACATATTTCCTATTGCTCCGAAAACCTTCCTTCTTTCACACACTCTCTGTTTTACCTCCATTTCTATACCTCCACTCCTGTGTATCGTTCCACCTAGATATTTAAAACACTCTACTTCCAATATTTAACCATCCAGCCTCACATCTAAATTCATCCTACGATCACCCCTATTACACACCATTACTTTACTTTTATTGACGTTCATCTTTAGTTTCCTTCTTCCACAAACCACTCCAAACTCTTTGACTAGCCGCTGCAATTTCTCCTCAGAATCCGCCACCATCTCTGTCATCAGCGAACAGCAACTGATTCAACTCCCAATCTCTACCATTCTTTCTTACTAAACCCAATCCTCTTCCCATAGTTCTCATTTTCACCTCCCTCACCACACCATCCATAAACATATTAAACAGCCAAGGTGACAACACACAACCCTGTCGCAAAACTACCTTTACCTCAACCCATTCACTCAACTCACCATTTCCTACTCTAACACACGCTCTGCTCCCTTCATAAAAACTCTTAACTGCTTCCAACAAATTTCCTCCTATTTCATAAATCCATAACACCTTCCACATTGCTTCACGATCCACACGATCATACGCTTTTTCCAAATTCATAAAAGCCCAAAATATCTCCTTATGCTTCTCTAAATACTTCTCGCATAACTGTTTTACTGCAAACATCTGATCCACGCACCCTCTTCCCCTTCTAAAACCGCACTGTTCTTCTCCTATTGCCACTTCCGTACACTTTACTATCCTCTCTATCAACATCCTGCCGTACAGCTTTCCAACCACTGATAATAATCTAATACCTCTATAACTTGAACACTCCTGCCGATCTCCCTTCCCCTTGTACAACGGCACAATGCATGAACTCTTCCAGTCTATTGGTAACTTTGACACCACAAAGCACACATTGAAAAGTCTCACAAACCAATCTATTATCACATCTCCACCCTTCGTTATACACTCCACAGCAATACCATCCAAACCTTCTGCTTTTCCCGCTCTCATTTGTTTCACTGCTTCTTTCACCTAATTTTCTTCAATCCTTTCATTCATTCCCTGCCACCTGGGTGGCCTGGGTAACCAATCTCCATCAACCACGGCCTCAATCACTGCTTCTCTTCCATCTCTTGCATTTAGCAAAGATTCAAAATACTCGGCCTATCTTTTCCTCACTTCAACTGGTTCCACTAGTAACAATTCACTTGTCTCAAAACCTCTGTCTACTAAGAGTCCGTATAGTAACCTAGCTCTAGCCCAAAAGTCATCTACTTTTGTGCAAATTTTACAAAATCTTATTAACTGGGAATTAAAACAATTATAAGTTATTTTACTATAGATATTACTACTAGGGAAAGGAAAGTTAGTTACGTAAAAATTAATATCATCAACTTTGTGATATACTTTAAGTATGCACTGTTCATTAACACTCTCTACTATATATTTATATCAAGAACATTTTCAACTTCATCATTTACGTTACCTTGTGTGAGGGGATGGAATTAGGATAAATAAGTTTAGCAACTTGATTAAAATTTAACAAATTGTAAACGAGAATATCATCAATATATCTACTATTATTACTTAACAATTTAGCAAGTGCTAATTATTCTGGGATTTTATTTTTCTTGCTACTGTCAATTAAGTCTTTTATATATTTAAATTCTAAAGCAAGCAAGAATAAATCTGCAATTAAAGGGCTAGTATTTCCACCCATAGGAATTCCTAATATTTGTTTGAAAATGTAAGGCCCGAATCTAACATAGGTATTAAAAAGGAGGAATTTAAGGGCATCTTTAAGTTTAGTTCTATCAAAATATACTGAACTAGTGGGAGTAGAGCTAAGTGATGCATTATTAAAATATGAATAATAATTATGAAATAATTACCATTCTTAACGAATCTGTCAAAGTGCAAATCTATAATAAAGCAAAGTTCTGAATATACTATATCTAAAGGCAAATTGGTATACAAAGTGGAAAAGTCGAAGCTATGTACCGAGGTAACTTTCTGCATGGCATTAAGTTTATCAATAACTTCTAATGAATTGTCAACACTCCAATAATAATTAATGCCAGTTCTTCTCTTAATGGTATTACAATATATTTTATGAGTACTTTTAATGTATTTTAAATTAAGCAATTTTTGACTTGTTCTGCCAGAGTTTTAGTGGTAGCAAATTTTGCTCTGGCAATAAAGCGATATTTTTAAGGTCTTTTATGAAATTTAGGTAACATGTATAATTTTGCAATGTACTTGTTCTTATCAGAAAGTTTAATATCAAATGTTACATTTTTCTTGGTATTATTTAATCGATTAAGTTATCAATATTCAAATAATTTTGAATTTCATGAACAGAATTACCAAAAATATTTGTATGTAATATGTTTCCTCTAATGCCTAATTCTGTGTTCATGTTTTCAAGATAACATTTCTTACATGGGAAGCTATAATTATTGCTGGCTTTATCTACTGTAGTGATTACAAAATGTGTATGTATATTTATTAAATCAACTTTAAGCTTATTATAATTATATTTTACAAAATCAGAAAGATTAAATTCATTGTTAAGCAAGAACATTTTATTTCTATCTATCTATCTATCTATTGCCTGACGTCGTGATCCCCGAAGGTGTGGCCACAAACGAACCGCCCCCATGCACCTCTGTCCCCAGTCAGTCGACGCCCCTCCCCCAACCAGCACCGCCCTCGTTCATGTACTTCTCACTCCATCCTTCCACCTCATATTCGGTCTACTTCTCCCTCTCTGTCCCTCCACCTCACTCTCGTACACCCTCTTAGTCATTCTCTCGCTTTCCATACGTTCCATATGGCCGAACCATCTCAAGTTGTTCCTTTTCACACTTTCCAGCACATCTACCTCCACACCACACCTCCTTCTTACTTCCTCATTAGTCTGTCTATCCCTCCATGTAACTCTGCACGCACTCCTTAAGTAATTCATTTCCACTGCTCTCACTCTTGGTCTGAGTCTCTCAACCAACGTCCATGCTTCGCTTCCGTAAGTCAGTGTCGGGATTACCACACTGTCATGCGAGGACTTCTTCACTTCCATACTGACCACCCTATTTCTTGTTACTGCTTTTAGCGTTCCTACAACCCTCTTCCCCTGTTGTACCTTCTCCCGCACTTCTTCATCCATAGTCCCATCTTTACTCAACACACTGCCCAGATACTTAAAAGAGTTGACGATCTCCATAGCCTGACCGTTCAGCTTCACCTCACACTCTGTGACTTCACCCCTTTCGAAGACCATAACCTTGCTCTTCCCCGTATTTACCTTCAAATTCCGTTTTTCGCACACTGTTCCAAACTCATTTACCAGACCCTGCAACTCCCATTCATTATCACTCATCAGAACTGTATCATCCGCAAACAGCAGTATAGGTAGCTTCCACTCAATTCCCTCCCTTTTCAGGGATACACCAACATCCACTGCTCTTGATAGTATTTCTTTCATGACTCCATCCATATATACAGTAAACAACCACGGGGACATCACACACCCCTGTTTCAAACCAATATTCAGGTCAAAGAACTCGCTCTGCTCACTCTCCACAGGTACTGCCGCCTTTGCACCCTCATACATGCTCTTCACTGCTTTCAGCAACTTGCCCTCTACTCCGTATATTCTTAGTACTTTCCACAAACCTTCTCTATCCACTCTGTCATAGGCCTTCTCCAAGTCCATAAAGGCAACATACACCTTTTGTTTCTTCTCCAGATACTTCTCCACAACACAATTCAGGGTAAAAATCTGATCTACACATCCTCTTCCCTTCCTAAAACCTCCCTGCTCGTCGCCTATCCATTTCTCCATTCTCACTCTCACTTATTTCTAGTTAACTTAATTAATAATTTAGACCATGCTTCTAGCTCCCTCGCATTGCGCACATTTTTTAACGATTTATCTTTTAATCTATTCACTGAAAAATCAATATCTTTTAACATTTTGTCCCAAGTTACTTTATTATTCTATATTTAAAACCCTTCGACATAGCTCCGCTAATTTGTTGTTTGCAAAATATCTAACTAGTTCTACATCACCTGTTAATATATGACCTATCAGACTATAAATGTGCCTTATTAATGCATTACGTCTGTTAGCTGGCATATCCATGACTGTTTCACATACGCATTTATTATTATTGAAAATATCATTATCTGAAAGATTTCCTAAAACTTTAGGGAAGGATGTAGTTACCGGGTGTACCACTACCGACATACAACATAAATCATCTATAAATGCTTATAATAAAATAAATACTTATAAATCTATAATACAAGGTTAGGTTAGGTTAGGTTAGGTTGTTTGGTTAGGGTAATGTATTTTTGTATCCAAAGGCAGTCAAAATAGACGGGAACATGATGGTGAGCGCCTGCGCAATGTAAACAAGACGGGCGGTACACCCGGTAACTACAGTCTTGCCAAACTTTATTATAATTACAAACAATAGACCCAACAGGTCGCTCATATGAATACACTATTAATGGTTTGAAATCTTTACACCCATCTGGTAATATGGACTTAACTTTCTTTGAATTAATAAGACTACTAACATTAATTTTGTCTAAACATTTTGAGGAATAATTTAAAGTGGATATAACTTTATCCTTAATATGGTTATCTTTGGATTTCTTAGAATTAGCTCTAATATATCCCATGCAAGCAAAGACTATATTCTTAAATTTATTTGTGAAATTATTTGTATTGTTTAGAATATTTTCTATAGAAGGAGCAAAACCTTTCTTTTGTAGGCCTTTCAATGAATCTTTTATTTTTAAAATTCCGAAATTTACATATAATGAATACACATTATTGACAATCATATTAATATCAGACCTGTTGTTCTTTTTATTAAATTAATTTAGTCTCCTATTATCATGTCTACCAGGTCTTCTGTTTAAAACGGGGAAGTTAAATAAATAAGGGTTATTAAAATAGTTTTTTAATAAATCTTTATACAAAATGTTGCCTACACCTTTGATTTGATTGTTAAGTCCAAATGGATAGATGGTAATTAATTTTCCAATCCTATAATTTTTTCTATCTAAAACTTGTTGATTATTTTGAACAATTGTTTTATAATTTTGTATTTATAATCAAATTTAGTACAATCTGTGTTAAAATGCTTAAATATAAGAATCTTGGAGTCGATGCCGTTCTTTATTCCTGCCCATAGGCTCTTTCTTTTAAACATCGTTCCGTCTTTCCAACATATTGTATACCACATTTATTACAGGTTATTAAATAGATAACTTGTTTTACTTTACATGGAGATGTTACATTAACAGAAGATATTTTGTTTTTGTTTTTGTTATTGGTAATTTAACTATTACAAAAATGTTGACGTTCAAAATAAAATTCATTCACACAGAGTTTACATTTACAGTCATCATCAAAAGGACGCCGGTTATTCTTATTATTTGACATTTGGAAGTTTTAGTTTTTTAAGTGATCGGGTTAAGAGGTCAAAATAATAATTATATACATTGACTGTGGCCGGTCCAGGTTCGTCTACAAAACAAGTAAAGGAAGGGACAGTACATGGGGCACATGTCATATACCAATGTTGCCATTGGTATAGACTGGCCTCACATCTGTACTGTCCCTATCTATCTATCTATTGCCAGACGCCTTACTCCCCTTACGAGGGTGGCCATACACAGAATGCCCCCAAGCGGACCTATTCCCTGTGAGAGGGACAACCCGAGCCAGTTTAGTGAAGGACTTACAGGATTGACCACTCAATTTAGGATCCGTCCGACTCCGAGGCCCTCTGTGTATCTTGTTAGCACTATTTTTCTACAGTGGTGTTCAGCTAGTCCATCCACTAACCTGCCTTACCCTTAGGTAAGCAGTACAGATTTGTATCAGATTTACTCCCCTAGACAGGTTGCCAACCAAGGCTGACGAGTCCCATCCACCCGGATTTGTATAAGGTTGTCTCCCCTAGATGAGTTGCCGACCAAGGCTGACGAGTCCCATCCACCCATACTGTCCCTGAACCTATATAAATTAAAATTGAGATCGTGACTCCGAACTATTAATTATATTGCATAGTACACATGCACCCATAAAGTCAGAGGAGAACCGTGGTATGGAAACCTAACTTGCCATTCTTAATGGTCATGTTGATCGCTGAGGGAAGCCACCCAGTCAACAATAATTAAGTGCCGTTAACCACAACCTGAGTTCCTACTACGTGGAGTGAATCTAGACTGAACCAGTGTGTTGGTAATCCATGTGTCAAGGACAATCTGCGATTAATTAACTCCTCCAGCCTATATTTACCTGTGTATAAACTATTGAGTCATAATATAGTTATACTTGAAGAACCAATACGATCAGTGTAAGTAAAGATATATCATATACTTAAACAAAGTGTAATTGCCTTAAGCTTCTGTCAACCTTGAACCCTGTGTTAAATGTTAGGTAACGAAGTTAACAATATATGTTCTCCCTCATTAAATCAGTAATTATAATTATACTAAACCGAACTTCAGATAGAAGAACCTACTTGGTTGAGCCCGAGAACTTTCAGTCTTCTACTGTACGTCTCACTTCTCAGCTTGTTCTTCCTCTGTCCAATTACTCTTCTTTCCTATTTTACTCCAGCCATCTGGTCTGGTCTACAAGAACCTTGCCCCTGAGTCAGTGTATTAGTGTAATCATTTTGGGCCTGGATGCTTGGTTGAATTCATGTCGATAATTCAACTTAGCATGGTCAGTGTATTGCTAGCGAAATTGATGGTAGCTT
Organism: Paralithodes platypus; assembly: GCA_032716605.1. NCBI lineage: Eukaryota > Metazoa > Arthropoda > Malacostraca > Decapoda > Lithodidae > Paralithodes > Paralithodes platypus. The sequence continues at coordinate 20,566,038 of CM064574.1, forward strand.
AAAACGCTGAAGAGTTATTTATATGTATTATCATTGTGTGAGCATAGTGACAGTGACTGAGTGTATGAGTGAATTTATTGGCCTATACATGTGTGAGCGTACTTGTTCATGTTTAGGTATTTCTGAGTATTATGTGCATGGTCATACATTCCTGTTTAGTATAGACATTAGTCTAGACATGTGGCTAAGCGGTACCGCATTTGACTCGTGCGTGGAGGGTTCCGGGTTTGCTCCCCGGCTGGAGCACCTAAGGTTTATTGACCTATGGGCGTGGCTTTCCATAACCTTAGCTGCACTGGCGGACATTAGAGGTGCGGTAGACCAGTGTCGCATCTTCTCAAGTATGTGCTAGCTCTTAATCAGCATGGGTGAGCTGATTTTGTTTTTTATCTATGTGGATGAGGGAGACAAAAGGCAAAACTGCCTGTAATGAGTGCCTCCCCCAGAGTTAAAAGAGTGACAGGGCCAGAATCAAGGAATGTTCGAGCCAAAATGTCTGGACACACAGAGTTTGAAACAATATAAGTCATAGGATGAGGGAAAGATGGATTCACAGAGAGGGTTCCAGAGCTGAGCTGTTGAATAGAAGAATGATTGGGAGTAACGTTTTATTCTTGAGTTGGAGAGTTGTACCGAGTAGGGGTGGGATTGTGTTGCAAGACGGGTACTACGTACCCTATGTAAAAGAGGTGGTATGCACAGAGAGAACTCTGAGGAACACTGATTATTGTAGAAGCGATAGAATAGCGAGAGATGCAACATTCGGCGAAGAGAGAGAGATTGCAGAGAGTTGGTGAGTGAACGGGAGTTAATGATACAAAAGGCTTTACTTTCTACTTTGTCTAGAACTGCTGTGTGAGAGGATCCTCCCCACACATGTGAACAATACTCAATACAAGAATGCACTGAGCCCCTGTACAGAGCAAGAAGCTGAACCCCTTGAGGTGGTTGAGCACACCCAGCTTCTGGGAGGCCTCCTTAGCAAGACTGGAGATATGGTCCTTCCAAGAGAGAGCAGAAGAACAAGAGACACCGAAAATACTATGATGGTGTTTAACACCTAACGAGCGGCCTAGGCGGTAATTTATATGTACCGCCCAGCGGGGTGTTTTTACCCTAAATAGGGTTGTTTACGTGATCATTTTCATGCCTAAATAAGACCCAGAGCGTAAAACAAGTATCTATCCCTGAAAGGTCATAAACAGAGCTTTCCAATGACACCCCAACCATCCTTGTACGACCGCTAGTTTTCTTGCAACGATCGCGCAACACGAGTGCAAAAACCATTTAATTAGGTACTTTCCCTACATAATTCCCTGTGTAGCGAGTGTGAGGGGGGAAGGAAGGGTGGTTTTCACTTCAGTTGGCCCACCGCGGTGGTGTGCGACGGTCATAGCCTTACTACACTCCTCACACCGCTCAGCTCTCTCTCTCTGCAACATTTTGTGCTGAAAATGGCACACGACATAAGTTGTGAACCGCCACTTAGTCCAAATTTCTTTCACACGACATAGTTGCGCGCCGCCAATAAAGGGTTAAAGGGTAGAATTACTTTGATTAGATTACTCTATGGAAGCTGCCACCTATCTGACCATATGGACATTAATTAATAAATCAGTGTATAATATTTAGTATCAGACCTTACATAAGCATTAAGGAAACTAACACTTGAGAATAATTCACATTTGCTTTAATGAAATAAAACCTTAAGACTTATTCAGAAGTATTAAAAATAATTCAATGTTTAAGTAGCAAGTAAATATAATACAAATATAAAGAGTCTGTTTCACAATCACGAACTGGCCTATGAACCCTTAAGGGGGGTGACCTGCTTTTTGTTATTTCTTTCTTTTTCTCTCTTTCTCTGGCTTGTATCCATTCGGCCCCATTCAGCCAACTATTTTAAGATGTTTATCCCCATCTAGGTGTCGATTTCTTCCTGGCGAGCGATAGCGAGCCAGCATTATATGAAGAAATCCGGCTTCGCCGGAGAAATTTTTCTATCGAAAAATGTACAAATTTAGCCTACTGTCAAACAAAAATACAAAATATGCTGGCTCTCTACCGCTCACCAGTAAAAAATTGATACCTGGATGTGGATAAACGTCTTAAAACAGTAGGCTGAATGGGGCCAATTGGATACAAGCCAGAGAAAGATAGAAAAGGACAGAAAAAAAACAGTTCACCCCCCTTAATGTCAACAAGTGATGGGGGTCCTCTGCTCTCTCGCTCCACACCACAAACTCCCCTTATATCACCTTGGGTTACGCCCTCTTAATGACGTCTACCATACAACCTGGGCTTTACACGATTCCTAACCAATACCTGTCAAGATTACATAACTGTGTGTGGTTTAAACTCTCTGGCACACCTTAGATACTTGTTAAACACACCCCCATCACACCTTATACATGCCCCTCTCACGTGATAAAGGGTGGATATGATTTGATGACTTCAGCCATGACATAGGCGATTCACATAACCCCTTCTTCTGAGAGGTCAAATGCATACACTCTGGCACCCCTCGGTCTGTACTAGATGTATCTAATACAAGAAAATACAATGATAATAATATAAGCTGTTATAATAGGGATATCAGTATGAAAGATTAAAATACAAATACTCCCTGTAAATAAGTAAGTCAAGGATTAAAGTTGGTTAAGTAAGCTTAAATGGGAGTATATAACACGCCCCCTTAAAAACAACAGATACAATTTCCACCACTGAAATTACTCCCAAAAAATAATAATAGAATGCATTAACAAATATTAAGAATAATTTTCCCGTTTTGTAATTTTTTAAAGATTTTTGAATTTTTGTAAATTAATTAATTAAAATGAATTAAAATTAAGAAAAATCTGGAAAAAAACATAATATCTGTACATATATAGAGCTAATATATATAGAAATGTATATATATCCTAAACAATCAAAGACAAGAGCAAAAATTGAACATAATTGAATAAATGTAGAGAAAGTTCATAGCGCCTTTTTACAGGATCCATCAAGTACTACAGCCCTCAACCAATGTCTTTGTTCAAATTTCCATCTTGTCATTAATTTCTCTGTAATATCAGTACAATAAATTGTAGGTTATAGTCTAAGCTAACACCCAAAAACAAATTTGATAACTCGTGTTTCAAGAGTTAAAATACTAGTTTTCAATATTGATAAACACCGTGACGAAGCTGTAGAAGTAGAATATAACTATTGTTCAATATTTATAAGCACTACGGTGAAGATTATAATTAGAGACCGGATTTTGCCATAAATGCCATAAGTACCTTTTTGTGCCTTTTTTGGTGATTTCATCACTATAATGCCTTTTTTACTGATTTAGTGCCTATTATGCATATTTTGTGTATTTCAGAGCCTTTGTATGTCTTTTTTGGTGATTTCATCACTAAAATGCCTTATTTACTTTTTTTGTGTTTTTTGAAGTGTAAACTATTGGTGCTTGTTGCTGTCGCCAGATGGCAACCTGGCTCAAGTTGGCCTCTCTCCGACAGACGGCACAATTTAGCGCCTGATAATTTTAAGAAAATGCTTGTGCAATCAGGAAAACATGTAGAAAGTGTATCAATGACAATGTTACTTAGGTAATGTTTACCCTATTAATGCTTGATTGTATTTTAATACAAAATAAATGCCTTTTTCATCAATAAATGCCTTTTTTTTGGCCTTTTTTGTAATTTATAAATGCCTTTTTGCCTGCCTATTTTAGTGTTTTTTAGTGCCATAACTTCCGGTCTTTAATTATAATAAAGAAAAGCATAGAAGAAGAAAAAATATATGAAATATATGAAAGATAAATAAAACCAATCAGATAGATGCAATATGCAAAATTAAATTAATTCTGCAAAATAGTTTAAACAAATGTAGAAATAGATAAAGCTAAGATATTAAAAAAAAAAATCTGAAAATAAAAATCTGAAATAAAATTCCAAGAGACTAAACATAATTATGCAAAGTAAAATTATCACGGAATCGGACCAACCAAAATACCACAGGTCTGTTTACAATTCCCTACTGCCCTCAACATAATGAAAACAATTATGTCCTAATAGTTTGAATAATCTCAATCCTTGTCAACCTTCCATCAATGTTCTTGGAAATTATAAGGTAAATGACAATGAAAATAAATAAAACAAGACCAGTGAACATTGGAAGAGGGTAGATTTACTCAGGACGAACGAAATGCATAAATGATAACGTGTCCATGGATGTGTTTATCAGCTCCAAAGTTTCAATGTCACGCGAAATGATCTTAGGAAATGAATAGTTGATTGAAATGTTTACGTCAGACGGAATGCTAGCACAAAGAATATCCTGTTCTGTGAACGAAAGCATGTGAGTGAACGAAGGGTAAAGAGTAAGATGAGACGAAACCAACAAGCAGGAGTCCCTTACATAAACTTGGCCAATAGATGATTTATGAAAGGGTGCTCTGTCTGGGCAAATAATAAGTAGATCAGAAGCATTCACAGAATAAAGAAAGTGAGTATTAAATATGTGAACGTTGAAAAATGGGTGAAATTGAACCAGAGTGAAATTACAAAAATCCAGGACATTGGAATGGCCAATAATGGCTTGAACGCATTTGTTAGAATTCATCGGCAGTAAAGGAACAGCAGATGCTGGGCAAATGGTAAACAAACCGAAAGCAGTGTGACAAAGTGCATTAACAGTGGAGGAACTCAGTAAAGAATGGTATTCATCTGTATACTTCTCTTTCGAAACCAGCAAATTCTCGGAAGGAAAATTAATAGTGAGCAAGGAATTATGAAATTTTACCGGAAAAGGTATAATTTCAGACCAAGACAAAAACATGTCAGATGCAAAAGGGATTCAAATAAGAAATTTACCTTGACTCACATACACCTCGAGAAAGCGGCAATAATACTCTAATTCTGAATGAACCATTAGAGGGATCAAATCTTGTTCCCTATTTGCCAATTTCAGCAAATTGAATAAGTCAGCCATAGAAAGTAAGTCAGATGTCACTAGCCCATTCTCTGCGTGAACTAAAGCATGCATAAAACTCTCAAAATCCTTCCCCAAAATTGTAGACATAATATGGAGTGTCAATACGAGTGGATATCATAACAAGTTCTTCAAAGAACGTTACATTACTTTCTAATCCACTTAGGGTATTCTGTACCTCATTAAGAACTGAACTCATATCATTAACAGTATTGACAATGCTCTGCAGATATATGTTGTTCGTAGACATAATCCTATTCTGTTTCTCCAAATAGACAGAAAGATCCTCAATTTTACTCTCAACAGACAGAAGGTCATCCTCAGTGGCAAGGCCAAACTAGCCCCCAAATAGTTAACCACCAATATTAATCAAACCACTTTTTCGACGAGAGAGTGAGTCAGGTTCTGCATTACGGAAAACATGATCCACCTCAGACTGCACAACAGACAATTTCCAGCGCATTAACCCTTATTTAGCGGCGAGCAACATAAGTCGAGTTAAAAAAAGCTGGACTATGTGGCGGCGCTCGACATAACTCGAGTGGCAATTTCAGCACGTAATGTGGCTGAGAGAGAGAGACAAGTGGTGGCAGGAGACTAGCGAGCGTATGACTGCTCCAGACCACCGCGGCGAACCTACTGACACAAATCTCAGCTCCCTCCTCCCTCTCTCACTCGCTACATACTCAATTATGTACTGAAAGTACCGAATTACCTGCTTTTTGCACTCGCGTTGCACGGTTATTGCAAGAAAACTATCCATCATACAAGGATCGTTATGGTGTCATTCGAAAGCTCTGTTTATGCCCTTTCAGGGATAGGTACTTGTTTTACGTTCTGGGTCTTATTTAGGCATGAAAATGATCACGTAAACAGCCCTATTTTGGCTAAAAACACCCCGCTGTGCGGTACACATAAATAAACCGCATAGGCCGCTCGTAAGGTGTTAAATGAAATAAATCCACAGTCTGAGTATTAGAGTGCTTAGTCAAATCCTGCAAGTTGTCAAAAATATCTCTCGTATTTATGAAATTCTCCAAAACGCTACCACAACTACGTGTAATCTTAGATAAGTATGACATATCCACGTAGGATCCTACCACATCTGAAACAAGAATTATGTCACCTCGTGGCCTCATAATCATCCCCGACCGAGTGAGATCGGCAGGGTTGTCCGCGCTAGCGGTGACAGTGCGTAGCTGTCCAGCCACCCATCCCAGTATCCAAAATACCAAGAAGCGCACCACAATCCTCCCTACGACACCCATCTGAGGAACAAAAACAAATTTGATGACTAAAATATATACATGTAAAATGAATCCAAATTCATACCCAAACTGTCAACCCACCATTGAGCTACAAAATTACTTCCCTGTTTAACAAAAACAACACTACTCGCCCTTAAATTATATTATGAGCAACGTTAGTCTTTTTAAGCCGTTTATGTCCTCTAATATTCCTCGGACTCAACGGTTTGTGTTCAACAGAGATATCTTCGTAACCAGGTAGATTGTGAATTACACGTTTCAAATGATTCACATGAGCCCTTTTCTCAACGCCCTTTTCTAAGTGTTTCATAACAGTACTATTCTTGTCGACTGAAATTACTCGGTAAGGACCCTCGAAAATAGGTTGTAATTTATCTTTAGCGTAAAATTCCCTTAATTAAACAAGATCACCTACATCGATATTAACATCCCTCTTACGTTTATTCGCTACATTCATCATGTCTTCCTTTGATTTCGACAGAGAACTGCATAAGGTCTTATAAATAAACCGAAAATTATTCAAGTGATACAAAACTTAATCATCGCAGTTATAAACAGGAGAATTAGAAGGAAGTCTCATATCTCTACCAAAAACAATAAAGTACGGCTAATCCGCAATCGAGGAATTTATCAAACAATTTAGTGTAGATTCTGCAAAATGAAGAACGGAATCCCAAGTACTCGTATCACGATCTAGTAATAAGCCGCGAAGTGCACGGATGAGAGACTGATTAGCGCGTTCAGCCAAGCCTGGGATCAATGAGGACAAACAGTGATATGATCTATAGTATATTCATCGCATAGTTCCGTCATACTAGAATTTAAAAGTTCCGTATCATTATCAGTTATAATTGTATTAGGACAACCAAATTTACACACGACGCCCGCTAAAAATGTATTGGTAACCGATTTTGCCTCTTTATCCTGCAACACCGATAACACGACATACCGCGAAAAGTGACAAATAGTAAGCATTATATATTGATTACCGGCGTATGTCAACGGAAGTTTCAATAAATCTATAGCAACCACATCGAAAGGATACGCAGGAATCGGATATTTCCCGATTTTCGCTTCCGAGCTTAGTTTAGGTTTAATAGTGGCGCATGTTGAACAACAGTCAATATACCTATCTATATCCTTTTTCATTATTCGCCAATAATAATTCTCTGTGCTTGTTTCAACGAACAAAGCTTCCCCGGATGCCCAATTGTATCATGACCATGTAGTATAGGTAATAATGTACTAATTTGTGAATCCGGGATGACGAGTTGTAAAATTACTCTATCATTTATATCACTCTTCCTGTACAAACACCCTTCATGCATTTCAAAATTAAAATAATCAAAACCTGCTAAGTTGGAATGACCAGGAACAGTATCGCTAAAATCACCCGATTCTAAAGCAAGAATAACTTTACCCCCAAAATATCTTTACGTTGGTTTAACGCAATACTTTTACTACACAATAATGCGTGCACAGAAATTAAACAAACAGGATTCCTTGATAACGCATCGGCAACTGTGTTGAGCTTGCCTTCAACGTACAATAATGTAGGATTGTATGATGCTAAAGTCAACTTCCATCTGGCACGTCTACCCGTGAGAAGTTTATCATCAAACAATTTAATTAGAGGCTTATGGTCTGTCCAAACAGTTACTTCATAACCATATATCACCTTGCGAAAAGTATTTAACGCCCAGATTAGCGCTGCACCTTCTAAGTCGGTAACACAATAATTCTGTTCTGCAGGTTTTAAAGAACTACTAGCGAATCCTAACGGCCATAAGAGATCCCTATCGTCATACCTGCATAAGAACAGCCCCAAACCCAGTATATGATGCATCATAATTAATATAGAAAGGTTTCTTAAAATCAGGGAAGGCAAGGGTCGGTCGAGATGTTAAGTTTGCTTTTAACTCCGTAAAAGATCCCTCTTGTTCAACCCCCCACAAAAATGTAGCGTCCTTCTTGACTAAAATATACAGAGGCTTTGCAGTACTTGCATAATCCCTTATACAAGCCATGTAATATCCTGATAAACCCAGGAATTGCCGTAACTGTTTAACGTTAGTGGGCGTTGGAAACTTAGTGATAAAATTGGTTAATTGAGCAGTAGTATTTACCCCCTCCGGAGTTAATTCATGCCCCCAAAATTATAGTTTCTTTTTAAAGAATTAGTATTTACTGATCTTAATTTTTAAACCTGCCTCATTTAATTTAGAAAGTATATTTCTTAGTGCAACAAGATGGTCCTCTATTGTTCTAGAAACAATTATAATATCACTATGTATACATAAACATTATGGCGGATCAATCCTGCCAAAACATTATTCATTAATCTCAGAAAAATCGCAGGTGAATTTTTAAGGCCCATAGGTAGGCGCTTATATTAAAAGGTACCGGAGGGAGAATTAAATGCTGTATATTGTCCCGAGTCCGGTGATAAACAGATTTGATGAAACCCACTCGAAAGATCGAGGGTAGAAAAACCCCTATTTTGAGTTCCCAAACTTGCAAGAATTTCCGGTATCGCCGGCATATGGAAATGATCGGTCTCCGTGATGGTATTAAGTCTTCTAAAGTCTACCACGACTCGAAACTCCCCGTTTGTCTTCTTCGGGACTAAGAAAAGAGGTGACCGCCAAAGCGACGTGGAAGGTTGAATTACGTAAATCCAAAACATGTTTATCAGTCAATTCACGTTGACTGTGCGACAAGCGGTACATGGGAAGGTAAACTGTTTTTTTATTCTTGTCGCTCAACACAATTTTATGGTCCATAATTTCAGTAAACCCCATCGCATCCCCCAATAAATGTACGGATTCATTAAATTCCCTCAATAACGCCTTAAGCGGACCCTGAGCCTCAGGAAATTCAGTACCTTGTAAATCCTCATAAATCTTACGCATTCTATCATCCATACCAGGAGAGTTCCCTGTGCGCACTGAAGCCACGGGAAAAGAATTAATTTCTTCAAGTTTACAAGGTACACAAGAAGCATTACATAACCTTGTATCCGCATATAATTTCATTAAGCCATTTGTGGCATTTAAAATAAGAGTCTGAAAAACGTTAGTGACATCCACTTCATGAAGCGCTTGGGCAAAAGTAACACTTTTAATAGCCGAAGTGTCGGGCAATAAAACAATAGAATTTACTGTACTCTTAAGATTGTTTGTATAAACGTCAACAACCCTCGCAGAATGTGGTTCAATGATAGTATTATATTGTATGAGAATATCAGAATCCCTCATAGATTGTTCTAAATAGTCATGCAATTTAATATCGGCGGTTAGGACCACGGAACATTCCGCGTGGATGGGCCGGCGTCGGGTGCCTGCGATCTTACAACCAGATGTATGACGCTTCGCTTGAAAAGGTTTACCACTCTTCACAACGCCCTTACGTATACCCCTTGATACAAATTGTAAACCCTCTGGGGAACTAGATGATGCCTCAATGAAAGTACCATTAATAGATACACCAATCATCTCACACATAACTAAGAATTTTCTATCCTTCATTGTCATAAAACCCAACAGAAAGTCTGATGAAATGTTAAACCCCTCTACAACGTACACTTTCTCCGTCATTAAATCTAGGTCCTCATGCAATTCCATCGGTAAGTAGGTAACCCCCGAAATTAAAATATTATCCCATGAAACACTCTGTAGATTAACATCTGGGAATTCAAGGTTTAACGAAGCATCATGATTCAATTTGTTAAATGCAGAGCTAGACATGAGGTTCACAGGAGAACCCGTATCAATTAAAACACTTATAGCTGCATTATTTAGATACGACTTCATAATTAACGAGTCAGGTGAATGCATGAGCGCACTTATCATTAAAGTAGGGAATTTCGGAGTCTGTGTACGTTTTGTCTGTGTATCTTTTAAGTTTGATTTGCTTGGGCTCGATCGGAAGCTTCCCCCGATTTTGGGTGACTCGCCCTCTAATCATCTGTATCGACCTTCACTTCCGGGCAAGTTCCTGTCCGGTGGTCATTAGTTTTACATCTACGACAGAAAGGCTGCTTACCAGCCGTATATTAATATAGCTCTTTGGCTTTGATGTTACAATGAGGAACAATGTGACCCCGTATACCACAATAAAAACACATAACATCCCTGTTTTGACCATTGGCGCCACCTTGGCCACCGCTGCCAGAGGGGATTGATAGTTCCATGTTTGGGTGCTGTAACTCTGTCTACTCTGACCTACCTGTGGGGGTTTCTGGTTTTTGGGAGGAGAACTAGCCTGGGAATTTCTATTAGTTTGGGAATTTCTATTAGGTTGGGAATTTCTAGGAAGATTCTGCTTAGGTCCAGATTGAGCTGGGGAAACAGGTGAGGAATTCCTAACGGCAGCACACGAAAACTGAATTTGATTGGTGGTTATACCGCTAGTATCACAAGACTTCCGTAGTTCCTTTGTGAATTTATTTAGAGATATCATAGGGGGAAATTCAATCCTCCTAGCCATCGGTTTCACGGTGTCTGGCAAGACACTCACTAGCATAACCTAACCTAACAGCTTATTCAGTTGCCCTAGCGTTATTTTACTATCCTCAAACCAGGTGTGATGAATTAGGTCATGAGACATGCAATTTGCGAATTGTGAACACTGCGCCAATATTGTGTCCACAGACTTATTTTTCTTTTGCTTCAATAGCTGATCGGGGAAGTCATGGAATTTCGCAATTGCTCCCATGGCAGAAGAGCCGAAACTTCTCAAGGAGCTCTACCTTAAACTCATCGTAAGTCTTAGCATTGATAAAAGGTATCCTGCTGGAGTATTTTCCTTGTCAATTTTCGAGCGAAAAATTTCAATTTTGGCCCTCTGATGAGTGATACTTTTTGCGGCGATCTCCGTATCTACGTCATCCAAAACTGAACATATATTTCTGTATTCTTCCAAACCAGTGAACGGCTTAGTTGTTTGCCCGTGCACTATGTTTAAATGGAAAGCCTGGGGTTTAGTTCCAGGCATATTGACTTGATCTATAGAAGGTTTTGGAACTGTAATGGGCGGTAATATGTCTAAGAAGGTGGGAGTTGTGTCACGGATAGTCCCGCTTCTTAACACACCCTGATTAACATTTTCATATATAGGTGCATCCCCCGATGTACCAGGGTTTGTCGGCCAATCCGCCTCCGTATATATACGTTCAGAACTATCGCCCCAATAATCGTCTGAAAAGTCGTCTCCGATATCCTCAGTAATATCAGATAACTCTTGGTCAACTGACTGGATAGCGGGAACCTTAGGCCTTTTCTTAACCCACTGAGCCCCAGGTAGTTATAAATAAATGTACCACCAGGGACCAGCAGGTTTTGATTTTTTGTTTTCCAGAAACAATAGCAAATGGGTTATGAATGAAGGACTGCCCCAAAAAAAACGATCAAAAAGGTCAAAAAGGGGTCCTACGGAGTCCCCGAAAGTCGATATTACAAGAGTAAGAAATTGAAGGCAAAAACACACAAAAACCATGTTTTTCCGCGCTCACGCGCACGCGGTTGGACTTTGAGAGTTTTTAACCATCGGCATGGTTGCGTGGGATACTTACACAGTTCCCATTTTTTTTTTTTTTTTTTTTCAACGGGTTAAGAGACAATGAACGGAGGAAGGAAAAACACAGATAAAACAAAAAGGTCCATGTGCTTAAAGGCATCCTCCATTCATAAAATGTTTGTAACAACTGGATTTAAACATTTGTAGATTGTAAGTTTGTGGAAAGCAATTCGAGGGAAGTGAATTCCAAAGAGTAGTAGCTCTGGAGATAAATGAATTCTGATAAGCAGAAGTTCTGCATTGTGGAGGAGAAAGTGTAAATTCATGGGCGCTCTCAGCTGCCCTAGTTCTACGGGGAAAGATGTGGAGAGGCGGCACAATTGAAGCAAGTTCCTCGGAACAATTGCTGTGAAAATATCTGTAGAATAATGCAAGGGATGCAACGTTTCTTCGTATGGATAATGTAGGAAGGTCCTGTGTGATTGCAGGGTTATTGATTAATCTAATAGCTTTATTTTGAATTTTGTCCAACTGCCTCAATGCAACCACTCCACTACCACCCCACAGAGGTGAACAGTAATCCATCTGAGAACGCACATGACTTTTATATATTACGGCCAACTGCTCGCCAGTGAAGAATTCTCGAACTCTGTACAGGAGTCCCAGTTTTTTAGAGGCATTCTTAGCAATGCTTCTAACATAATGTGTCCAGCTCAAGTTAGTAGTTAATGTTACACCGAGAATGTCAATACTAAGGGAAGTGGGAATATTTACATCATTAAAAAATATATGGGAGTCAGTGAGATTCTGTCGGTTAGAAAATTGAATGTACTTGGTTTTCTGTGCATTAAAGGAAACTAGATTCTTTTGTCCCCATCCATTAATTCTAGAAATGTCCTGGTTCAGAGAAATTGCAGTGTTTATTTTTGAATTTATAAGATCGGGTTGGGTGAAAGAATTGGTAAATGTGAAGGAACTGTGGAGTGTTGAGTCATCTGCGTAAGAATGTATTGGATTATGAGTGGTAGATTATGAGATCATTGATATGCATGAGGAACAGAAATGGGGCCAAAACTGATCCCTGGGGAACACCAACATTTATTGAGTTAAATTGAGAATAACGGCCATCTACCATTACATGTTTTTTTCTGTTATGAGCCCTCTAGGTGCCATAGGACCGGAGTAATTAAACCCCGACGACATTTGTGCGTCGTGGTCTGTGGGGAACATACATTACCGACGACACGTTGTCGTCGCTGGTACTCAGAGGGTTAATTCTCAACTTGATAAAACATATACTACATAAACTCTTCAAAGATAAAAGATAAATATTTTCTATAAAACACCGCTTAACAATTCCCGGTCCTAATCACCAATAATACATCCTATTTTGCACAAACTATTAATTAAAAAGACAGTAAAACACTTTAAACACACAATTGAATTATAGAATGCAATTTGAATTAAAGATTGGTATAATTTGAATTGAAAGAATTGCTAAAGGCCTCCAAGAACACGTTACCTCCTCAATGTATCAGCAAGCTGCTATGATAATTATATCCTCACTCTCCAGCACTTCAAACCAGACTGCAGGCGAGTGAGTGCCCGTGGGTAGGCGACGAGGGCGGTGTGTAGGGTTGGGGTTACAGCCAGTGGAGTGTAGCCAATAACCCTCCCGGCTTGATAATGTCTCGGCCTCCAACCTCTTCCTCTCAAACTTGATCCTGCAAGGTACGACCAATCTTGCCACACGTAGGTCCTTGAAGACTCCCTCCTGCAGGCAAAGTTGAGGAACCACCCGCTATACCATTAGTGAGACGAACTCGATCAGGCTCCGAACGTGGTAGTGGCGTCAGCGCTGTAGTGATAGCTGCCAGAGTCGCCAGCCAGTGATACAATCTCGCCAGCCGTAATAAGTGAAATTGGTTACTTTTCAGACTATCAGCGACTTAAATTAAATACTTAGTAGCGTTTGCGGTCAAATAATTGACACATGGGCGTAGCCTTTGTTTTAAAAGGACCAACGCATAGCCACCATATGATGGTGTTTAAAGGGTAGAATTACTTTGATTAGATAACTCTATGGAAGCTGCCACCTATCCGACCATACGGACATTAATTAATAAATCAGTGTATAATATTTAGTATCAGACCTTACATAAGCATTAAGGAAACTGAAACTTGAGAATAATTCACATTTGCTTTAATGAAATGAAACTTTAAGACTTATTCAGAAGTATTATTTTTTTTTTTTTTTTAAGTAGCAAGTAAATATAATACAAGTATAAAGAGTCTGTTTCACAATCACAAACTGGCCTATATACAGTATATGACCCCTTTATGTCAACAAGTGATGGGGGTCCTCTGCTCTCTCGCTCCACACCACAAACTCCCCTTATATCACCTTGGGTTACGCCCTCTTAATGACGTCTACCATACAACCTGGGCTTTACAGGATTCCTAACCAATACCTGTCAAGATTACATAACTGGGTGTGGTTTAAACTCTCTGGCACACCTTTGATACTAGTTAAACACCCCCCCCCCCCCCCCCCCCCATCACACCTTATACATGCCCCTCTCACGTGATAAAGGGTGGATATGATTTGATGACTTCAGCCATGACATAGGCGATTCACATGACCCATTCTTCTGAGAGGTCAAATGCATACACTCTGGCACCCCTCGGTCTGTACTAGATGTATCTAATACAAGAAAATACAATGATAATAATATAAGCTGTTATAATAGGGATATCAGTATGAAGATTAAAATACATGTACTCCCTGTAAATAAGTAAGCAAAGGAATAAAGTTGGTTAAGTAAGCTTAAATGGGAGTATATACTGTAACAATACTGAGAGAATATGAAGGGTTGATTTTTGTATTGTTGAAGAATAAGGGATAGGCCTCTGGGAGTTCTACCAATTGGAAATGGTGTTAGATCAGAAGATATGTGTTGTATGGCTTCATTACGTTTGCTTTTGAGTGATTGCTGGCTGGGGCGTTCTGGGAAACTGATCGAATAGTGTAATGTAGAATCGTCTGCATATGAAAGGATAGGACTGGAGGTATAGTTGAGAAGAACATTTATGAAAATTAGAAAGAGAATAGGAGATAGGACAGATCCATGAGGAACACCGGAGTTGAAAGGATGAGGAAGTGAACGATGGCCGTCCGCAACCGCAGCTATGGAACGATCGGAAAGGAAATTAGAGACAAAGGCACAGATGGAGGGATAGAAACCGAAGGAGGGTATTTTGGAAATTACACTGGTTACAGCCTACATTCACATTCACTGCCAATCCAACAGTACAGTAACATTCAACATGCACTTCACACAACACATACAACCTTTTTAAGCCGGACTAAGCCACCGTGGTGAGGTACAGAGGCTTTAATTGTCTCCTTGGAGATAGGCAGATCCAGCAGTGCACCATAAAAGAGTGATAACAACATACACCATTAATCTGGTGAATATTTAATTAACTATTACCTTTATCTTTGACTTTAACATTTAAGTACAATGAAATTATGTTTCGGACTGACTTTGTCAGTGACCATACTAATATTTATATATATACATTTTTGGCCAACCACCATAATACCAAGGAGGATTTTATGGGCAGCCAGACTAAAGGATGAATAGGCTGATTGGTGAAGCATGGTATAATGGTGGGAATTGTCTGCTTATATAGAGCTGAACACTTTCAGGTTTATTTTTATTATTCATACAATTAGTATAGGAATTAATTAACTTTGTCCTGAACTTTAGTAAACTCAAATATAAATAGTTTTGGCACTTGTTCCAAACTTAAACATCAATAGCGACAATTCCTTCTAGAACAATTTTGACGAGATGTAGAATGAAATATAACAAATAAATCTATTCTAACCACTTTGAATAGTGATCAAATTATCTGGCTGCAGCTAAATCAAGAAAATGCGAAACCGACATTTGTGTCCGACAAATCTACTTGATTATTACTATGATATCTTTGATGTATATGATAGAAGCAAAGCTGTTAATATAATTTATCTTGATTTTAGAAAAGCTTTCTGAAATTAGCGGGTTCCTAAATACACTGGGACAGTTTTACTATTATATTGTACAGTTCCGGACAGATGAAACAGCAACACCTCGTCCACCCGCTATGTGGTGAGAGGCTCTGGGGATTTGGTAGCACTGGCAGGAGGTGGGAGGGATGTGGTGGGTGGGTGATGAGGGGAGGTATGTGGGGGGTTTAGGGGGGAATTGGGAGGGTGAAGAGGCAGCAATCATGGTGTGGTTGGTGGGAGGGGGCAAACAAGTGACAGGGTAGGGGAGAGCAGACTGGCAATTACACACACCTAGGTGTGTGTAATTTAAAATCCTGTGGGAGTAGCTTGTTCTATAGGAAAATTTGCTTGTCACTCTGTTCTCCCCTACCCCGTCACTCGTTTGCCCCCTCCCACCAGCCATACCATGATAACTGCCTCTTCACCCTCCCACACTCCCCCCTAAACCCCACACATCCCTCCCACCTCCTGCCAGTGTTACCAAATCCGCAGAGCCCCACACCACACAGTTGGTGGACGGGGTGTTGCTGTTTGATCTGTCCGGAACTGTACATGTAATTTAAATAATGGACACGGTACTCTGATACACATTTTGGACAGTAGTCCTGCCACATGGCTGTGAGGACGCTCTTAAGTCATAGGACGGCAGTGATGATTTATCGATGGCCTGAGATGTTGATGGAGGTTGCGATACCTTAACCTAAGAAGTGCGCAGGGGGTGGATATTACACCATAGAACTGTGCGGACCTATTTCACTGTTTCCTGTCACTAAAATCGTTATCTTACCATAAATATAATTAATACTTATCCATATGCGCCTATTTTACATTTATTATGAAGATATTAACCTGTTACAACAATAAAACAAGTGGAAACAGTGTTTGGCTGGTCAAAATCGCGAAATGAGAGCGAGAGTTACATAAATCAAGTGTGAGCCAGCTTGGCCAACATCCACCTCTCACGATGCCTGGAGCGACACTGACGTCTCTCTCCTTATCTCTTTCTCTTCCTCACGCTTGGTAACACATATGACCACACAAAATAAATAAAAAAATAAATCAATTGGTACGGGGGTGGTTTAAATGTGTTTCGTTTTAGGCCTAGGATTATAAGAGTCTTCCCGCAGTGGAACGGTAAAACTCTTAAGAGTCTACCCGGACTTGATGGGTTAAGAGTCCTTGACAGTGGAAAACAATTTCGAATCTACCATGGTAATGGAATGCAACGTGGAGGGACAAGCACTATGTAGCTCGTCTGTCAATTAATCCTCTTCTTCACTCTCTGCTTGGGTCGACTTGGGTGACCCTTAACAGCTGGGCAGCGAGACGTCTCTCTACGGCTGGGCAGCGCCAATGTGGACAGCTCTATGCTGCTGGGCAACAAAAGTTACTCCCTGCTGCTGGGCGGCAATGGTGGCCTTCTGTGACTGGACGACAGTGGTGTTGGGAGTTGCTGTACTTCATGTAGCAGCCTGTTACTCCTCGGTCAGCCTGCATGTATGTTGCACTTCTTGTATCAACCCGACTGAATATTGAACTTTGTGTGTCAGGCTGTCAGCCTGCCACAATGCTCCATTTCTGTCGGCCTGGGTCAATGCAAAACTTCTTGTGTCAGCCCATTTCTAGAAGATCTGGTAGAGATTAGGTGCACCAGTCATTTTCTATGTCAATGAAGGAGACAGAAGACAAAGCTGCCTGTAACAAGTGCCTCCCCCAAAGTGATAGAGCGCCAAATTCAAAGTATATTGTCAAAATGTTTGGACACACAAGCTTACATGTTGAGTAGAAGAAAGACTAAGTAAATTAGTTCACTCTTAGGTTAGAGAGTTAGACAGAATACAGATGGGGTTGTGTTTAGAGGCGGGTGCCCACCACTCTCCGTAAGGGAGGACATACATTAAACACTAAGAATGTTCTGTCTGTTGAGGCCCTACTTGCCCACCCTTTTTGCCTTGAAGGTTCTGTGGCTTGCAGGCTGGTATATTGTTTGTCTGCTGCCCTTAGCTACTAAATGTTGGTTGGGCTACGATATCAATTACTCCTTAAAGTAATTTTCCATTATCTTTAGGGCAACGACTGTGGGTTTTTTTTCTTTTTTTTCTTTTTTTATACACAGAACACTTTCGACATGGTGCATACAGACACTTGCTGTTCAAATTAAAAGCCCACAATATTATAGGAATCATATTTTAGTGGACTGCCAATTGTCTCGCATATATAAAGCAGCATGTGGTGATAAATGGTAGTGCATCTGACAGACGGGATGTAATTAGTGGTGCACCTCAAGGCTCAATGCTAGGACCAGTACTGTTCTTAAAATACATAAATGATAATGATGGAAACCTCATTTGTAGAGTTCTATAACTGCAGAAGATGCAAACATCGGAAGAAAAGTAAACACCGCGATACAAGTACAGTACACTGATCCAGTGAGACTAGCAGAGTGGTCGGAAAATGGATTATAATTTTTGGAAGCAAAATGAGCATGTAAATTAGAATATAAATAATAAATCGCAATTTGTCAGTGTAATAAGAAGAAAACAACAGATCTAGGTGTTATACTGTCTAGTACTCTAGTGACTAGCTTATAGGGGGCGTCCAATTCATATTTATTATGTGTCAGTAGATTTCCTCAGATTTTAATGAGATTTGGCATGCGTATATGGCAACTTTAGATTGGTACTTCGTAATTGAAAATCGGTTGAGTAGTGTTTGAGTTACGCACACATTAGTATAAAATTAGTACCACTATTAATAAAATCAATTTAATCCTACAAAATCCCATGTGTCATCTTTTTGTACTGTTCCGTCAACTCAAAGGAAGTGTGTCTGGTATTTAACTTAGTATTTATTAATTATCGTATCTGATTACGTAATTAGGTGGAATTTCATTCTATTTTCTTTCTACTCTGATGATATGCTGTGCACAAAAGTGGAGGATTATAAAATGAATGTATGCGCAGTTTATAGAATTGTTCAAGCTCTTTTGACAGGTATATGACTGATTCTCATATGACCAGTAGTTTCGGAGCCTATCGATCTCAAAGGTCAATAACTTACATTTGTCTATGCATATTTTTTAACATGTGGAGACGCGCTACCCGCAAATGTTTGAGATAAACTAAATTGTTATATATGTACAGTATAAGCGTATTTCACCTACAATACTTCTGGGCTGTGAAGAGGTATGTTGAATGGTGATTTTTCAATATACAGTAAAATGGATTGTTCATGGGTAACCATGAATACCTTCAATATACAGTACAATGGATTGTTCATGGGTAACCATGAATACCTTCAATATACAGTACAATGGATTGTTCATGGGTAACCATGAATACCTTCAATATACAGTACAATGGATTGTTCATGGGTAACCATGAATACCTTCAATTTTAGTGGATGCCCCCTTAAGTATGTCAAGCAAGAATGTATTTTAGAGTGCGAACAAAAGAATGTTCCGTTATATTTACCATAGTCATAGCAGAAGAAAAACATATTTATATATACTATGCCCTCAGTTTCGCACTATTTCTTTCAAAATTGCATGTTTTACGTTGATCTAAATTTATGGAATTCATTAATTTAAATAATTGAAAACCATCCCATCTATACTGCAAACAAATATATCTCCTTAATTCTTCAGTATCTACGGGTTGCTGTATATTGTAGTAGTACTGTATAATGCTTTATTTGTAATAAGTAACTATTCTTGCAATACATTTATTGATATGTAAACTGTCAATTAATTAGTTTGAATATAGTAATCAACGTGTCTGCTGAAGAGCTACGACTCAGCCAAGACTGTTTATTATAATTACAATATCGCAAATATGTTTGGGAAAATATATGGCAACAAACTATGAGCTATTGAACTATGAACACACTCTCTCTTCTCCTATAAATATTCCTGAACGTCAAACCAAGGAAGTTTTTTCCCAGGTACAGATTTTACACTGCCTTGTGTATAGAAGTTGAGGCAGCCAGGTGTTGGTTAAGGTGGATTTACACAAGGGATAATTTCCAGCAACGCTTGATCTGCAACTTCAGTCTAGCATTTTTGTTTCCTCCATCCTCTTTTTCATTAATTTTACTCATAAATGGCGGTGTCACACGAGCGTGTCTATCAATTTTGATGGACAATTTTTTTGTGGCAGCCTCAAAATGTATTTTCCATAACGAATACAAAACCTATCTCCATAATCTACCTTCGATTTAGTTCAGAGTCCAATACGGACAATGGGGGCAGAAATGCCCCCATTGGTTCGACTCCTGGCAATGACTCCGCTAAATGCCCTGGACCACTACCTTCTACTCTTACTATTAATATCTGCAACATTCGTGGCCTTTCCTCTAACTTCCACTCTGTGGAACACCACCTCTCCTCTGCCAACCCTGATCTTCTCTTTCTCACCGAAACTCAGGTGTCTGGGACTACTGACAGCAAACCCTTCTCTGTATCCTCCTACTATCTCTATCCTCAGTTTCAAGCCAAAGGTGGATATTGCGTATATGTGCGCAACAATCTCGCTTTCTCCCATGTTCCCAACTTTGACTCTTTTGAATTCTCAATTATCTGACTAAAGCTTTCTTGTCACTCTCAAACTAAATATTTCTGCACTGTTTATCTCTCCCCTAATTCTACTGACTATCTAAAATTCTATAACTATCTAACTTCTCAAGTGGAACACATTCTATCCATCTCTCCTTTCGCAGAAATCTCCATCCTAGGAGATTTCAACGTTCACCACCGCCAATGGCTCTCCTCTTTCCACTGACCAACCTGTTGAACAAGCCTACATCATTTATAATGTAAATTACCTAGAGCAACCAGCAACCCACCCGTATCCCGGATTGCTTAGGAGATCGGCGTAACAGACGAATGAGGAAGTACGAGAGAGGTGTGGTGTGGATGTAGATGTGCTGGAAAGTGTGAAAAGGAATACCTTGAGATTGTTCCGCTATGTGGAACAAATGGGAAACGAGAAAATTACTACTGTAAGTGAGTGTACGAGAGTGAGGTGGAAGGACAGAGATGGAGAGGTAGACCGAGTGAGAGGTGGAAGGATGGAATTAAGAAGTATGTGTGAAAATGGTGTTGGATGGGAGGAGGGATGTCGACTGACAGTCTCTGGGGACAGATGCCCATGGGGGTGTTTCGTTCATGGCGACCTCTTCAGGGATCACAACATCCAGTAATAGATAGATAGATCCAGGTTTAGCTGGTAAAGGGGTTCGAGGCCGGGAGCACTTAAAGGTCAAGCCAGAAGCACTGATGAGGTAAAAAAAACTCAAGGGTCAGGCCAAAAGCACTGATGAGGTCAACAAACACTCTGTGAGGCCAAAAGCACTTAATGAGGCCAACAACACTCAGGTTTCAGGCCAGAAGCATTGATTGAAGTCAGAGAAACTGAGTAAGGCCAAAAAAGTAACCCAATTATAATCCATGCCAATCACTTAATTGTAACTTAAGAACCCATAAGAATTGTACACCCATCCTTGTATTGCTTCTGTACGCCTTTCCCTCAAGATATAGGAACCACATTGTATAGGGTGAAGTGTACTCAACCCCCTCATCAATTAAAGGGGTTGGTATCTAACTGGTGGCAAGGGTGGGATTCTCGTATATTGTGCCTGAGGGTGTTATTGCCGTATTTCGTGACATAACATCACTTACCGTATTTTGCGGCATAATATCACTTGCCGTATTTCGTGGCATAGCAATACTCTTGTTTGCTTATACGTTTATCTGGTGGACCTTAACCGACTTTTGTATTGTCCTCGTATCTCTGATCACATATCTTATGTGGTCCACTTTCCTCTTTATGGTGTTAATTGTTCTCCTGCTTTCTTTGTTCTACGTTTACCTCCTATTTTCCTACTCTGTTCTCCAGTCACCTGCTCACCATGTTTGTTGTTCTCCTTTACAATACATTCAACCAAAGATGTTGTGGCCACTTGGAGAAATATATATATTTTTTTTTTTTTTTCTACGTGAGTGAAGGAAACAAAAGGCAGAACTGCCTGCAGCGAGTGCCTCCCCCATAGTTGAAAGAGCGACAGGGCCAAAATCGAGGGATGTTCGAGCCAAAATGCCTGGACACACGGAGTTTGAAGCAATTTAAGTCATAGGAAGAGGGAAAGACTGATTCTGGGAGAGAGTTCCAGAGTTAAGCAGTTGAATAGAAGAAAGACTGAGAATAGCGTTTCACTCTTGGGTTGGAGAGTTGCACAGAGTAGGGCTGGGATTGTTTTGCAAGACGGGTACTACGTACCCTACATAAAAAAGGTGGTATACACTGGGAAAGTTCTGAGGAACACTGATTATTGTAGTACCGATAGAATAGTGAGAGAGATGCAACATTGCGGCGAAGATAGAGAGATTGCAGAGAGTTGGTGAGTGGACGGGAGTTAATGATACGAAAGGCTTTCCTTTCTACTCTGTCTTGGAGTGCGGTGTGAGAGAATCCTTCCCACACATGTGAACAATACTCAATACAAGGACACACTATGCCCCTGTACAGAGCCAGTAGCTGCGCAGGGGTAAAGAACCCCTTGAGGCAGTTGAGCAAACCCAGCTTCTGGGAGGCTGCCTAAGCAAGACTGGTAAAATGGTCCTTCCAAGTGAGAGCAGAAAAAAAGGAGACACCAAGAATATTGAGAGAAGATGAAAAATTGATTTTGGTATTGTTGAAGAGTAAGGGATAGTCCACTGGAAGTTCCGAACGGGTAGTATGATGAAGAAATTGGGTTTTGGAAGCATTAAATATAACAAGGATTTCTCAGCCCCAATTGGAAATAGTAGCTAGATCAGAAGATAAGTGTTGCATGGCTTCATTACGTTTGTTTTCGAGGGTTTGTTGGCTGGAGCGTTCAGGAAAACTAATTGAGTAGTGTAAGGTAGAGTCATCTGCGTATGAATAGATGGGACTGGAGGTACAGTTGAGAAGATCATTTATGAAAATTTGAAAAATAATGGGAGATAGGACAGAGCCCTGAGGAACACCGGAGTTGATAGGATGAGGAAGTGAGCGATGGCCGTCCACAACCACAGTTGGGAGCTGGAAAGGAAATTAGAGACAAAGGCACGGATGGAGGGATAAAAAACCGAAGGAGTGTAGTTTAGAAATTAAAGATTTATGCCAGACTCTATTGAAGGACTTCAATATGTCTAGTGCAATAGAAAAGGTCTCACCGTAGTTCCGAAAGGAGGATGACCAAGAGTTAATAAGATAAGAAAGAAGATCACCAGTAGAGCGACTCTTAAGGAAGCCATACTGGCGATCTGAAAGTAGATCATGAGAAGAGAAATGCTTAAGAAATTTGGATGAAAGAATAGTTTCAAAAACTTTAGAGATACAAGAGATGAGAGCAATTGGACGATAGTTGGAGGGTTGAGAGCGGTCACCCTTCTTTGGGACAGGTTAATTGAGAGCAAACTTCAACATGAAGGAAAGGCGTTAGAGGAGAGACAGAGACGAAAGAGTTTGCCTAGGCAGGGAGCCAGCACGGAAGCACAGTTTTTGAGTACAACAGGAGGAACACTGTCCAGACCGTAGGCCTTCTTAGTATTAAGCCCAGAGAGGGTAGGAAGTACTTCTTTAGAAGAGTACAAAAGTTTGAGCAAAAAGTTCAGCTTTGTCAGAGGAAGAAGTGATGGTTGTGCCATCAGAGTGGAAAAGGGGAGGGAAAGACGGGGAAGAAAAATTGTTGGAGAGGTTTTTGGCTAGATGCCAGAAAGCTTGGGAAGAGCTAGAGTTGGATAGTTCAGTGCATTTATTATTGATGAAAGGGTGCTTGGCAAGTCGGAGAACAGATTTGGCTTGATTCCGGGCAGATACATAGGAAGAATGAGATTCTTGAGTTTTAAGGCGTCGGTACTGTTTGAATGCTTCCTACTTGTTGCTGACAGCAGTAGAACAAGCGTGAGTAAACCAAGATTTTTTTGCATTAGACTGAGAGAAAGAAAATGGAATGTATGCTTCCATGCCTGAGAGGATTACCTCGGTAATGTTTTGAGCACTCTCCGAGGGTCCCCGGCCACGGAAGCAAAAGTCATTCCATGGGAAATCAAAGAAGTACTGCCGAAGAGCCTCCCAGTCGGCAGCGCCAAAGTGCCACAAGCGCCGCCGATTGGGAGAATCGGATGGCCGTACCAGAGAGATAAGACAGGTGACAGATATTAGTTTATGATTGGAGCCCAAAGGAGAGAATTTTTTTATAGTATAAGCAGAAGGGTTAGAAATAAGTCAAGAATGTTGGGCCGATCTCCGAAGCGATGCGGGATACGGGTGGGTTCCTGGATTAGCTTCTCTTGGTCATTTAGGATAGAAAAGATGTAGGCTTGTTCACCAGGTTGGTCAGGGGAAACAGAGGAGAGACATTGGTGGTGGTGAATGTTGAAATCTACTAGGATGGAGATTTCTGCGAAAGGAGAGATGGATAGAATGTGTTCCACTTTAGAAGTTAGATAGTCAAAGAATTTTGGATAGTCAGTAGAATTAGGGGGAGAGATAAACAGTGCAGAAATATTTAGTTTGAGAGTGACAAGAAAGCTGTAACCAGAGAGTTGATAATTAAGAAGAGTCTAAGTTGGGAACACGAGAGAAAGCGAGATTGTTACGCACATATACGCAACATCCATCTTTGGCTTGAAACTGAGGATAGAGATAGTAGGAGGATACAGAGAAGGGTTTGCTGTCAGTAGTCCCAGACACCTGAGTTTCGGTGAGAAAGAGAAGATTAGGGTTGGCAGAGGAGAGGTGGTGTTCCACAGAGTGGAAGTTAGAGGAAAGGCCATGAATGTTGCAGACATTTATAGTAAGAGTAGAAGGTAATGGTCCAGGGCATATAGGAAAATCGTTTCCAGGGGTCAAACTGATGGGGGCATTTCATACTCCAGGAAAGGCCGTATCAGAGTTTTGTAAAGTGTGAGGACTATTTCCTTATTTTTATACTTAAATTGTCTTTTACTATATCCCAATAATTTCTGAGCTTTCTTCTCTACTTCAATGCACTGCTTGGACAACTTTAAGTCACTGCTAATCAGAACACCCAAATCCTTATCTAAGTCAATCACTTCCAGAAGCATTCCCAACATCGATTAGCCAAACTTGGCTGATATGCATCACCTTCCACTGTTACGCTGGCCAGCTTGCCAGAATGTACTCGTACTCGCTAGCGCTCGCCGGGGCAGTGAAATGGGCTATAATAGTCGTAGAACGATGTTCTTTCATTCTTAGTGTTCATGTTGTCACCGACAGATCAGTGTTTGCCTTTATTCTTGTCTGTGACACTTGGAAGTATTTTATATCATGAATAGAGTTATAAGATATGTAGTGTGTTAGTTGCAAGGAGAGAGAAAGGGTAGAGCGAGGTGGTAGTGTGTGTGTGTGTATGTACGTGTGCATTCCTCGCTCGGTGGGCCACCCGCCCCCTATTGGACGGCGGGCCTGGCGTGTCATATGACGCCTGCTTTTCATGTGACGTGGTGGCCTGTGATTGGTCGCCGCTATCCTAGCCCGGTGGTGGGGGCTCCTTCCTTCTTCCTCTCCTAAGAGCATGGCATGTTGCGCTTGGTCCTAGACGTCCCTCGCATTCTGTCCCCAATCTAACCCTCTTTACTGCTGTTCCTCTCTCTGAACTCCTTCTTTCCAATACTTCTTATCTTTATTCAATTATCCATCCCTTCTGGTTCTCGCATACGACTTCCATTGTCGGCCAGTCGTATTACCAGCGCCTGTTCTCACATATATGTTTTGCACTAGATTTAGGGATTATTAGAGTCATAGTCACATGGATTCATATTATTGTGTGCTTCTAATTATTTGGTTGTTCTTTATTACTATTTAATGCTAGACAGTGGAGGGTATCTTTGGTCGTTGTCTGAGTTATGTAAATGGCAAGTCAGAGCCTGTATGACTTCGACGGAGCTAGGTAGCCTGTAACCCTTGTGCATATTTTCCTTTGCGAGCTTAGCAGTATACAAGCTAAGGGCTTTTGCCTACTCTTGCTTGTATGCTGGCTACCTCATTTTGTTGACCTTGAGGAGCGCCAGGGTAAGACCAGATACTTGAGATCTGGACTTACCAAGAGAGCCTCCTAGTCACTTAACGTAAGATAAGGGAAATCTGTTCAGGGGAGACAGTAGGCTGCGAGCATGCTTGAGCTCTGCCTAGGCTCCCTGTACCTTTATACCGCTGCTAGACTTTATTAGTAAGAAAGACAGCATATTGTTTATTAACTTTAACTGCGTATGCTTTAGGAATTATTCACGTATTGTTTATGCCTAGGTTGATGCATAGTGCACAACCCAGTATGGCTGTTACATTGGCTAAGGAAGTACTGTTTTTGAGTGGCTGTTATTAGTGCTGTCACAGAGTTGTTGCACACTCTTGTTCTATATATAATATGTATCCTACTTTTTGGTGTATCTAGGATACACGCTTTGGTGTCCTGCCCCTGCATTATTTCTGTTCTATATTCGACGAGCATCTTAGAGCATCAGACGTTTTCAGAAGATTCCATATCTGTTTGCTGTAGGACTAGACTTCAAGTGTTTTCATAGAGCATTGAAGAGTTTAGTGTAGAGTCCAGACTCACACTAAAGATAACGTAGCATATAACCTTTTATTAAATCTTGTCATAGTTTATTTAAGCATTGTTATTACTTGAGAGCTTTTTATTAACGTAATTACTCTTGTTGTGAGTAGGCTTTGCCGTCACCGGAAATCCTTTGTAGAAGTGCACTAAACCCAGTTAATTGATACCCCGTTATCCAGTAGATTAACTCTGGAGGGTTTAAGTGTTTTGTTCACCGGCTTAATAGTTCGAGGGTTTGGAATTAGCGTACCGTTGTTGCAGATCTAGCCTATCTTATAGTCCAATATTAAGTGCCCTTGTTTATTTCGTTGTGCCGGTCGTAACAAATGGCGACCTTAGTCCAGTATATAGTGAACTGAATTTTGCAGGTTTTTTAGAGAAATCTTATTGCCATTTGGGGTTGAATTTATTTCTCGCAGTGTTGGCAGTGGACATTGTTTTGAGGATATATGGAACTTGTTGGAGTTTATTGGTGACCTAGTATTGAACTTAAAAACATCTTTGAATATTTTGTTGTGACTAAAGCTACGCGAGAGTTTGGCTACTTTTGTCTTGACTTGGGATTTTTTTTTTTTTTACTCCATCATGTCACTGGACGGGTCTGAGCATAATGAGGGCACAGTGCGAGAGACAGGCGAGAACGTGGAGGAGGTGGAGTTGGTTGACGGCGTTCGGGTGGTGAACGGTGAGGAGGATGCTCGGAGGTTTTTGGAGGAGCCTGTGACGGCAGACCGGGTGTCGGGGATGAACCGGTACGGACTGCATTGTATAGCCACAGTCTTAGGGTTTTCTGGTACTAGCGGTTTGTCGAGAAGTGAGCTGGTTACCTGTGTGCTGGGTGGGGTGCGTGGGGCTTCGGGTGGAGCGAGAGCTGGGGCACCTTCGTCCCAGCCCCCATTCCACTCAACTCCTATCATGGCGCCCCCTCGGGTTCCGGAGCCGGGTACGTTCCCGCAGGGCGATGTCCGATGGCGGTTGGGTTTGCCTCTAGATGACTCATGGGGTGGGTCCCCGGTAGTAGCACCCCCTCCTCAGGGTTTGACTCCCGAGATGTTGTTTCAGCTCGAGCTCGCCAAACTTAAGCAGCAGGAGCGACAAGCTGAGCATGAGCATGAGCAGCGAAAGCATGAGGCTGAGCTCCAGCAGCAGCAGCATGAGGCTGAACTCAAGCAGCGAGAGGCTGAGCTCAAGTATGAGTCTGCAAGGTATTGTGCCGATGTTGACCTAGAGAAAACTCGTGTAGAGGTGACGGGGGAACCGTTTCGTCCAGGGGGGTCGACCCCATGACCAGTCCCTGTGCATCTACTAAAGTTGGTTCCAGTGTTTGATGAGTAAAGGAGTTACAGAATTCTTTCTCCGTTTTGAGAAAAAGTGCCGGGAGCACCAATGGCCCGAGGAGAAGTGGGCAGCCCTTGTTTTTTCACGATTGACAGGGAAAGCACTCAAGGCGTACGATGCTTTGCCCCTAGATTCCTGTGTGAATTATGAGGTGTTGAAAGAGGTTGTCCTGAGGGCGTATGAGTTGCAGCCTATTCAACCTATAGGCTGAAGTTTAGGGCTGTTCCTAAGAGAAAGGAGAGTACTTTCCAGGAACACGTTAGAGAGCTGTCAGATGTGATTGAGAATTGGTTGAGGTCGGAGAAGGCAACTACTTTTGATGCAGTGAAGCAATTAGTGTTGTTAGAACAATTCTTTAAGTGCACTGGCAGTGACTTGACTCTTAACCTAAAAGAAAAGCAACCTAAAACTCTGCAGGAGGTGGCTGAGTTAGCGGACCTCAGGTTGTCATTAATTCGTGGGTGCGGGTCTGCCCAGAGAGCTGAAGCAGGTAACATGGGGCGTACCACCCCCCCCGAACTAATGATACAACAAATTATCCTATTAAGAGTACTGGTGCGAATTTTGATCCCAAGTCGAAACCCTTCCCGTTAAAGAAAGGCCAGGGCCCTTCCTCACCTCAGAGGAAGTCCAAGAGCGAAGTGGAGTGTTTCAAGTGTCATGAGAAGGGGCATATTGCGCGCTCATGTCCGAGCACACCGCCTACAGCAGTGGTGTCACTACTGAGCAACATTGGTGTGTCTTTGAGGTCTTCCGCGTTTGCCCGGGGTAAAATGTCGGTTGCGAAGTCACAGTCGGTGCAGAAGCAGCAGGAGGGCTCGTCACCCGTCCGAGATGCTTTTTGCGGTCATAGGGGGCACGGCACTGTGAGGTGGGCTGGTGTGGAGCATAGGCTTGAGTTGCTGCGTCATACGGGCGCTTCCCAAACACTTCTTAAGAACTTCACTGGCAAGCCTACTAACGCGGCTCGGGTTGTGGTGGTTCAAGGCATCAATGCTACGCGGTCTTACCCGCTGGTCAGAGTGGAGCTTGAGGTGGACGGTGTGACACGGGAGTTGGATGTGGGTGTTGTGGAGAAATTGCCAGTTGAGGGGGTCGACCTCCTTCTCAGTAACGACTTTGCGGTGCCTACTTCCGAGGTTCCACCCTTAGTCGTTGCCGAGAGGGCGGCCGACACGAGTAGGGAGGGACAAGAGGGGCTCGAGAGGTGTCAGACGCAGCAGATGGCGTGTGCTGTCACCAGATCTCAGTCCGCTCAGGTGTCACAGCCTAGTACCCAGGTTTCAGACCAGCGGAGGAAGGGTCGGAAGGAGAAAGTGGTCGGGTTGAGAGTTTGGACCCAGCGACACTCCTTGGTGACTCGGTACTTGCACCAATTTTGAGCTCCGGAGTGGCCCCAGAACCTGTCCCCCTTAGTGACATGGTAGGGCGTGATGGCACTCCGTGACAGAGTAGTTCCCAGGTGCAACTAGAAGATCCTAGTCTTGAGAGTTGTGGGAACGGGGCTATTGAACTCGATGAGGACGGGGAAGCATGTCATGTGAACCTGTTGAAGGAGTTTGTGAGGCGCCCACCTGAGCAGCCTACTGTCCCTGTGTTGGTCTGCAGCGGCCAAGGTGGAGAAGGAGAGGGGGGCAGTGAGGCACAGATGGTGGAAAGTTGGGATTGTCATGTCTCGGCGGATCAGTGGGCGGGGATCACGAGTCAGGTGGCTGTGGAAGCGCTTGAGCACCTGCCTGAGCAACAGTGTGCAGCGATCCAGCACCTGGTCGGTTTATACCCCACTGTTTGTGCCAAGCACCCAGGCCTCACAACTCATGCGGTGCACGATGTTCCGCTGGCAGGTCACTTGGGTGTGAGTAAACCGTTGGCCTCGTTGTTTAAGTTGTTCAAGGTGGGCGACGAGGCTTTGGCATGGTTGTCAGGTCAGGGTCAACCCATGGCTGCTAAGGGTGGTGGTCAGTATCAGGACATTAAGCAGATTGGTGAGGTTAACTATGGAGTACATACGCCAGACCGTCGCATAGCCTCCCAATGCTGCCCTAGTAAAATGCAACAGCCCTACCATAGACCGACTGTATCTGGCCGTGGCGCTGAAGGCGGTGATGCTGCGCAGGCAGATGTAGTCGCAAGGAATGCGGGGTGCGCATGTACGGTATCGGCGGGGAAGCATTAGCACTTATGAACTGTGGGAGTGACTGCACAGGTGGTACAGATTGTCCCTCTCATGACCTGGCTGTTTTAGGGACAGAGGTGGAGAAGGAGGGAGACTATAGTTTAGAAACTGCGGTCCCGGCTGGGTTGTGGGAGGGCACTAAGCATGTTGTTCTTCGAGATAAGTTGCAACCTCTTGTTCCTAAGCGTCAAGAGAAGTTGTTTACTAGGCTGTGGCAGTACGTCCGCATGTTTGTTGATTCTCCAGGCCTGATGTACGGGGTGGCACCCGACATGGAGGCTGGAGACAGTGCAAGGCTCAAATTGGCTTCCAACCGTATAAATCCTGCTCGACAGCCTGTCGTGAAAGCAGAGCTGGACTACATGTTGGAAAAGGGTCTGAGGGATAAGGGATATCGTGAGTGGTCGTTGCCAGTGACTTTGCAACCTGAGTTGAGTGGCAAGATCCGTGTTTGTGTTGATTGCAAGAGTGTTGGTGCATCATCCCTGACAGACGCCTATACCTTATCCAGAGTTGACGACCCCATAGACCGCATCGGGGCTGCCTCGTTTATCACCAAGGTGGAAATAGTGATAGGTTATTGGCAGGTCCCGTTGCCGGAGAGAGCGAAGAGAAGTGCCAGTCTTGTGATGGACTGGGCAGTTTATCAGTGTCAGGTGTTGTTTTGCTGCCGGAGCACAAGTTGGATGTGTGGCATGTTAAGGGCACTGATAATGTTTTGGCTGATTGTTTGTCACGGGAGGGTATGTTTTAAGGAGCACCCTCGCCGTTCAGTCAGTGTTAGGTTGAGAGTGGAGAAAAATTAGGCTTGCCCCTGTAGTGCAAAGCCGCCATAAACATTATTAAAATAATACAAAAACCTCACATAAAAACTCTTTCTTTTGATAGTATATAAGTGCAGTATATTACAGCAAGAATCTAAGACATTCTGAGTTTTTTTTTTTCTTAGTAGGCTAGGCGTGTTGAAGCTTGCTCGTTGAGCGTAACATTGTTAAGTGATGCTATTATTTTGGGGAAGTGTTGTGTAGATTTTTTTTATATAATGAAGTGTTTTTATGTTTGTGATTGTGCCTTGTTTTTCACAACTTGGGGAGTAGCTGGGTGATGCGGGGTTGGTGGGCATTCTGTCTGGTCAGATGTGGCGTTTACCTGACGTTAAAACGTCCCACATATTGGGCGGGGTGTTATGCTGGCCAGCTTGCCAGAATGTGCTCGTACTCGCTAGCGCTCGCCGGGGCAGTGAAATGGGCTATAATAATCGTAGAAGGATGTTCTTTCTTTCTTAGTGTTCATGTTGTCACAGACAGATCAGTGTTTGCCTTTATTCTTGTCTGTGACACTTGAAAGTATTTTATATCATGCATAGAGTTATAAGATATGTAGTGTGTTAGTTACAAGGAGAGAGAGAGGGTAGAGCGAGGTGGTAGTGTGTGTGTGTGTATGTACGTGTGCATTCCTCGCTCGGTGGGCCACCCGCCCCCTATTGGACGGCGGGCTTGGCGTGTCATATGACGCCTGCTTTTCATGTGACATAGTGGCCTGTGATTGGTCGCCGCTATCCTAGCCCGGTGGTGGGGGCTCCTTCCTTCTTCCTCTCCTCAGAGCATGGTATGTTGCGCTTGGTCCTAGACGTCCCTCGCATTCTGTCCCCAATCTAACCCTCTTTACTGCTGTTCCTCTCTCTGAACTCCTTCTTTCCAATACTTCTTATCTTTATTCAATTATCCATCCCTTCTGGTTCTCGCATACGACTTCCATAATCGGCCAGTCGTATTACCAGCGCCTGTTCTTACATATATGTTTTGCACTAGCTTTAGGGATTATTAGAGTCATAGTCACATGGATTCATATTATTGGGTGCTTCTAATTATTTGGTTGTTCTTTATTACTATTTAACCTCTCCGCGGCACACAGGGGGTTTTCTACAGGGTAAGACTGTGCGCACCTATGATGATTTTGGGACCTATTGCCAATTTCGATAAAAAGTACATCATCGTGTAGGGAATGTTTGCGTGCATCGGCCCATATATATTTGACCCCCCAAAAAATGTCTGGGGGGGTAGGGGAACGGTCCGTAGTTGAAAAATGTGGAGCGAATGGCACCGCGCGGCTAGATTGTCATCGAGCGGCGAGATTTTCCTGCCGAATATTTACGCGCGCAGGGGATAGAAGGAGAGGGAGGAGGGGGTGGGTTACCGCGTATTATCACGTATATCTCCTTTTTCGAGCCCTTTTAGGCTATTTAGAGTATGTATACATGTGTAGGGCACCCATATAACAATGAATATGCCTCATAGTGACCAAAAATTGCAATATATAAGGGAATTATAAGAGAATATTTAGGCGGGAATGAAGATGTGTTGGAGGTTTGGCGGCAATTTGTGAGCTGAGAGTGTGGTTTACGCCATACATATCACGTATATCTTGTACGTAGAGCACTGTCACGCTATAATACAGACTTGTACGTATGTATACGTGCCATATATCAAAATATATACCGCATATAAACCAATTCATGCGATATTTACGCACATTATCAATGAGTTTCTATGCGTGAACCAAGGTGTGAGTGAGTTGTGGTGGGAATGAAAGGGGGAGAGGGTGTGTTACGCCATAAATATCACGTCAATCTTGTATTTAGAGCACTCTCATGCTATAATAAAGACGTGTACATATGTAGGCGTCCCATATAACAAGGAATATACCGCATATAGCCCAATTGATGCGATATTTACGCAAATTGTGAATGTGTTTCTAGCAGACGGAAGCCTGAAAGGGGGGGTTGGGGGTGGGTGGGTGGGTGGGAGGGAGGCATGCAGGGGTGCAGTGAGTGAGTGAGTCGTGGAGAGATGGAAGTCAGGCAGATCTCTAGATAGATAACCAGCTTAGTGATAATTGTGGAGGCGCCCCAGGCGTATTGATGTTTGGTATTTTGACCCTTATGTCTACCAGATGGCTGGTGTTCGTTGCCATCAACAGGTCTACAATAACATGAGTCAGGAATGGAGAGAGAGAGAGAGAGAGAGAGAGAGAAACTGAGACATGCGTATGTCGTACATATAAATGGACTTCAGAATTGCATTTTTATGCAAGCAGACATTGCATTTTAGACACATGTGAAGTACCACAGAAACATGTAGGCCATTGACTGTAAATAAAGTACTATATTTATAGACCACCAGCGACGGTGCTGAGTCAACACAGGCAGATTGCCTGTTGTGATAGAGGGCTAAATATAGACTGGTGTCTCCTTACACCTGCGAAAGGGTAGATTGCCACCAGAGAAACGTTTACTTATTTATTTCGAAGTAATATGCAATCTAAATGTATATTCGAGACCTACTGCAATTATTTGTATGACAGTCATGACTATGTATAATCCAATATACGCGCGTAGGCGAGACATAAGAAAGCTGGTTGAGCAATTTTCGACACCCACACAGTTATTATTCATTTTTATTTACAATATTATACAATACAAATGTATTTGTGAAGAGTATTTTATCCATTATTGTATTTATACCAATTTTGTTCCCAGACAGAGCTGCTGTAGCTGGAGAATCAAGGAGCGGCAAGGGTCACCTCGTGACCGCCTGACCGTGTGAAAATGAGTGGAGTCACACTGAGAGGGGCAATTTTGCTGAGTGTTTGGGCAATTTTTGACAGAATAAAGTTATATAATTACTAATTCTTGACAGAGACAAACTATTATAAACCTTGGCATGATATAATTGATAATCCCATCAATTTACAAACGTAAATTGGTGGGATAATTCATTTTTTTTTGTATATTGTCATTTCGATTGTAGACACGAAGTTTTGAGTGATATTTGGTATGAGCTCCTGTGGCATGGTTGGTAAGGTCGCGGACTGGAAAACTCAAAGTGTCGTAGGGTAGTGGGATCGAATCCAGGAGGGGGTTATGGGGAAGGTTTTATATTGTCTAGAAAAAAATTTATAAATTTTTTTTTTTACAAGATCATGCCATTGTATTCAAACAATATGAAATATTCATAGAATATATCATATTGTAAGAATACAATGACATGACCTTGTTTTCTTTTTTTTTCTTTTTTATTGTTTTATTTTATTATCATAGTAGGTTTGACATGATTTATTGAAACATATTTATTTTTGTACAATTCATTTGAGGTAAGAAAATAATTATATACACATTACTTAGGCTAATAACAAACATATATATTGATATACTAAAAAAATAAGGCATATTACATGTAAATCTTTGAAACTTATAAACTAAATAATGAAACATACAATTATATAATGTAAAAGCTATATCACAGGGACATCTTTGGAACTTATACATTATAATATATATGTTACATTATGAGGTAGCGTGATCAATTAGGTCAGGTCAGGTAAGGTAGGGCGCGAGTCCAGGGCAGGGCAGGGCAGGAGGCGAGTCCAGGGCAGGGCACGGGGCGAGTCCAGGGCAGGGCAGGGCAGGGGCCGACACTCAGTAGTTCTTGAAGGTGTGGTAGTCCCTGAAGCAGTCACCCAGGCAGAGTGCAACTTTGCACTCGGCGCACATTGAGGTGACTCTTTTGGTTACATGGGGTTTCCTCACACTGGAGCTGCAGACGGTGCACTGCACCTGCCTGTGACGAGTGCCAATCAGCTCGGTGTTGGTTGTGTAGTGTCTTTCGACACCCAGCTGGATGCGGTCAGGAACGTGATCCCCACGCCATGCCGTACGTCTGTGAGTGGTGGTGCCATACTTCTCCAGGAGTTGGTAGGAGACGTTGTACACGAACTCCCGGAATTTCAGCTTCTGGTTTGGGGCCATATCCTTCTTCACCAACCACAAGTTGTAGGCGTTCAGCATCGTTATGTCAACTAGGTGGAGGAAGAGCTTGTGATACCCCTTCACAGTCTTCCTCAGACACTCAACACCTGACAGCTGACAGTCAGACTTGTCCACCAGGCGCATGTTTTTGGTGTAGTCCACTACCATGTCGGGCTTGTAGATTGTCTTCCTGGTTCGGTAGTGGATTTTGCCAGAATCCACCTGGGCACCTGTGTGGACGGTGGAAAGCAGGTGGACGTCTCGCTTATCCTTCCACTTCAGGGCTATCAGTTTCCCACACTTCTCGAGCTGCTTGTATTTCTGCCCATTTCGTCGCCTTCTTCGCACATGCCTCTCGCGGTGTTCCTGGGCCAGGTCGTCTTCTGAAGGTGTGTCACTGGAGGAGGCATCTGTGAGAGGAATGACATCACCTGTGAACTTTGGCATAAACTTTCTTGTCTTTCTGACAGTCCCACATGACCCCGTTTGGTTGTCATAAAGAAACTGGCAGAGAGCAGGAGAAGTATACCAGTTGTCAGTGTAGATGATGTGGCCTTTGCCCAGGTAAGGTGCCAACATTTTCCTGACGATGGCACCTGACATGCCCATGGGGTCATTGGCAGCGGCTTTCGGTACGTCAATGTCAGTTCCTGTATACACGATCATGTCAAGCACTATTCCAGTTTCACAGTCGCACAACACGAAGAGCTTGATTCCGAACCTATGCCTCTTCAAGGGGATATACTGCTTGAAAACAAGACGTCCTTTGAAGAGCACGAGCGACTCATCAATCACCAAATTGAGGAAGGGGTAAAAGTATTTCCTATACCTCTCCAACAACATGGTGAACACATCCCGAACTTTCCATATCCTGTCAATCCTGTTAGGATTTTCGTTGTCTGCAAAGTGCATAAATCTTAGCAGCAACAAAAATCTGTCACGAGTCATGAACTTATTGAAAGTTGGGGTGGCGATGAGAGGGTCGTGCTTCCAGTAGTGTTGCAACACATGCTTCTTGATCAGAGGCATGAGGAACAACAAGGCAAAGAACGTCAGAAATTCTGCCACAGTCGTATCCACCCAGCCTCGTATTCTCGCTTTTGGAGAAAGGACGTCCAATCTGCCAAACACCCACCTGTAGTAGGCGTTTGTTTGGGCAACGATGTACGTCATTACCTCCATATCGAAAAAAGCGAGGAAGAAGTCGCTTTCGTTCGCTTGATCATCACAGGGCCAGTCGTCAGTTGTTCCTGACGTCCCAGGATTGAACTGGGGCACGTCAGGTACAAAATTGACCCCGTCAGACCAATCGAACGAAGGCATGCCAGGGATCGGAATGTCGTCTGCGTCTGCTTCTGCGTCTGAAATATCGCTTCCATGGTCGCGATACAGCACTTCATCATCATTACCCTCCTCTTCACTTGACAGACGATGCCCTTCCTCGTTTTCGTCACCGACGTCGGACTCACTCCCACTGTCCACTCCCAAATCCCCCCACCCTTGGTCCCGTGCTAGGGCTTCGTCGTCGAAACCCGGGCTGCCAATGTCCTGCGAATCACCATCAAACAGCAGGGCGGCATACTTAGATGGTGTAAGAGTTTTCCGGGTCACTTTGGCACGTGCGGGAGTCTTATGGACAGGGACAGCAGAGGTGGTGGCAGGGGCGGCGGCAGGGGCGGCGGCGGCAGGGGCGGCGGCGGCAGGGGCAGCAGTGGTGCGTGGCCTTGATGGCAAGATGATGGTGGTGCCTGTCGCCCTTCTCTCTGTTCCTTGGGCAGGGGCGGCAGGGGCGGCAGGGGCGGCAGGGGCAGCAGGGCAGGCAGGGACACCAGGGCCAGCAGTCGATTTCCCTCTCCCTTTCCCCTTCCCCTTCCCTGTTCCTTGGGCAGGGGCGGCAGGGGCGGCAGGGGCGGCAGGGGCAGCAGGGGCGGCAGGGGCGGCAGGGGCAGCAGGGCCGGCAGGGACACCAGGGCCAGCAGTCGCTTTCCCAGTCGCTTTCCCTCTCCCTTTCCCCTTCCCCTTCCCTGTTCCTTGGGCAGGGGCGGCAGGGGCGGCAGGGGCAGCAGGGGCGGCAGGGGCGGCAGGGGCAGCAGGGGCGGCAGGGGCAGCCGGGCCAGGGGCGGCTGGTGGTGTTGGTGGTGGTAGGGGCACTGTGGCTGGCGTACGGGTTCTTTTCCCTACGCCCGTGCCTTTCATTTTTCCTGCCCCCGCAGGTAATGCAGCCCTAGGGCGGCCTCCTGCGTCGCTGGTACCGGTGGCAGGGGTGGCAGGGGTGGCAGTGGTGGCAGTGGTGGTGGTAGTGGTTGTTGCAGTGGCCTGGGTCGTGGTGGCAGTGTCCCGAAAGACCAATGACCTCTGTGCCATTGCCCTGCTTGCACGTGTTTTACGTGCTTTTGGTGCTGGTGATTCGTCCTCTGAGCTGTAGGGCGTGTCGTACTGGTAGCTAGGGTCTTTGGCAGCCACCCTCTGCCTTCCACGGCGGCTAACACCACCAGAAGGAGGGCTGGTTGTGTCATCAGGGAGCGAGCGTGAGGGACGTGTAGGCTCCATGACTAGTGCGTGGTTACTGGCGCGGTGGTGCTTGCACGAGTGCGGGGCGAGCGTTTGGCGGGGTGGTATCGAGAGTTGACATGTAGTACTATACCCACACCAATTTTCAGCCGCCTGGCTATAAACGCGCGGTTTTGGTACGTGTTCAAAGTCTCTGCTCTTAAGAGTCTCCCCGCAGTGCGCCGGGGGAACTCTTAAGAGTCTCCCCGCAGCTCCCGGGTTAATGCTAGACAGTGGAGGGTATCTTTTGGTCATTGTCTGAGTTATGTAAATGGCAAGTCAGAGCCTGTACGACTTCGACGGAGCTAGGTAGCCTGTAACCCTTGTGCATATTTTCCTTTGCGAGCTTAGCAGTATACAAGCTAAGGGCTTTTGCCTACTCTTGCTTGTATGCTGGCTACCTCATTTTGTTGACCTTGAGGAGCGCCAGGGTAAGACCAGATACTTGAGATCTGGACTTACCAAGAGAGCCTCCTAGTCACTTAACGTAAGATAAGGGAAATCTGTTCAGGGGAGACAGTAGGCTGCGAGCATGCTTGAGCTCTGCCTAGGCTCCCTGTACCTTTATACCGCTGCTAGACTTTATTAGTAAGAAAGACAGCATATTGTTTATTAACTTAACTGCGTTTGCTTTAGGAATTATTCACGTATTGTTTATGCCTAGGTTGATGCATAGTGCACAACCCAGTATGGCTGTTACGTTGGCTAAGGAAGTACTGTTTTTGAGTGGCTGTTATTAGTGCTGTCACAGAGTTGTTGCACTCTCTTGTTCTATATATATGTATCCTACTTTTTGGTGAATCTAGGATACACGCTTTGGTGTCCTGCCCCTGCATTATTTCTGTTCTATATTCGACGAGCATCTTAGAGCATCAGACGTTTTCAGAAGATTCCATATCTGTTTGCTGTAGGACTAGACTTCAAGTGTTTTCATAGAGCATTGAAGAGTTTAGTGTAGAGTCCAGACTCACACTAAAGATAACGTAGCATATAACCTTTTATTAAATCTTGTCATAGTTTATTTAAGCATTGTTATTACTTGAGAGCTTTTTATTAACGTAATTACTCTTGTTGTGAGTAGGCTTTGCCGTCACCGGAAACCTGTGTAGAAGTGCACTAAACCCAGTTAATTGATACCCCGTTATCCAGTAGATTAACTCTGGACGGTTTAAGTGTTTTGTTCACCGGCTTAATAGTTCGAGGGTTTGGAATTAGCGTACCGTTGTTGCAGATCTAGCCTATCTTATAGTCCAATATTAAGTGCCCTTGTTTATTTTGTTGTGCCGGTCGTAACACCACATTTCCAAGTTTAGAGGCATCTGCCATGTCTCCGACCATTCACCCACTCTGTTGAGGTCCATCCTGAGCTGTTCAACCCCTTTGAGATTACACTCAACAGACCAATATTGATGTCACTGATATATATGATGACCAGAAGTGGACCAAGGACATATCCCGGTAGAACTCTAGAAGTGACTGGATTCCACTCCTAAGAAAAACCATTGATTACCACTCATTGTTGTCCACCTCTGTCCTATTTCCTATTCTCTTTCTAATTTTTATAAATGATCTCCTTAACTGTACCTTAATTCCCATCCATTCATTCGCAGACGACTCAAGCTTACACTACTCCATTACTTTTTCAGAACGCCCCAGCCAGCAATCCCTCAACGACAAACGTAATGAAGCCATAGAACTCATAAATTCTGATCTAAATACTATTTCCAATTGGGGCAGAGAAAACTTGTTAAATTTAATGCTTCCAAAACACAATTTCTCCATCTATCTACCCGTCAGGATCTCCCAGCGGACTATCCTTTATTCTTCAACAATACA
The DNA here is from genome assembly GCA_032716605.1 of Paralithodes platypus. Taxonomy (NCBI): domain Eukaryota; kingdom Metazoa; phylum Arthropoda; class Malacostraca; order Decapoda; family Lithodidae; genus Paralithodes; species Paralithodes platypus. Next base: position 20,605,172 of record CM064574.1, read on the forward strand.
AAAATCAACCCTTCATCTTCTCTCAATATTTTTGGTGTCTCTTTTTCTTCTGCTCTCATTTGGAAGGACCATATTACCAGTCTTGCTAAGGCAGCCTCCGAGAAGCTGGGTGTGCTCAACCGCCTTAGGGGGTTCTTTTCCCCTGCACAGCTTCTTGCTCTGTACAGGGGCATAGTGCGCCCTTGTATTGAGTATTGTTCACATGTGTGGGGAGGTTCCTCTCACACCACTCTCCTAGACAAGGTTGAAAGGAAGGCCTTTCATATCATTAACTCCCGTCCACTCACCAACTCTCTGCAATCTCTCTCTCTCTCCGCCGCAATGTTGCATCTCTCTCGCTATTCTATCGCTACTATAATAATCAGTGTTCCTCAGAGCTATCCCAGTGCATACCACCTCCTTTACGTAGGGCATGTGGTACCCGTCTTGCAACTCAATCCCACCCCTACTCTGTGCAACTCTCCAACCCAAGAGTGAAACGTTACTCTCAAACTTTCTTCTACTCAACAGCTGAGCTCTGGAACTCTCTCCCAGAATCTGTCTTTCCCGTTTCCTATAACATAAATTGCTTCAAACTCCGTGTGTCCAGGCATTTTGGCTCGAACGTCCCTTGATTTTGGCCCTGTCACTCTTTCAACTATGGGGGAGGCACTCACTATAGGCAGTTATGCCTTTTGCCTCCCTCAATCACATAGGAAAAAAAAAAAAAAAAAAAAATGCTAGCCAATTTGTGATCTCTGTATTGATACTTCTAGACAAAATTAAAAAGAAAGCCTTCCGTCTCATTAAATCATGTCCACTCACCAATTATCTGCAGTCTCTCTCTCTTTGCCGCAATGTTGCATATCTCTGTCTATTTTACCGCTATTACAATAAACAGTGTACTTTAGAGCTCTCTCAGTGTATACCACCACCTCTTTGTAGATCATGTAGCACCCGTCTTGCAACACAATCCCACCCCTAATCTGTGCAACTCTCCAACCCACGAGTGAAACGTTGTTCTCAATCTTTCTTCTATTCAACAGCTGATCTCTGTAACTCTCTCCCAGAATCATTCTTTCCCTCTTCCTATGACTAAAATTGCTTCAAACTCTGTGTGTCCAAGCATTTTGGCTCGAACGTCCCTTGATTTCTCTTTCAACTCTGGGGGAAGGCACTCGTCACAGGCAGTTCTGCCTTTTGTCTCCCTCACTCAAATAGGAAAAAAAAACTAGTTCACTCACTTTTTACATTAGCCTGCAATGAGGCACTTTGTCAAAAGCTTATTGAAAATCTAAGTAAAGAATGTCTATGGCTCAACTTTTGTCATACTTACTCAGCATTTCATAGAACAATTCCAGCAAATTGGGAAGACATAATCGGTGGTGCCTGAATCCATGTTGGGAATCTGTATATTAATTGTGGATTTCTAGGTACTCAACTATCTTGTCTACTAGTATCACTTCCAAGAGTTTTACTATGATAGAAGTCAAAGAAATTGGACACTCATGATCCCCTTTCTTAAAGATCGGGATCATATTGGCCAGTTTCCCGTCTTCAGGGACTTCTCCATTATCTAGTGATTTATTGAAGATTTCTGCCAAGAAAGGTGCAATTTCATATTGCACTTCTCGTACAACTCTGGTAAGAAAGCTATCTGGGCTGGATGACTTGAACCTATTTAACTTGTCTACTCTTTTTCTACCTCTTCTGGGGTAATGGAGAGAGATTTACATATATTTACATATATACACTGGCCATATGGTTAATTTAGATAAGTGGACTGTATATTAATGATATTAAAGAAACATTAACCATATAGAATATTTACCCTTAGATGAACTCAGCTGGTGATTGGAGGATGGCGGAAAATAGGCTAGATGACTGGAAGTGGTTAGTAAAGTAAACAGCGTATGAAAAGAGGCTACAATAGGCTAGGATAGGCTAGTGTTACGGCTGGATCGGCAATACATATTCGGGATTCTTGATCGTAGGACAGAAATGGCTTAAGTGACAACGACACGCTCGATTCCAGTCCCAAATACTATATGCTCCAGACAACAAAAGCACCAACGCCCTACAGAGTTATCGTCTACGGTAACGAGGTACCTTAACTCGGCGAAAGTGTACAACAGGGGTAGGCTATGAGGCTAAACTCCCTCAGACATTTATAGGTTACGTTATTACTAAAGAAATGCAATGCTCAAGAAACTACGTTAATATTAAGCCTCTAATAATGTAGAATAGAAGCAGGCTAAAGGTATGACAGTGAAATGCTAAATGACAAATGTACACGCCTACTTGAAAGCGCGTGCACTACACTAACTGTCCCCTACTAACATGCACTAGCATGTAGCATACAAGATGTTCATGATCCAGTAGATACCTAATAATACACATGGGAGGAACATAAACAGTAGTCACTTATTATAATAATGAATCTATACTTGGAATAACTAAAAGGTTGCAGGCAACAGTACTGCGCCGGTAGCCTACTACCGCATAGGCTACTTCGCTTCTCTCACTCTGTCTCCCCTCCGAGTCCGTATGCGCCCTACGCAACAGAACTCCGGACACAGCAGCAAAACGACAGTGCAGTTAATTGATACATGAAAGTATTAATAGTGTTGTCTTGTGTGTGAATAATGTGTATTGTAAAGTGTTATAGATATATACTTAAAGAGAGCTGCAATGCATAGTAAAATAAAGATATATCCCACTCATCATCCCCATGTGTTCTAGCTAGCAGACCAAGTCACAGGAACAACGAGTCCCAGCACCGAAAGCGAGAACCCAGGAGAAGACTGTAGAGAACACAAGGACAGAAAAATTACGTTACTCTACTATACCGGCACTACGAGCGAGCTGTAGTCTCGGGTGCTACACTCGCTCCTGGCTCGGTATGCAAATCAAGGCTAAGTCCTCGTCCCTCTACAGACAACTCCTGGGCATGGTCGGGCTCTTACACATGGCACCAGTCTAGTCACAAATGGGATGATGAGCAGGGCATATAACTCGTGAACATGTAGAACGTTCACCAACTATCCTCATCAAGAAGATCGCTGTTCACATTAACCCCTTAAATCTAATACATGTAAATATATGCTTGTCCTAAGAGTAATACGAGAGGTGAGTGCTGAAACTCCTTTAGGACCTCAAGGGAAGGTTATGCATTTAAATAGAGAGAAGAATGAAATGAGAGTAATGTCGTCAGAGAGAAAGAGTGCAACCGTGAGAAGTGGGGAGAGAGAGCAAGGGATGTTAGAATCTCAAAGGTTCTAGGCAACCTAGTCCAGGTACACACAGCCAACCTCCAGGCAGTGTGCTGTACGACAACATGGGCCCAGCCCAGGCAGGCAACAATGGACTACCAACCCTATCGCGCCTAGCTATAAGGGCAAGGCTGCCAACCAGTCCATACGTCTGGCAACCACCCGGCCGGCAGCGCGGCGTGTTGCTACCCTCTTGCTCTGAAGCCCAACTCACTCTCTCTCTCTGAATTCCCATTATCCTATCTATCAACTTCTCTATTGATACTACATATTAAATGGAAGGTCTCGACATGGCTTAAAACAAAACCCACCACTGGTTAGCACATGACGAGACCTTTGCAGAGATACAAAGAACATAGTTATAAGTTGTCACACTCAATATACATAGCGGCTGACGGTAGCCAGATCACGGGCGGTACAGTGGAGTACCAAGGAGTACAATCAGGTTGCGTTGCCCAGCACTGGGGTGCGTCACAGCCCCCCCAAGATTTTAGATAATCGACCTTAGAAGCATTATCAAAATCTGACAGGCAACCAACCGACCTGCTACCCTTAGCTGCCACTAATTGCAAAAGGTGCACAACAACTGAAGTGTGAATTATACATAAAACACAATATTGCATGCATCATGCTACAACAATAAAGAGTTACAAAACTAAAAAAAAGAAAGAGTTTTCTCGTTTATTTTATTGTTTTATAATCTTTTTGGACGGCGTTATGATAGCCTAATTTTACTCCTGCTCAACCCACACACCGTGCACGACTATCTTGGATCATCAACCCTTGATAGACAATCTGCTATCACGTTCTCACTCCCGGCAATATGCTGAATGTTGAGATTATACTCTTGGAGCATTAGGGACCACCTGGTCAACTGCATATTCCGATTGTGAAACTGATTTAGGAATTTCAAGGGATGATGGTCCGTATAAATCGTCACTACCGGGCCGTAGGCTGGAACATAAACTTCGAAATGTTTGAGCGACAAAACGATAGCCAGAAGCTCCTTCTCTATAGTCGAGTAATTCCTTTGTGCCGAATTAAACTTGCGAGAAAAGAAGCTCACTGGGTGTTCCAAGCCCTCGGAATCAGTCTGCAGTAACACTGCCCCGGCACCCACACCGCTGGCATCAGTCGCCAGCTGAAAACTCCTGGAGAAGTCTGGGGCCCTCAAAATCGGATGTGTACACAGCAGGTGCTTGACTAGGTCGAAAGCCCTCTGACACTCCGCAGCCCAACAGAACTTCACTGACTTCGACAGTAGATCAGTTAACGGTGCTAAGACAGTAGAGTATCCCCGGATGAAGCGCCTATAATAGCCTATCATACCTAGGAACCGCATGACCTGGCGCTTAGTGGTAGGCCTGGGAAACATATTGATAGCCTGTATCTTGCTCAGGGGGGGCACACCCGGCCTAACCCGACCACAAAGCCAAGATACTGCACAGTAGCCTTTACAAACTCGCACTTCCTCAGGTTCACCACCAGCCCAGCATCGTGCAACTTCCTAAACAGGGTCTCTAAGTGCCTTAGGTGATTTTCAAAATCGTCATCATATACTATCACGTCATCAAGGTAGACCGTGCAGTTAGGGATTTCGTCACAAATATCGTTCATCAGGTTTTGAAACGTGGCAGGTGCGTTCTTAAGCCCATAAGGCATTACGTTACATTGGTAGGTCTTGCCATCTACCACAAAACCACAAACTTGCTTAGCTCGGTCCGACAGGGGTACTTGCCAGTAGCCTTTTACAAGATCAATTTTAGTAAGGTACTTTGCATTCCCTATCTTGTCCACGCTGTCGTCAACTCGAGGCAAAGGGTAAGGGTTGGTAGTGGTCAAGCCATTTAGCCTACGAAAATCTATGCAGAACCGCACCTTGCCGTCAGGTTTTGGCTGCAACGTGACGGGTGATGTCCACTTCACATAACCTTCAGTGATCATCCCTCTCTCAACCATGTACTTTAACTCCTCCCGTAAAGCTGGCAACTTTACCGGGGGCACACGGTAGGGCACTGACTTGAAGGGCACATTATCACCGACGTCCACATCGTGCGTTACCTGAGTAGTGAGACCTGGGTGTTCGGCGAAAACAGAGGGGTATGACCTGAACAGGCCTAGGACAGCAGCACCCTGGTGCTCAGGCAGGTGACTTACAGCTTGCCTAGCCTCTTGTTCAGTATTCCCCGCCCACTGTTCCGCGGAAATGACACAGTCCCAGCTATCCTCCTCAGCAGCATGACTGTCCCCACCTCCTTCTCCACCCTGGCCGCTGCAGGCCAGCACAGGGACAGTGAGAGGCTCTGAGGGGCGTCTCACATACTCTTTCATGAGGTTAACATGACATAACTGATGTTTTTTTCTACGGTCAGGTGTTGCAACGAGATAATCAAGGTCGGACAGTTTCTTAGCCACCACATACGGCCCAATGAACTTGGCAGAAAGGGGGTGTCCAGGCAAAGGTAAAAGCAACATTACCTCCTGACCCACCGAAAACTCCCGAAGCTTCACCTTGGCGTCATACTGGTGCTTCATGACCGCCTGTGCATTAACCAAGTGTGACGCATGTCCAGTGTGAGCATGCTGTACAGAACGCCTAGTCATGCCCCACTCTCGCTAGGATCGTCAGGGCAGGAACTTTGGCTGTAGTCTATGTAGAGTTTCCTAACTTAGTTCATGTGAGCCGTTGTACTATAAGTAATATGAATATGTATTTTGTTTTCATCTGAGTCAACGAGTTCTATTTTATATCATTAGTTATAAGTATTGTGTGTAAAACTTATTTGTAATGATGGGAGAAGCGGCAGCCACAGTTGGGGGTCAGTGGGTGCGCCATGCGGGAGGTGGGCCTAACTCACTAGCACTCCCCCCCCCCCTCCCCCCTCCCCTCAGTGCTAGGAAAGCCTTTGTCTATCCCAGAGGAGAGAGAGAAATTACGTAATGATTGTCAGTGGGCGGTCCTTAGTAGTTCACGTTGGGCTCACTAGAGGGCCGAGTATAAAAAGGGAAGTCTAGCCATTTTTTGATCAGAACTCATTAGGCAGAGCGACTTCTCATTTCCCTTGCTAACTATATATATTCTTCTGACTGATGTGAACTTTCTCTACTACCTTACATTCTTATCTCCTCTTTTCCCTACCCTTTTTAACTTCCATGGTCCCGTTGGTGCAGAGCTAGTCAGCCAACGTATTATCGCTTGAGTTCTCATGAGATACATGCCTATTAGATAGCCTATTTTGGAAGGGTTAACTTAGAATAGGATTGATTTATGTTTGTTGCACTTGTCTATGCATTTCCCTGTGTGTTATTATTATTATTCCTGGTTTCTGCTAGTCTAGGTAATGCTAGACTGGGGTAAGGCTTTTCTGTGTTACGAGTTGTTGTTTGATGCAGTGGTTAAGCGATAAACCTGCATACTCGTTTCGGTTCAGTGAAGCCTAGGTTGTCTTCGCGGCTGACTGTGTTGAGTTAATAATTTACAGTGCGTGAGGGCAAGAGCCTAACCACCCTGTATTTTATTAACAGCTTGTTTTTACTTTGTCAAGGAGCCGGGAGAAAACCAGATACAAGGGATCTGGATTTCTCAAAGTGCACTTGTTAGTGTTAACGTAATACTTTAAACAGTTGTGAGGACTTCGCTAGGCTACGAGCCGTTTTTGCTCAGTCACTGCTACCTTTTGCCCACAGTACCCCAGCTAGACTTTACTCGATTAGTAGATACAGAATAGTATTGAAGCTTTCCTTATGTATGATATTGTTTATGCACTATTGATTTCATGTGTTGCAAGCTTGGCTACTTTAGTGATTAGTGGCCCACGAGCACAATCCGAGTAGGCTATTGCCGTTGCATTTGCGGAGTACTTCTTTTTAATGTTTGCCATTTACTATTGCATATTCTTTTAATTATTCTTATGCCAATTTAAACCTGTAATAGTATTTAATTGCCAGTGTTTTTCTTATTGAATTACTGTTCAAAATCCGATACGTACTTCTTACGAGCATCCGAGAAGCATCTAACTTTTTTCAGAAGATTCCTTGCTCGATGCTTAAGGACTATTAATTAACGTAACGTAATAGTGCCGATCCGAAGTAGAGGGTGGAGGACTTCTTAAGTTCTTAGTCAAGGGTGGATTACTTCGGCTTCGGCCAACACTATTCTTTGGTGTTGTTGTTTCTTACTTCTTTGTTTGATTGTTGACCAGACTAGAGAATTCCTGTCTCTTTATTAGTCTGTTGTTGAACACTAGTACCGAGTTCTTGTATACCCCGTTATAGCAGATTGAACTCTGGAGGGTATTGGTGTTTTTTGTTCGGCTGGCAGTACTCAGGGGTTGGGATCGTGTGTTTCCGTTGTGGCAGCGAGCCGTATTAGAGTCCTGATTGAGAGCCCTTGTGTACCCGAGTGCCAGGTCGTAACAAATGGCGACCTTGCTTAGGATTTTGTGAACAGTATAAATTTTTGCAGAGTTGTACAACATTTGTTTGTTTGTATTTTAGCGTGCATATTGAAGAATATTTGTTTTTGTATGGCAATTAGTAAAGCATTTAAGAGACTCCAGTTAATTTAGTAATTAGTGCTTGCATAGGAAGTTAAACACTTTTGTCTCGAGAATTTTTTTGTGGACTTCAGTATGTCGTGCATTAGCACTGACGATGAGCGAGAGATGCCATTTGAAGGTGTGCCGTTAGTAACCAGTGAGGAGGATGCTAGAGTTTTTGTGAGTAAGCGGTACCACGTGACGGAGGAGAGGCTGACTGGGGTGGATGTTTGTGGCTTGCACCTGATAGCCAAGGTTTTGGGAATTTCCAATGTAGTAGGGATGTCCAAGGGGGAGCTGATTTCCTGGGTGTTGCGTGGGCGACATGGGGTTTCGGGGGAGAGGGCGTTTGGGGGGGTTCCTCCCCAGATCCCCTCTCACTCGACTCCCACAGTGCCGTCCACTCAGTTACCGGAGGTTAGCACTCTCCCACAGAGGGATGAGAATTGGCAGATTGGAGTGCCCTCGGGTGGTGCACATGGTGGTTCCCCAGTTTTTGCCCCCCCTCCTTCAGTAGTGGCAGCTCCCTCTTCCTGTCTGTCTCCAGATATGGTATTTAGACTTGAGCTTGCTAAGATTGAGGCTAGGAAGCAGGAGGATGAGACCAGGAGGCATGAAAATGAGACCAGGAGGCAGGAGGATGAGACGAGGAGGCATGAGATTGAGGTTAGGAGGCATGAGGCTGAGCTTAAGTACGACTCGGAGAAATATTGTGCTAAATTAGATTTAGATAAGTCTCGTGCAGAGTCGACAGGGACTTGGATGGGCCGTGAGGGCCAAGTAAGAGAACAGTCCTTGGCCCAATTAGTCAAATTGGTGCCGGTATTTAGTGAAACTGAAGTCACAGAATTTTTTAATCGTTTTGAGAAGAAATGTAGGGAGCATAATTGGCCTGAAGAGAAGTGGGCAGCTCTAGTCTCCTCAAGACTTACGGGTAAGGGTCTGAAGGCTTATGATGCACTGCCTTTAGAGTCTTGCATTGACTACCCAGAATTGAAGAGAGCTGTCCTACGGGCATACGAGTTGCAACCGGAAACATATCGATTGAAGTTTCGGGGTGTTACAAAGACTAGGGAGGTGACCTTTCTTGAACATGCCCGGGACTTAAAAGATGCACTTAAAAACTGGACACGTTCTGAGAAAGCTGAGACGGCCGAACAGTTGACTGAGCTGTTTCTGCTCGAGCAGTTTTATAAGTGTACTGGTGCAGAAATGACTTTAACTATTAAAGAAAAGAACCCAAAAACTCTACAGGAGGCAGCTGAGATGGCTGACCTCCGGCTATCACTAATTCGTGGGTGCGGGTCTGCCCAGCGTAGTGAGGCAGGTAACAAGGGGCGTGACGCCCCACCCCCCCGAGTTAGTGATATACCTTATGCAAACAAGTACAAGAGCCATGATACCAAGACTGACCACAAGACTAGCACCGTCCCATTTAAGAAGGGGCCGGGCCCTTCCCAGTACCAAGGGAAGCCCAAAGGGGAGGTGGAGTGTTATCATTGTCATAAAAAGGGGCACTTTGCAAGAGTCTGTCCTAGCAAACCACCTACAGCAGCTGTGTCTTTGGCCTGCAACATTGGTGTGTCTCCGAAGTCATCTGAGTTTGCCTGGGGCAGTTCGTCAGAGGCTGAGGCACAGCCAATGCAGAAGCACCTGGGAGGCTCGAACCCTGCTCAGGATGTTTTTTGCGACCATAGAGGGCGGGGTTGCGTGATGTGGGCGGGGCGCAAGCATGGAGTAGAGGTCTTGCGTGATACAGGTGCTTCCCAGACTCTGATGAAAAACTTGACTGGCTACCCTATAAACGCGGCTCGGGTGGTAGTGGTGCAGGGTATTAATGCAACTCGGTCATACCCGCTGGTGCGGTTGGAGTTGGAGGTGGATGGTGTGGCACGTGAATTGGATGTCGGGATTGTGGAGAAACTGCCAGTGGAGGGCGTCGACCTTCTTCTCGGCAACGACTTTGCAATGCCCGCTTCCGAGGTTCTACCCTTAGTCGTTGCCGAGAGGCCGGCCGACGTGAGTAGGGAAGAGCAAGAGTGGGTCGAGCGGTGCCAGACACAACCCATGGCGTGTGTTGTCACCCGAGCTCGGGCAGCTAAAGTGTCACAGCCTAGTCCTCCGCCTTCAGACCAGCGGAGGAACGATCAACAGGAGGAGGCTAAAGCTGGAGTTGGTTTTAAGAGTTTTGACTCGGCGGCTCTCCTGGGTGATTCAGTATTAGCACCATTACTTAATTCTGGAGTAGCCCCTGGGCCTGTCATCGAGAGTGACGAGGCTGGGCATGACGAGTCTCCACGACAGCAACGTTATGTACATCGAGAGAGACAGAGGGAGCAGCCCAGTATCGGGGAAGGTCATGCATTGCTCCGGGAGCAGTTAGATCGCTTGGCACCCTCAGATATAAGTCGGTTGCAACTAGAGGACCCTGAGCTCCAAACGTGTGCTAATGGAGCTGTAGAGCTCGACGAGGACGGCGATGCACAGCCAGGAGATTTTTTTTATTTAGAAGGCATCCTTTATAGGCGTTTTCAAGACCCTAAACGTAGTTGGCAAAAGGGGTCCGGAGTAGTGGACCAGTTGGTGGTGCCACGGGAGTGCAGGGATAGCCTACTGAGGTTGGCGCATGACACACCACTGGCAGGACATCTAGGGGTGAGAAAAACGGTGGCGGCTTTGGGGAAATTGTTTTGGTGGCCGGGGATGAAGTCTCATGTGCAGTCATGGATAAACTCCTGTGATATTTGTCAACGTGTCGGGAAACCGAACCAAGTTATTCCTAAGGCTCCGTTACACCCTATTCCTGTGATTGGGCCACCCTTTAGTAAAATTATTGTTGACATGGTTGGTCCACTCCCTCCCACTAAGGCGGGAAATAAATTTTTGTTAACCATAATGGATGTTGCCACTAGATACCCCGATGCATACCCTATGAAAAATGGAATGGCTAAGACGGTAGTCAGTAACTTGTTGTGGTACTTCTCAAGGTACGGGTACCCGGAGGAGATTCAGTCTGATCAGGGATCTAATTTCACCTCCAACATGTTCAAGCAAACAATGCAACAGCATGGGATACGAGCAGTAGTATCGTCAGCGTATCACCCTGAGAGTCAAGGGGTGCTTGAGCGGTGGCATGCTACACTTAAAAGCATGCTCAGGTGTTATTGTGCTGACAACGGTATGGATTGGGATCTTGGATTGCCTTATGTGCTGTTTGCTGCTCGGGAGGTACCTGGTGAGAGCCTGGGATTTAGTCCAAACGAGCTGATTTTTGGACACCGTGTCAGGGGCCCCCTTAACATGCTGAAAGAAATTTGGGAGGGGACTGTGCAGCCTTGTCCATTATTAAAGTATGTGCTTGAAAGCCGTGAGCGCATGCTTAAGAGTCTGGAGATGGCAGGTAGAAATTTGACAGAATCACAAGCTTTGATGAAGGACAGGTATGATCGCAAAGTGAGGCTCCGGAAGTTCACTGTAGGACAAGAGGTATTAATTTTGTTGCCTTTGGTTGGTAACCCCCTCTCTGCGAAGTACACTGGACCTTATAAAATTGTAGAAAAAATTTCAGACTTAGATTACCTTGTTGCCACTCCAGACAGGAGGAAAAAGAACCAGTTATGTCACGTGAACCTTATTAAAGAGTATGTGAGGCGCCCCTCTGAGCCTCTCACTGTCCCTGTGTTGGCTTGTTGCGGCCGTGGTGGAGAAGGAGAGGGGGACAGTCAAGCTTCAGAGGAGGATAGCTGGGATCAACATGTTTCAGCGGATCAGTGGGCGGGGAACTCGAGCCTAAGGGCTGACGAGGCTATAGCTCATTTGCCTGAGCCGCAGTTTGATGCTATCCGTCAGTTGTTCGGTTCATACCCCACTGTATTTGCTGAACACCCAGGCCTCACTACTCAGGCTATGCATGATGTTGACGTGGGGGACCATCTACCCTTTAAGTCAATCCCGTACCGTGTGCCCCCCATAAAACTACCAGCTCTGAGGGATGAGTTGGAGTATATGCTCGGTAGAGGGTTGATAGAGAAAGGCACAGTTAAGTGGACTTCCCCTGTAACACTGCAGCCTAAGCCAGATGGCAAGGTACGCTTTTGTATTGATTTCCGTAGGTTAAACGGTTTGACTCCAACTAACCCATATCCTCTTCCTCGGGTTGATGATAGTGTTGACAAAATTGGTAATGCTCGTTTTTTGTCTAAAGTAGATTTAGTAAAAGGTTACTGGCAAGTACCTTTGTCCGAGCGTGCTAAAGAGGTATGTGGTTTTGTTGTGGACGGGAGTACCTACCGGTGCAATGTTATGCCTTACGGGCTTAAGAATGCACCAGCAACGTTTCAGAACCTGATGAATGAAATTGTAAAGGACATTCCAAATTGCACCGTATATTTGGACGATGTAATCATTTATGATGACGACTTTGAGAGCCATTGTGAGCACCTTGAGACCTTGTTCCGGAAACTTAGTGAAGCAGGTCTGGTAGTAAATTTGGCAAAGTGTGACTTCGTAAAAGCCACTGTGCAGTACCTTGGGTTTGTAGTGGGAAGGGGACAGGTGTGCCCTCCTCAGAACAAGGTACAGGCTATCAATAAATTTCCGCACCCAACAACCAAGAAGCAGATTATGAGATTCTTGGGTATGATAGGCTACTACAGACGCTTCATAAAAGGTTACTCAACGGTGTTGGCACCTCTCACAGATTTGTTATCTAAAGACAAAAAGTTTTTGTGGGCACCTGAGTGTGAAAAGGCTTTCACTTTGGTGAAACATTTGCTATGTACTCACCCGATACTCAGGGCCCCAGACTTTAACAGGCCTTTTCAGCTGGCAACAGATGCTAGTGGTGTAGGGGCTGGTGCCGTCTTGCTACAGACAGACAATGAAGGTGTGGAACACCCAGTAAGTTTCTTTTCTAAGAAGTTCAATGCTGCACAAAAGAACTATTCTACAATAGAAAAGGAATTACTGGCGATTGTGCTGTCGCTCAGGCACTTCGAGGTGTATGTTCCAGCCTATGGCCCAGTCGTGGTTATCTACACTGATCATCACCCTTTGAGATTCCTGAATCAATTTCACAATCACAATATGAGACTGACCAGGTGGTCTTTGATGTTGCAGGAGTATAACCTGGACATCCGTCATATTGCTGGATGTGACAATGTGATCGCGGATTGTTTATCAAGGGTGGATGATCAGTCGTAGGCTATCACAGGTGTGTGGGTTTGAGTGGAGGAAAATAGGCTGCCCTTATAGTGCAGCCGGGAAAAACATATTAAAATATAAAAATCATATAAAAAACTCTTTCTTTTGATATAGGTAATCGTATAAGTTTGTCATAGCCTATAGAGTTTGAGTAGTCCACAAACTATCAAACGGCTGAGCTGCTGTAAGCTCGCTCTGGGAGCATGATATTGTGTCTTTTTGCTATTGTTGGGAGGAGTTATAAAATGTGAATTTTTGGTTAATAATAAGATGCGTTTTGGTGATAAACTCAGCTTTGTTTTAGTGCCATGCGGTCGCTGGGTCGCTGGGTGTGAGGGGCTTGATGGGGTTCTGTGTTTGTCAGATTTTAGCTCAGGGTTGAGCAAGTAAAATCTTGGGGGAGGTGTGACGCATGTCCAGTGTGAGCATGCTGTACAGAACGCCTAGTCATGCCCCACTCTCGCTAGGATCGTCAGGGCAGGAACTTTGGCTGTAGTCTATGTAGAGTTTCCTAACTTAGTTCATGTGAGCCGTTGTACTATAAGTAATATGAATATGTATTTTGTTTTCATCTGAGTCAACGAGTTCTATTTTATATCATTAGTTATAAGTATTGTGTGTAAAACTTATTTGTAATGATGGGAGAAGCGGCAGCCACAGTTGGGGGTCAGTGGGTGCGCCATGCGGGAGGTGGGCCTAACTCACTAGCACTCCCCCCCCCCTCCCCCCTCCCCTCAGTGCTAGGAAAGCCTTTGTCTATCCCAGAGGAGAGAGAAATTACGTAATGATTGTCAGTGGGCGGTCCTTAGTAGTTCACGTTGGGCTCACTAGAGGGCCGAGTATAAAAAGGGAAGTCTAGCCATTTTTTGATCAGAACTCATTAGGCAGAGCGACTTCTCATTTCCCTTGCTAACTATATATATTCTTCTGACTGATGTGAACTTTCTCTACTACCTTACATTCTTATCTCCTCTTTTCCCTACCCTTTTTAACTTCCATGGTCCCGTTGGTGCAGAGCTAGTCAGCCAACGTATTATCGCTTGAGTTCTCATGAGATACATGCCTATTAGATAGCCTATTTTGGAAGGGTTAACTTAGAATAGGATTGATTTATGTTTGTTGCACTTGTCTATGCATTTCCCTGTGTGTTATTATTATTATTCCTGATTCTGCTAGTCTAGGTAATGCTAGACTGGGGTAAGGCTTTTCTGTGTTACGAGTTGTTGTTTGATGCAGTGGTTAAGCGATAAACCTGCATACTCGTTTCGGTTCAGTGAAGCCTAGGTTGTCTTCGCGGCTGACTGTGTTGAGTTAATAATTTACAGTGCGTGAGGGCAAGAGCCTAACCACCCTGTATTTTATTAACAGCTTGTTTTTACTTTGTCAAGGAGCCGGGAGAAAACCAGATACAAGGGATCTGGATTTCTCAAAGTGCACTTGTTAGTGTTAACGTAATACTTTAAACAGTTGTGAGGACTTCGCTAGGCTACGAGCCGTTTTTGCTCAGTCACTGCTACCTTTTGCCCACAGTACCCCAGCTAGACTTTACTCGATTAGTAGATACAGAATAGTATTGAAGCTTTCCTTATGTATGATATTGTTTATGCACTATTGATTTCATGTGTTGCAAGCTTGGCTACTTTAGTGATTAGTGGCCCACGAGCACAATCCGAGTAGGCTATTGCCGTTGCATTTGCGGAGTACTTCTTTTTAATGTTTGCCATTTACTATTGCATATTCTTTTAATTATTCTTATGCCAATTTAAACCTGTAATAGTATTTAATTGCCAGTGTTTTTTCTTATTGAATTACTGTTCAAAATCCGATACGTACTTCTTACGAGCATCCGAGAAGCATCTAACTTTTTTCAGAAGATTCCTTGCTCGATGCTTAAGGACTATTAATTAACGTAACGTAATAGTGCCGATCCGAAGTAGAGGGTGGAGGACTTCTTAAGTTCTTAGTCAAGGGTGGATTACTTCGGCTTCGGCCAACACTATTCTTTGGTGTTGTTGTTTCTTACTTCTTTGTTTGATTGTTGACCAGACTAGAGAATTCCTGTCTCTTTATTAGTCTGTTGTTGAACACTAGTACCGAGTTCTTGTATACCCCGTTATAGCAGATTGAACTCTGGAGGGTATTGGTGTTTTTTGTTCGGCTGGCAGTACTCAGGGGTTGGGATCGTGTGTTTCCGTTGTGGCAGCGAGCCGTATTAGAGTCCTGATTGAGAGCCCTTGTGTACCCGAGTGCCAGGTCGTAACACAAGTTATTACCTGCCGCTGCCATGCAACCTATAAGTCTCTCCCGGCTCTCAAGGACATATTTAAGTACAGACCCCGGCTTCTCTTCGCCCTCCCAGATCTCTTTCACCATACTTAAAGGTCCTCTCACATTTTGGCCAAAGACTAGCTGATTTGGACTGAACCCCAGGCTCTCTCCTGGGACTTCACGTGCAGCGAACAGAACATACGGCAGACCCAAATCCCAATCAGTGTCATGTTCTGCACAGTAACAGCGTAGCATACTCTTCAGGGTCGAGTGCCACCGCTCCAAGACTCCCTGACTCTCGGGATGGTAGGCTGACGACACTACAGAACATATACCGTGCAACTGAAGGGTTTGCTTGAACAATTTGGATGTAAAATTGCTCCCCTGGTCTGACTGCACCTCACGTGGAAATCCATAACGGGAACAGAACAATAATAAGATTTTAACAACTGCCTTTGCCGAGCCGTTTCTCATGGGGTATGCGTCCGGGTATCTCGTAGCCACATCCATGATTGTCAACAGGAATTTATTGCCATTACTAGTAGGCGGGAAAGGGCCAACCAAATCTACTACAACTTTGCTGAACGGAGGCCCGGTGACAGGTATGGGAAACAAAGGTGCCTTCGGGATTGTCTGGTTAGGCTTCCCCGTTGTCTGGCAGGTCGCACACCCAGCCACCCATGCACAGACATCAGCCTTGACCCCAGGCCACCAGAAAACCTGCCCAATGCCGCCAATGTTTTTGTTACCCCCAAATGACCCGCCACCGGCACATCATGCGCCAGACACAATAAGGACTCTCTATACTTATTTGGAACAACCACCTGGTCTACTACCCTCGCACCGCCCTCCCACTTCGATTTGGGGTCTAAAAATCTGCGGTACAATATCCTGTTGAGCCTAAAGAAATCTCCCGGCTTCGCATCCCCATCTTCCTCCAACTCTATGGCACCATTGCTATAACGAGCTAGGCTAGCGTCTTGCAGCTGCTGCTCACTTATGTCCCCGGGCGTCAATGCATCAAGATGGTTTTGTAATAAGACATTACCCCGGCTAGTAGGCTCTACTGCCTTAGTGGCTCTCGCTACAGCTCTTGCCTCACGTGAAGTCTTACCCAACTCTGCCTTGTTACACACCATCTCTGGGCCAGAGTCAACTCCCGTGTTTATTATAGGTCCAAGTACCGAATCACCGAGAAGTGCAGCAGAATCAATGTCCCTTTTCCTGCCCTTAGCAACCTTCTCCTGATCCTTCCTCCACTGTCCCCGAGGTTGAGTGCTAGGCTGTGCAGGAGCCGCAGAGCGAGATCGGGTTACCACACAGGCCATCTCATCCTGTTGGCACCTCCCAACCCATTCCCGATTCTCACCATCCACGTCGGCCGCCCTCTCGGCAACGACTAAGGGTGGAGTCCCGGAAGTGGGCACCGCAAAGTCGTTGCCGAGAAGAAGGTCGACGCCCTCAACTGGCAAACACTCAACGATCCCTACATCCAGCTCCCTGCACACCTCTCCCACTCTCAACTCCAACCTCACAAGTGGGTATGACCTCGTAGCATTTATACCCTGCACCACAACAACTCTGGCCGCATTTATCGGTTTCCCTGTGAAGTTCCTCAACAAAGTTTGCGAAGCCCCCGTATCCCTCAACAAGTCAACCCTCCGTAGTTCACTCCCCCAGCTCACAAACCCGTGTCCCCGATGGCTACAGAAAGTGTCCCGGACAGGTGTCGAGCCTTCCGTACGCTTCTTTACCGCGTGTGCCTCAGCTGCTGACAACCTACCCCGGGCAGTTGCTGCAGCCTTCAGAGACACACCGATACTGTGAACCAATGACACCGGCTTAGCGGGAGTGTTACTAGGGCACTCACGTGAATAATGGCCTAGCGTCTGACATTTGTAACATTTCACATCCCCAATGGGCTTCTTCCCTTGTGCGGGCGAAGAAGGGGCCTGACCTTTAGTAAACGGGAGAGGCTTGTGTTTGTAGGTGTTATTAGGTGCAATGCTTTTAGTGTGGTTATGTGTGTCATAGGATTTGTTATTATTATATTTGGGTGGGGTATAGCGCCCCTTCTGCCCTGACTCAGCCCTCTGAGCGGCACCGCAACCACGAATCAATGATAATCTGAGGTCTGCCATCTTGGCAGCCTTCTCTACTGTCTTGGGACATTTTTCCTTAATGTTCAGCGTTAGATCGGTTCCAGTACATTTGTAAAACTGTTCCAGATAGAAAAGTTGCTTAATTTCCTCAGCCGACTCTGCGTGCTCGGACCGAAACCAGTTATTACATGCATCTGTTAAGTCCCGTGCGTGCTCCATACAAAACTGACGTCGCTCTTCTTATTCACGCCACGGAACTTCAATCTATAAGTTTCGGGTTGCAGTTCGTAGGCCCGGAGCACAGCCTCCTTCACCAGTCCATACACGACACTCTCGTCCAGTGACAGTGCATCGTAGGCTTTCAACCCCTTACCCACTAGACGTGATGAAACTAATGCTGCCCATTTAACCTCCGGCCAGTCATACTCACGACACTTCTTTTCGAAACGAGCAAAAAACTCAGTCACTGCTGTCTCATCAAATGCGGGTACTAACTTAATTAAATGCGAAAGTGAGTCTGTAACCCGGTGCCCACCACCGAGATGACGCCCCGTGGTCTCTACTCTAGACTTCTCGACATCCATTTCAGCCTGGTACCTGGTTGCATCCTGATTGGCTTGGATTCTAGCAACCTCTATGCGTTCTATACTAGCCTGTTGTATCTGAGTCTCCTGCAGCTTAAACTTAGCTAGTTCTAGCTGAAATAACATCTCAGGAGACAGGCCTGGGGGGGGAGAGCACAAAATGGGGGATCCACACCGCGACGTGTTTACGGGTAAGCCAGCTTGCCATTGAGAACCCTCCTGCTGCATCGTGCTAAGACTCGCTGGCTGAGGGCCCAGCTCAGGGGTAGAGTGGAATGGAGGCTTGGAGGGAACCCCCCAAGACCCCACTCCACCCACCGCCCCATCGCCATCACCCAACAAACATGCCACCAAATTCTTCTTGGGCCAACTGTCAGGACAGTCCCGCCCCCAAAACCGTGGCTAAACAGCGAAGACCGTAACAATCAATAGCTTGCAGGCGCTGTTCGGTCAAAGGTGTCTGCAAAAATGCCCGGGCATCCCTCTCTCCACTTATAACACTCCCCTCCCTAAATATCTGCTGTACTTGCTGGTCACTAGGCTGTACCGTGTTATCCTCCCCCGTAAATGATGAGTCATTAGACATAGTGCTGGTTATACAATTGCTGTTCATAAACAAAAAAAAGTGCTTATTACTAATTGCAGTCTCGACTCACAAAATGTTAAAGATGCTTGAATGACTCTACTCTAGACACCTAACGAAACAATCTGCAAGTCCACCAATACAATAATGACACAATAAAAATTCCTCCAATATGCAAGAAAATTCTAGCCAGCTCTACTAGGTAGCATAGAATAGTTCTCCAAAAAACATGTGATAGGATACTACTGAATCCTGGCAAGGTCGCCATTTTGTTACGGCTGGATCGGCAATACTTATTCGGGATTCTTGATCGTAGGACAGAAATGGCTTAAGTGACAACGACACGCTCGATTCCAGTCCCAAATACTATATGCTCCAGACAACAAAAGCACCAACGCCCTACAGAGTTATCGTCTACGGTAACGAGGTACCTTAACTCGGCGAAAGTGTACAACAGGGGTAGGCTATGAGGCTAAACTCCCTCAGACATTTATAGGTTACGTTATTACTAATGAAATGCAATACTCAAGAAACTACGTTAATATTAAGCCTCTAATAATGTAGAATAGAAGCAGGCTAAAGGTATGACAGTGAAATGCTAAATGACAAATGTACACGCCTACTTGAAAGCGCGTGCACTACACTAACTGTCCCCTACTAACATGCACTAGCATGTAGCATACAAGATGTTCATGATCCAGTAGATACCTAATAATACACATGGGAGGAACATAAACAGTAGTCACTTATTATAATAATGAATCTATACTTGGAATAACTAAAAGGTTGCAGGCAACAGTACTGCGCCGGTAGCCTACTACCGCATAGGCTACTTCGCTTCTCTCACTCTGTCTCCCCTCCGAGTCCGTATGCGCCCTACGCAACAGAACTCCGGACACAGCAGCAAAACGACAGTGCAGTTAATTGATACATGAAAGTATTAATAGTGTTGTCTTGTGTGTGAGTAATGTGTATTGTAAAGTGTTATAGATATATACTTAAAGAGAGCTGCAATGCATAGTAAAATAAAGATATATCCCACTCATCATCCCCATGTGTTCTAGCTAGCAGGCCAAGTCACAGGAACAACGAGTCCCAGCACCGAAAGCGAGAACCCAGGAGAAGACTGTAGAGAACACAAGGACAGATAAATTACGTTACTCTACTATACCGGCACTAACGAGCGAGCTGTAGTCTCGGGTGCTACACTCGCTCCTGGCTCGGTATGCAAATCAAGGCTAAGTCCTCGTCCCTCTACAGACAACTCCTGGGCATGGTCGGGCTCTTACACATGGCACCAGTCTAGTCACAAATGGGATGATGAGCAGGGCATATAACTCGTGAACATGTAGAACGTTCACCAACTATCCTCATCAAGAAGATCGCTGTTCACATTAACCCCTTAAATCTAATACATGTAAATATATGCTTGTCCTAAGAGTAATACGAGAGGTGAGTGCTGAAACTCCTTTAGGACCTCAAGGGAAGGTTATGCATTTAAATGAGAGAAGAATGAAATGAGAGAGTAATGTCGTCAGAGAGAAAGAGTGCAACCGTGAGAAGTGGGGAGAGAGAGCAAGGGATGTTAGAATCTCAAGGTTCTAGGCAACCTAGTCCAGGAACACACAGCCAACCTCCAGGCAGTGTGCTGTACGACAACATGGGCCCAGCCCAGGCAGGCAACAATGGACTACCAACCCTATCGCGCCTAGCTATAAGGGCAAGGCTGCCAACCAGTCCATACGTCTGGCAACCACCCGGCCGGCAGCGCGGCGTGTTGCTACCCTCTTGCTCTGAAGCCCAACTCACTCTCTCTCTCTGAATTCCCATTATCCTATCTATCAACTTCTCTATTGATACTACATATTAAATGGAAGGTCTCGACATGGCTTAAAACAAAACCCACCACTGGTTAGCACATGACGAGACCTTTGCAGAGATACAAAGAACATAGTTATAAGTTGTCACACTCAATATACATAGCGGCTGACGGTAGCCAGATCACGGGCGGTACAGTGGAGTACCAAGGAGTACAATCAGGTTGCGTTGCCCAGCACTGGGGTGCGTCACACTAGATATTTACGTTACGTTGTGCTAATTAACAAAGATGATGTAGTGACTATATGGAGCATGAGATGAAAAGTGAAGCAAAAACACCTGGTGAAGTAACTAGGAAAAGAAGGCTTAGCGTGTGTAGCTGGGACGGAGGTTGGTTGGAGAGTGAGCGAGCGAGCGCGTTATGTTTGTCTCTGTCGTGACATACCGCGCACGTGCATAACATATGATAAATGTATCCCATCTTCTTTACAATGAGATACTTATGAACATTCTTAAATAATGCAAATATATATATATATATGGGAATTATAATCCTACAATACTTTCCCAAATACAACTATAGAATAATATTATTCTACCCAATCATGGAACGTTCGACCAAGGTTATGGAAGCGTTCAACTTAAGACTACGGAACGATACGTAACGCTACATCAACCCAGATTACGTAACATCGAGACTGTTCATACTAGTTTGAGTACACTAAGTATGGACAGGCCACACATATATTACGATCCCTGCGAGGTGGCCAGGACTTAATCCTAGTAGAGATAGCAACCCTAAGCAAAGTAGAAGGATAGGATAGCAAACATGAAGGCTCTTTCCCCACCCTCCACTCCCTCCGGCAATTTACCGTACGCAAAAATAGTTAGAAGTGAATAACCTTGCAGGGCTTGGAAATCGCCTGAAGGAATTTATAGAATAGTTAGAAATAGTAAGTTATTGTAAGGCATACCTTCACCTTTTGTTTTCTGTTCTTTTCAACTGAAAACAGAGTTAGTTTCTGCCATGTTCTCTTGTCAGTAATAATTTTCTATTCCAGATCAACTTCTCTGTGGTATGAGTCTAACCTTTTTGTTTAAGTGCGTATAGTGAGTTACTGTCTATAGCTTCATCAGGGAGGTTATTTCACTCACCAATTATGCTGGGGGTGAAGACATAATTTGTTTAGTTGTGTTTACAGTAGGTTCGCTTTCCTGCCTATTAGTTTTTATTTGTTTCCTCTTTTGGAACTCTTTGCTATCTTTGAGAGAGAGAAAGAGAGAGTGAGAGAGAGAGAGAGAGAGAGAGAGAGAGACAGAGTCTTTCAAAACAGCCATCACCAAATGCGCTGTTTACTCCTTCCGTGATTAACCAGCGTGAAACTAATCAGCTAAGTGTAATATCAGGACAGAAGATAGAGTGGGTGAAAGTGGCTGGGATGTAATGAGTGTGAAGGGGACAAAATGTGGAAAGCAATTTTTTTTGAGTAGGCGTAAATGAAAAAGGTAAACAGTTGTGAGTGAATGATTACTATAATAGTGAGTTATATAGAGTTACATAGAAACACAGACTGCATATATATATATATATATATATTGTCACTTCCACCAGATATTTAAGCTGTAAGTGTTTGTTTAACTTGTACTTAGCCTAGTCGGGGAGGCCTGCCTTTCTTTCTTTGCTTCCCTTCTTTCTTCTGTTACCACGAGTGGTGAGGTGGTGCCGATCAAGATCCATATACACCTATATTGATCTTGGTGCCGATGTTAACCTACCATACCGGGCAACATTGTTTTATTGCCACGAGAGTGATTAAATAATTATTTAGTTTGTTTAGCCTTGTTTTCGTTTACATAAGTTTACACAATGTTGTCTTATGTTTTATTGATTGCTC
Source organism: Paralithodes platypus (assembly GCA_032716605.1). NCBI lineage: Eukaryota > Metazoa > Arthropoda > Malacostraca > Decapoda > Lithodidae > Paralithodes > Paralithodes platypus. The sequence continues at coordinate 20,627,413 of CM064574.1, forward strand.
CTGTGTTGCTAGTGAGAGCATAGGAGCTTAGTTCTATTATGTAGTCTGGCGGTGTTTGGGCTCCCCTCCTCCTTCCCTTGCGACTTGCGAGGGCCTGGTACCCTGTCGCCGCATGACTCACTTCAGTCCCTGATCTTGTAGAGAAAACATGTGCTTCTCCGTGTTGGTCAAGCTTGCTTTCTAACTCCCTAAATACCGCACATATAAATGTTGTTCCTTATTGGATAGTAGTAGGGTCACCTTGAGCATAAAAGTTTTGTTTTAATATTAATATTTAGCATTCTAGAGTATATTTCGTTTATCTTAGGAAATTTCCTGCATTCTTTTCCCTGGCAATCTAGATTATAAGCTTCACCCCTTTCTTCTTCCATTTCGTTGCCTTTATTCTACTGCATTGCTTATTATTACTCTATGTATTTATGCTTTATTATTGAAGTTGGTATTCACAGTGGTTTGGTGGTTTGCTCTTGGTAGCCTGCCCCCAACCTACTGGAATACCAACTATTTTGTTTCATGTGTCAGGATAGTGCATTAGAGTTTACCCCTGTTTTTGCTTCATATTATTCCAAATTCCTAAGCGATTGGGCATACTATGAAAAGTCTGGGAGTCTAGCAGTGTTATGTTTTGGCATTTATGTGCAGTCTAGAATAGCCTTAGAAGTACTCTTGAAATACTAAACGCACTATCAACCAGACTCGGGGACAGTAGCTATTTTTGTGTCTCCTTGGATTACTGCTTTAACCTCTGAACTGCGCATGGGGGTAATTAGAAACGTCTGCCTGTGCGCATGTATTTGAGCTGTTTCCATCACTAAAATATTCATTTTACCATAAATAGCATTAATACTTATCCATATGCGCCTATTATAGGTTGATTATAAAGGTATTAACCTGTTACAGCAATAAAACGAGTGAAAACAGCATTTGGATGGTCAAAATTGGCGATACAGGGCGGGAGTTGCATAATGTATGGGTGAGGCAACCTGCTTTCCCGCCAATTTCCCCCAAGGCCACTGAGACACTGTCGATCGATACTCTCTCTCTCTCTCTTGCACTCGCTTGCTAACAGTGATGACAATGCCCTGCTTGCAACTCGCTAATGTTAGCACGAAAATATACCTCAGAATAAGGGAATAACAGGGAAAATAGGTGATAACTGAAGGAGGGGAGGAAAGTGGGGAAGGAGGGGAGGTAGAGGACTGATATTTTGTACGGCCCAAGGGCAAAACAATTTTTTTTTTTTTTCGATGTTTAATATTGATTTTTGTTTTCTCTGACTCTTAACCCGTCCAGCCCCAGCGACGCGTCTGACGCGTCGGCGATGTATGTAACGCACAGCCCCAGAGACGCGCCTGACGCGTCACCCTAATTGCGCCGACCGTAACCTCAGGTATAGCCACTCAAGAGGGCTCAGATTTGTATGGGAACTGTGTACGTATCCCACGCAACCGTGCCGATGGTTGAAAACTCTCAAAGTCCACGTGCGTGCGCGCGAGCGCGCAATAACCTGGTTTTTGGGGATAATTGCCTTCAATTTTTTACTCTTGTAAAATCCGTTTTCGGGGGCTCTGTAGGACCATTTTTTAAGCTTTTTGAGCGGTTTTTCGTGGTTTTTCCTTCATTCCTAACCCATTCGCTATTGTTTCTGGAATAAAACCATTTTTTGAAAACCGGCCGGGTTCTGGTGCGCAAACATTACAAAACTAGCCGGGGCTCCACGGGTTAAGAGTCTTCCCACAGTCCGCCGGGGGAACTCTTAAGAGTCTTCCTGCAGTTCCCGGGTTAATAGAGCAAAGAGGAAGATAACCCCTTTTCCTAGATAATCTGTGTGTCTTGGTGTTTGAGTCAGATATTAAGAGTGTGTCTGTTGCAGGGTAGTGCATTATGGTGAGCAGTATTGGGTGCAGGTCTACAGCATTGTTTGTCTTTTTTCTACAGCGTTTCCTTTTTACCAGTGCTGTGGGCTTGGCTATTAGAGCATCTGCTTTCCCCGGGCTCCCCTCGTAGCAGTGGCGAACTCAGGCCAGGATAGTGTGATAGTATAGAGTTCTTGGTGGTGTGAAGTAATTATATTTAGATTGTTATTAATTTTTCTTGCAGTTGAAAGTCTACGGACGTAGTACTCTTATTTCATTAACCCGTGTCCACAACTATTGCTAAGATGTCGCATGATGATTACATTCCTGTTCATATTGTGGGGAAGGAGGACGTTTGGCAGTTTATTATAACCCAACCTAGTCAGGAAGAGGTTGCTAGCAGGAGTAGTGATGAATTAAGACGTGTGTTGGAGGTGTATGGTTGGAGGTGCAGTGGTATGGCTAAGGCAGAGTTAGTTCAAGAGGTTTGTAAGTTAGTTACACAACTTAATGGTCTTCAGGAAGCTAGTACTCGTGTTGTGGATGATGGCACCATCCAGCATGTGCCCCAGCATCCTATCAGTCAAGCTAGCTACCATTCTACTGGGGACCGGAGTGGAGTAACAACTCCAGAGCTAGGTGATACTGTATTTAGGCAGTCTCCTACTATTACCACAGCATCTGCCACCATGCCTACACCGTCAGCATGTAACCCTATCAGTATGGCCCCTTCATTGTCACAGGGCTATGTTTATGCCCCTATGGCCAGTTCATTTGTTTCGAGTTATGCTAGCAATCCCCAGTAGGCCTATCCTCCTTCTCCCCATGTGTCGTGGGCCACATCCCAGCACTTCACTGCCACTCATATGGTGGGTGCTCAGCACAATGTTCCCCCTTTCGCCCAGTTTCCTCCTATAACCCCGGTAGGGTCACGAAGGAGTCCAGAGGTCGAGATTCAGTTAAAGAGAATGGAGTTGGAACAGAGAGAGAGAGATAGAGAGCGAGAAGAGAGGATTAAGTTGAGAGAGATGGAAGATAGACAGAGAGATCGAGTTGAGGAAGATGGAGATGGAAGAGAGACAGAGAGAGATATAGGGAGACAGATTTGGAGAAGACGAAGTTGGAAACTAGTGGGCAAAGACGACGAGGGAATAGTGCTGGGCATGCATCTAAGGAAGAGACAGAAGAGGTGCTGTTGTCTCGACGGCTGAAACTTGTGCAGGCCTTCAGTGAACTCAGGTCACAGAGTGGTTCTTGCATTTTGAGAAGGCCCACGAGTATCAGTGGCCGAGGCAACGCTGGGCAGTGTTGGTGTCTAATGTCTTGAAAAGCAAGACTCTTGATGCATACGATCGCCTAGAAGTGTAGAAGCTAGAGTATCTATCTATCTATCTATTGCCTGACGCCGTGATCCCCGAAGGCGTGGCCACGAACGAACCGCCCCCATGCACCTCTGTCCCCAGTCAGTCGACGCCCCTCCCCCCAACCAGCACCGCCTTCATTCATGTACTTCCTCACTCCCTCCTTCCACCTCTCATTCGGTCTACCTCTCTCTCTCTGTCCCTCCTCCTCGCTCTCGTACACCCTCTTAGTCATTCTCTCGCTTTCCATACGTTCCATATGGCCGAACCATCTCAAGTTGTTCCTTTTCACACTTTCCAGCACATCTACCTCCACACCACACCTCCTTCTTACTTCCTCATTAGTTTGTCTATCCCTCTATGTAACTCCGCACACACTCCTTAAGTAATTCATTTCCACTGCTCTCACTCTTGGTCTGAGTCTCTCAACCAACGTCCATGCTCCGCTTCCGTAAGTCAGTGTCGGGATTACCATACTGTCATGCAAGGACTTCTTCACTTCCATACTGACCACCCTATTTCTTGTTACTGCTTTTAGTGTTCCTACAACCCTCTTCCCCTGTTGTACCTAGAAGGGGCATTAGACCTGTTGTTGCTTGATTTCCTTGCTTGATTTCCTACCCTCTCCCGCACTTCTTCATCCATAGTCCCATCTTTACTCAACACACTGCCCAGATACTTAAAAGAGTTGACGATCTCCATAGCCTGACCGTTCAGCTTCACCTCACACTCTGTGACTTCACCCCTTTCGAAGACCATAACCTTGCTCTTCCCCACATTTACCTTCAAATTCCGTTTTTCGCACACTGTTCCAAACTCATTTACCAGACCCTGCAACTCCCATTCATTATCACTCATCAGAAGTGTATCATCCGCAAACAGCACTATAGGTAGCTTCCACTCAATTCCCTCCCTTTTCAGCGATACACCAACATCCACTGCTCTTGATAGTATTTCTTTCATGACTCCATCCATATATACGGTAAACAACCACGGGGACATCACACACCCCTGTTTCAAACCAACATTCAGGTCAAAGAACTCGCTCTGCTCACTCTCCACACGTACTGCCGCCTTTGCACCCTCATATGCTCTTCACTGCTTTCAGCAACTTGCCCTCTACTCCGTATATTCTAAGTACTTTCCACAAACCTTTTCTATCCACTCTGTCATAGGCCTTCTCCAAGTCCATAAAGCCAACATACACCTTTTGTTTCTTCTCCAGATATTTCTCCACAACACAATTCAGGGTAAAAATCTGATCTACACATCCTCTTCCCTTCCTAAAACCTCCCTGCTCGTCGCCTATCCATTTCTCCGTTCTCACTCTCACTCTCTCAATCACTACCCTACTGTATACCTTCCCTACTACGCTTAGAAGACATATTCCTTGGTGGTTACCACACACTCCTCTTTCCCCTTTGCCCTTATATAGGGGGACTATTATGCCAGTCTTCCAGTCATGGGTGCACTCCCCTTCTCCCATGCTAGTTTGCACATTTTCCATACCCATTCTATCACTATCTCACCACCATACCTCAACATTTCCCCACACACTCCATCTGTTCCTGGTGCTTTCCCCAACTTCACTCTTTACATGGCTTCCCACACTTCTGACGTCCTGATCCCCACCTCCTCCTCCACTACTCTTCTTCTCCCTCCCATACCATATCCAGCTATGTGTGCTGGCTAGAGTATGATGTACTTAACCCTTATTTAGCGGGTGGTAAGGTATTTTACACTGTACCGCTCAGCGGGCATAATCCCGAAATATTCGCTCAATTTCACTCGCCCTAGTGCCGTTACTATGGCTCCAATGCGAACGAAACGATCATTTTTGGAAAGAGCAACTCTTTGTCTCCCCATATAAGTCTATGAATGGATGTTATGAATGAGTCTGGAGGGTGGGAAGAGGTGAGGAAGAGGAGGTACTTTTTGGTCTATTTCCCGGGCGCGTTCGGTTGCGTTCGCTTTGGCCTGACTTCGGCCTCTCGCGCGTCTACTATTCCTTCGGTAATCGGTCTTATTTTTCTCTTATTTCTCCTTATTTCTGTATTCTCTCTCTCTCTCTCTCTCTCTCTCTCTCTCTCTCTCTCTCTCTCTCTCTCTCTCTCTCTTTCTTTCTTTCTCTCTCCCTTTCTCTCTTCCTCATCCGTATATGTATTTCTCATTATTATTTTCTCTAACTAATCCCTCTATTTCATTTATTTGCTTGTAATATTTCTGTATTATTATATCTTTTTCATTCTTTCTTCAGTTCAGTTTCTGTATTCTCTCTATACGGTGGGAATGGTATTTCGTATGAGGGATGTGCAGCACAAATATTCAATCTTTCGTTGTTTGGTTGTTTGTATTACCGTAAGAAATTTACTGAACGCCTGCAAATAATACGCTATAAAATGCTTGCAATCAAACTCTCAAGCAATTTCAAGGTCACATGCAATTATAAATGTAGGCAATAGGTAAACCCAGAGAGGAAGAGACAAGAGAGAGAGAGTGTCGTGATAATATAACAATGTTACATAATTATGTATCATATATATATGAAAAAATAATATATACGGTAGGCCTACATCTGTTCCGCACAATCATATAATGCCAAGCACAAATATTCAATCTTTCATTGTTTGTATTACCATAAGAAATTTACTGAACGCCTGCAAATAATACGCTATAAAATGCTTGCAATCTCTCTATTTTCTCTAATCTCTCCCACTCCTCCTGTCTCTCTCTCTCTCTCTCTCTCTGGCTCTGTCGCTTTCCCTCTTCCTCATCCGTATTATGTATTTCTCATTATTATTTTCTCTAACTAATCCCTCTATTTCATTTATTTGCTTGTAATATTTCTGTATTATTATATCTTTTTCACTCTTTCTTCAGTTCAGTTTCTGCATTCTCTCTCTCTCTCTGTTTCGCTTGCTTTGCAGGAATTTAGTTTTTGTTTTATATATAATATATAATAATTTACTTATCATTACTTACTATATAGTATAAACAATAGTAGGTAGCCAACTTACCATAATACCGATACACCAAACCGATCCGCATGCAGGTTTGTTTATCACCTGTTTACTAAAGTGCCACCATTATCGATTTTCTTGGAGCCGACTCGAGCGGGAGGGTTACCAATTGAAGTTAAATCCGCTAGCATATATTGTTAGATGTAAGACATGATAAATACCACTAGAAATATGAATTGGCAAAATCCATATAATATCACTTCGAAATTGTTCTGAAATTTCAAAACAAAACCGCTAGTGTAAGTCATTGCTGCTAGATCGAAGTAAAGGTCTCTAGATCTAGCAGAAGTTGCTATACGTATTGGCAGTACTGCACACTCATTCATTTCATTCATTCATTTTCTATTGAGCTCGTCCTGGAATCTTTACGACTCTGAATCTTACGATTGCCGACGGTGATACGTTGTTGACATTGTTGTTGATGTTCCAGTGGAGGGATGAACAAAATATTGTCCTTGTCCAATAATAGCTATTTCATAGTCCCACAGGACTTATTTTGATATATTTATCAAATTTATTGAATGCCTGAAAATAATACGCTATAAAATGCTTGCAATCAAACTTTCAAGCAATTACAAGGTCACATGCAATTATAAAAAGGTATATTGTAGACCACAATCTACGCCAAGCTTCGTTGTTGCTTGTATTATCGTGAGAAATGTACCATACACCCTGGTTATCGTGAGAAATTTACCGAACGCCTGCAAATAATACGCTATAAAATGCTTGCAATCAAACTCTCAAGCAATTTCAATGTCACATGCAGTATAGGTAGACCCAGAGATGAAGAGACAGACAGAGAGAGAGGGGATGTCAAAAACATCTGCTAGGTGTGATTTCCCCTGGGAGGGAAGAGATTAGTTAGGGGCGTGCCCTGGCCTACATCAGACAAAGAGAGTACAAAAGAGTACAAACAAAGAGAGTGAGACAGAGAGAGAGAGAGAGAGAGTCGTGATAATATAAAAATGTTACACATGTATCATATATATGAAAACATAATATATACGGAAGGTCTACATCTGTTCTCCACAATCATATAATGCCAAGCACAAATATTCAATCTTTCGTTGTTTGTATTACCGTAAATTTACCGAACGCCTGCAAATAATACGCTATAAAATGCAAAGGAATTTTCTTGTAGAGTGGCAATTTTGAGGACGTAATGTGCTCTGAGAGAGAGCGGAGCGGTGATTAGGAGCATATATTACCTCAGACCGCTCGCCACACAGGGAATTATATAAGGAAATTACCGTATTTTAGGGTTTTTCACTCGTGTTTTACGATCGTTGAAAGACAACCAGTGATCGTAAAAGGATGGTTCGGGTGTCATTGGAAAGCTCAATTTACGCACTTTCAGGATACATACTTGTATTACGCTCTGGGTCTTGTTTATGCATGAAAAAGAGCACGGAACAACCCCATTTAGGGTAAAAAAAAAAACCCGCTGGGCGGCACAGTGAAATATACTCCACCAGCCGCTCGTAAGGTGATAAAATGCTTGCAATCACATTTTCAAGCAATTATAAAATATAAATTGTACTTACCAACACCCACACCAGTATGTTCTTCGTCAGGAACGTCTCCAATTTGCTCAAGGGTCTGTACAATATCAACCACAACATCCACCCCACGCAAATTATGCTTGGGGTGAAAGCCTATGATCGGGTTATTTTCGTCTTCAGAGTCATCCACACTACCAAAACTCTCACCCAGACCTTCGACGGTTTCATCCAACAACTTATTAGAAAGTTATGAAGAGGTCAGCATGATATCTAGTTCCTGGGTGGTAAGCCGGGCGTGGTTAGTAGGGTGGCGCGACGCACTAGGGATGGCGGCCACCGAATCGAACACGGGCAAATCTTGACCTTCCATTATGGCTGCTTGAGGGTCACTTAGTCACGGTCACACAGTGGGGATGTGTGGGTGGGCCCTTGTAGTACACCGCCTGACCACCAAGTTTCGCTTTCCACCTAAATTAGGGCGGGAATACGCCCACGGACTTAAGTCCGACCCCGCCATTTAGTCCAATTTTCTCGTATCGGACTTAAGTCCGACCCCGCTAAATAAGGGTTAAAGAGGCTGTGTTAGAAGCCTACGAGCTGCACCCTGAGGCTTAAAGGTTGGCTTTCAGGGGGGCTCGGAAGTGGCAGGGGGACTCGCATGTGGAATGTGCCAGGTACCTGCGCGATACTCTAGCTAAGTGGCTGCATTCAGAGTCAGCTGGTACTTTTGAGGCGGCGTGTGAGGTTTGGCTGATGGAGCAGTTTACCAGTATAGTTGAAAAGGACATTGGGGCAAAATTAAAAGTATGCAGTTTAAATCAATAAGGGAAGCAGCAGTTTGGGCTGATGACTTTGCACTAGCCCAGCGTGGCAGTGGCAAGGGGAGCATTGGTGACAGGAGAGACCAACCTGTGCACCAAGCAGCCACAATATCAGCTCGCCCATCATCACCCAATGGTACTACAAATAAAACACATTATAACAAGGCTGACAACCAGCGAGCTTCTACGGAAGTGCGATGTTACTTTTGCAAACAAGTGCGTCATATTAAACCTCAGTGTACTAAGTGGAAGGCTACCCAGGGACCCAAGGCTGTCCAGTTGGTGGCGACACTAGGGGAGGTGCCTGTGAAAGGCAAGCCAGGTACTGGTGAGTCTGGGGGGCAGTGTAGGCCAGCGCGAAGCAGGGTTGTAAGCACTTTGCCGCCCCAGATGGTAGCACCACCTGAGCATAACCAGACTTCCCCTGAGTGGTGTCGGCCATTCATACATGATGGATCAGTATGGATCGGGGAGCAGACGTACCCTGTCAAGGTGTTTAGGGATACTGGTGCGCAGCAATCCATGTGTCACAACCTGATAGAGGGACCTATTAGCACCGGAGAGCTTGTTATTTGCATGGGAATCAACAGTGGGCAATGCTGTGATTTATTCGCGGTGACCCTAGAGGGCCCATTGTTGACCACCATGGGTAAGGTGGCCATGGTGGACACTCTGCCAGTTGAGTGGGTGGACTTTTTGCTCGTGACTGACTTGGCAGGGGATGTAGTTTTCCCGCCTCCTATAGTCGTCGCTCCCTACTGGTGGTTGTTTGAAGGAAGATAACATGGACTCTATCTACCCTGTGTGTGCAGTGACCAGATCAATGGCACAAGTGGCACAACAGGAGGAGTATTTAGTGGGTGCGGGGGCCAATAGCCATGAGTGCGGGCCATCCCATGATGCACCACTAGATGACACTGGCTCGGAGGCAGCTGTGGGCGTGGCTGACCCCAGTGAGGCTACCGAGACTAGTAGAGGTGACCTAGTGCCGGACGAGGAGTCTGACATAGTGCCGCCAACTCAACCTTCTGCTATTTTTGAGAGGTCAGAGGTGTGGGGAGGTCACGGCGGAGTGGTCTTGCCACTGGACTGGTAATCCAATGGACCCGGGTTTGAATCCCAATATGTCAATGGGAAGATTTTATTGGGATGGAATTTGTGCTGTACCCATAGCTGGGCAGTATTTAAATACATTTGTATTTAAATACATTTGTGTATTTAAAACTGTATTTATAGGCTAAATACAGTGGTTTTCATGTATTTAAATACAGTATTTAAATACAATGTTTTTAAATACTCAAAATATAAGAATGTAAATTCTCTTTATACAGGTTATTTTGCCCATAAATCCAACCAACTATCTGGCAACCCTGAACAATGAACACGTGGTGTGAGTCAGGAGTTCAGTTAACTTCCATCAGGCATCAGTTGTGTGCCACCCTTCATTGCACATGGTTCATATTTTTGTTGTGTGCAGGTCATGGCTTCAACAAGCAAATCGCGTGAATCAAACAGTGAGATGTCTACAGATGACAATTTAGTGCACCCTGTTTGATGGAAAATACTTTAAAATTAAATCAAAAGACGGTTCCAAGGTGACATGCACCTGCTTGCTAATAGGGAATATATAATCGGAAATTATCCTTTACTAAGCATTATATTTTGTTCATCATGAATTACTGAATACATATTATGTTAAAATATTTATGTATTTAACGTGTATTTACAAATGTATTTAAATACAATTGATGTATTTAGTATTTAGTATTTAAATACATTCGAAAAATGTATTTAGTATTTAGTATTTAAATACATTTCTCCCATGTATTTAGTATTTAGTATTTAAATACATTCAATGTATTTAGTGCCCAGCTCTGGCTGTACCTAGTATCAGTGCATTACCACAGCACACCGAAATGACGAAAAAATACCCTCATTGTTCCCCGATTAAAATTGCATTGTATGAATATTCCCATATTCAAAAATATTCTACAGGGGGGCAATGCCTAGTGTGTTAATTGCTCAATAGGTGGCGTTCTGAGAGTGAGGGTCGAGTGTGGGGATGAGACTGTGAAGTGCAGAGGCGAAGCGGCTTCAGAGATGGGATTGCTTCGAGCCGGGGTGCTTCGCATGTTTCACTCCCTAGACGGGAACAAGACCTCATGGGCCTCACCGTGTTCAGCGGTAGAGTGTAAAGGATCTTAGCCTATGCCAGAGAGGGAGTAGTTGGAACATAAAAAAAAAAAAAAAAAAAAAAAAAAAAAAACTTGGCGGAGATACCTAGAGACAAATTGAGCAAGTTGCAGCAAGAGGACCCTAGTCTGGGCCTCCTTTTTAAGAAGGTTGGCACGACTGGTGGGAAGAACGGTCCAGAGAAATTTATTGTAAAAGGGACATTGTTGTATCGGCAGTGGACGCCGGATAAGGGCTCAGGCATGGGGCAGGAGCAATTAGTGGTGCCTGCTCAGTTCAGGGAAGAGCTGGTTAGGCTAGCGCATGAGGCACCACTGGCGGGGCATTTAGGGGTGCGTAAGACTACTGAAAGGCCGCGTTTTCATTTATGGTGGCATAATATGCATGCATCGGTGGCTACTTTTTTTATGTCATGTCATGTTTGTCAGGTAGTTGGAAAACCCAACCAAGGAATACCCGTAGCACCTTTGATCCCTATACCTACAGTTGAACCGCCATTTACTTGTGTCATAATTGACATGGTCAGTCCCTTACCACCCACCAGTGCGGGATAAAAATACTTGCTTACTTTGATGGATGCCACAACTAGATACCTGGAGGCTTTTCCAGTCAGCAGCATGAACGCGAAGGTTGTTCTCAAACACCTTCTGCATTTCTTCACTAGATTTGGTTTGCCATGTCAAATCCAGTCTGACAGAGGGGCTAATTTTACATCAAATCTCTTTAAGCAAACCCTCTCAGAGTTAAGTATAAAGCATGTGCTGTCAAGCGCGTACCATGCACAATCACAGGGAGCCCTTGAGCGTTTTCACCAGACCTTGAAGAGTATGCTGCGTAAATTTTGCTTGCAGCATGAGAGGGATTGGGACACCGCTTCACCTTTTGCTCTTTTTGCTATTCGTGATGTCCCTTCGGAGTCCTTGGGATTCTCGCCCAATTCCCTTGTGTTTGGTCATCGTGTTATAGGGCCCCTGGTTTGGTGAAAGATGCTTGGGAGAGTGATGCGGCAGGGGGCTCTATGCCTCTGCTCGAGTATGTGCAGAAGACTCGGGAGAGGTTTCAGACTGCCCTGCAGCAAGCTAAGGAGCATCTAGTGGCAGCACAAAGCAAGATGAAATACCATTATGATAACCAGGCTAAATCTAGGGCGTTCAAGGTGGGCGACGAGGTTCTGGCACTGTTGCCAGTTCAGGGTCGACCCTTAGCACCTAAGTTTTGTGGTCCATACAAGGTCGTTAAGCAGATTGGTGAGGTTGACTATGTAATAGACACGCCCGACTCTCGCAAAGCCTCCCAATTCTGCCATATTAATATGTTAAAGCACTACCATAGACCGACTACATCTGGCCGTGGCGCTGACGGAGGTGATGCTGCGCAGGCAGGTGTAGCCGCAAGGAATGCGGGGGTGCTCATGTCTGGTATCGGAGGGGAAGCCTTTGTTCATATGAATTGTAGGAGTGACTGCACAGGTGGCACAGATTGTCCCTCTCATGACCTGGCTGTAGTAGGGACGGAGGAGGAGAAGGAGGTTGACTATTTAGAAGCTGCGGTCCTGGCTGGGTTGTGGGAGGGCAATGGGTATGTAGCTCTTAGCGACAAGTTGCAGCATCTTGGTCCTAAGCAACAAGATGAGTTGTTTTATAGGCTGTGGCAGTACTCCAGTGTGTTTGGTGATTCTCCAAATCTGACATCCTGGGCGATGCACGACATAGAGGTTGGAGACAGTAAACCGCTTAAGTTGGCCCCCTACCGTATAAATCCTGCTCGGCAGCCTGCCTTAAAAGCAGAGCTGGACTACATGTTGGAGAAGGGTCTGGTGAAGAAGGGATATAGTGAGTTGTCTTCGCCAGTGACTTCACAACCTAAACCGAATGGCAAGATCCGCTTTTGTGTTGATTTCAGGAGGGTCAATGCATTATCCCAGACAGATGCCTATATAATACCTAGAGTTGACGACTCCGTAGACCGCATCGGGGCTGCCACGTTTATCACTAAGGTGGATTTAGTGAAAGGTTATTGGCAGGTCCTGTTGACTGAGAGAGCCAAGAAAATTGCTAGTTTTGTGGTGGACGGGGCAGTCTACCAGTGTCAGGTGATGCCCTACGGGCTCAAGAACGCCCCGGCTACATTTCAGCGATTGATGAACCGGGTTGTAGATGATATCCCTAATTGTGTACTCTATATTGATGACGTCGTGATTTTTGATACCACCTGGCAAGACAATGTTGATAATGTTGAGCTTCTTTTCAAAAGACTCAGTGATTGGTTGTAAATCTGGAGAAATGCGACTTTGTACAGGCTACCGTCAATTACTTGGGATTCGTGGTAGGGCATGGTGAGATGTCTCCAACCTTGGCAAAGGTGGAGGCTATTGCTAGTTTCTCTCCTCCTACCACTCGCAAATCTCTGCAACGGTTCTTAGGAATGATTGGGTACTACCGGAGATTCATTAAAGACTACTCTACTGTACTTGCTCCGCTGACTAATTTACTGCGGAAAGACATCAAGTTCAAGTGGACAGAAGACTGTCAGGAGGCTTTTGCAGGAATTAAATCTTTCCTGTCGCACCATCCCATCCTACGAGCTCCTGACTTTGGGTTGCCATTTATCCTAGCTACTGACGCAAGTGAGTGGGGATAGGTGCGGTACTGCTGCAAGAGAAATGCAGGGATAGAGCATCCAGTGTGCTTCTACTCAAAGAAGTTTAAACGAGCCCAGAGGAATTACTCCGTGGTGGAGAAGGAGCTCCTGGTTATTGTTCTGTCCCTGCAGCACTTTCAGGTGTACGTACCAGCCTATGGCCCGACTGTTAAGATCTACTCTGACCACCATCCCCTCCAGTTTTGGGAGAAATTTAAGTACAGAAATCAGCGGCTTACTACGTGGGCTCTTTTGTTGCAGGAACACAGTTTGGATGTGCGGCTCATTAACACCTTACGAGCGGCCTATGCGGTTTATTTATATGTACCGCACAGCGGGGTGTTTTTAGCCAAAATAGGGCTTTTTACGTGATCATTTTCATGCCTAAATAAGACCCAGAACGTAAAACAAGTACCTATCCCTGAAAGGGCATAAACAGAGCTTTCGAATGACACCATAACGATCCTTGTATGATGGATAGTTTTCTTGCAATAACCGTGCAACGCGAGTGCAAAAAGCAGGTAATTCGGTACTTTCGGTACATAATTGAGTATGTAGCGAGTGAGAGAGGGAGGAGGGAGCTGAGATTTGTGTCAGTAGGTTCGCCGCGGTGGTCTGGAGCAGTCATATGCTCGCTAGTCTCCTGCCACCACTTGTCTCTCTCTCTCAGCCACATTACGTGCTGAAATTGCCACTCGACCTATGTCGATCGCCGCCACATAGTCCAGCTTTATTTAACTCGACTTATGTTGCTCGCCGCTAATTAAGGGTTAAAGGCACTGACAATGTTATGGCTGATTGTTTGACACGAGAGGATATGTTGCAAGGAGTAATCTTAGTGGTCAGTTTGTTTTGGTGTAGCCTCGTACTTTGGTTTGATTAGCATGTTTACGTCTGGTGCTTGTTGGTTGCCGTATGTAGCCCAGCATAGGGTCGTAAAGTAGGAGTTGCTGTGTTTCTGTATAGAAGAAAATATTTAACCCGGCAAGTGCTGAAACACTAATAAGAGTTCTACCGCTGTGCTGCGGAACCCCTTATATAATCCCGGTTTTTGAACGTGTACCAAAACCGCGGTCTTACAGCCAGACGGCTACAAATTGGTGCAAGTGTAGTACGACATGGCACCTCTTGATACCACCACCCCACACGCTCGGCCCGCACACAGGCAAGCGGTACACACGCACGCACGTACACACGCATTGGAGCCTACACCACCCTCACGCTCTCGCCCTGATGACACAACCAGCCCTCCTTCTGGTGGTGTCAGCGGCCGTGGAAGGCAGAGAGTGGCTGCCAAAGACCCTAGCTACCATTACTATGGCACGAGTAGGTCCGAGGACGAGGAACCTGTACGTAAAGCACGTAAAACTCGTGCAAGCAAGGGCTGTGCACAGAGTCATTGTCTTTCTGGGAAACTGCCAACACCACCCTGGCAACTTCTACCACCACTACCACCACCACTGCCACCACTACCACCGACGCAGGAGGCCGCCCTTGGGCTGCAGGACCCGCGGGGCCACTGGGAGACAGGGAAGGGAATGGGTAAAAAAACTTTTACCTCTGCCACTACCACCGTGCCACCACCACCAGCCGCCCCTGCCCCTGCCCCTGCCAAAGGGAAGAAAGGGACGAAGGGCAAGGCGACAAAGGCGACAGGGACCACCATAATATTGCCACCCAGGACCTCTGCTGGCCCTGCCGACGCTGCCCCTGCCGGCCCTTCTGCCCCTGCCACTGCCCCTGCCCCTGGCCCTGCCAAAGGGAAGAAAGGGACAAAGGGCAAGGCGACAACGGCGACAGGGACAACAATAATTGCACATACAGCTGGCTGACCTTGGCTTGCCAGCGACTCACAGACACAACTTTCCTCCCTCCCTCCCTCCCACGGTCCACCCACCCACCCACCAACCACACCTCTCCCAAAACCTCCGTTCCCGCCTGTAAACTCTCTCATAATTCGCTTATATGTCGCATATTTGGTCTATATGCGGCATATTCCTTGGTATATGGGTGGCCTACATTCGTACACGTACTTTACATAGCATGAGAGTGCTGAAAATACGATATATATACGTGATATTTCAGCCAGCACACCCTGTACTCTTCATACCTTCCCGCCTAAACTCTCTACCTGTGTTCCCGCCTCTAAACTCATTCAGAATTCGCTTATATGTCGCATATTTGGTCTATATGCGGCATTTTCATTGGTATATGGGTGGCCTACATACGTACACAATACACATACGTACACATATGTACAAATACTCTACATAGCATAACAGTGCTCAAAATAGGATAAATACGCAGAATTACGCCCTCGCCCACCCTCCCCTCCCTCTCCTCCTACACCCTGGGCGCGTGAATATTCACCCGGAAAATCTTGCCGCACGATGCCATTCGCTCCACTTTTTTCAACTACGGACCGACCCCCCACCCCCCCCAGAATTTGTTTGTGGGGTCAAATATATATGGCTCGATGCGCGCGAACATTCCCTACACGTTGATGTACTTTTCATCGATATTTGCAAGGGGCGCCCAAATTGTCATACCTCCACACTGGGATGCCTGTATACTATAGGGGCTGCGCAGCGGAGAGGTTAAGTACACAAATATAAAAACTATAAAAATACTAGAAAAAAGACTGTAGTTGTGTATGTCTTGTAGTGTTATTGAAGTATAGGCAGTCTGTTGTTTCAAGATGCACCAACAGACTCCCCCTGGGTGTGAGGGTGTCACTTTCACCAGATATTTCAGCTGTAAATGTTTTACTTGTATATAGCCTAGTCGGGGAGGCGTACCTTTCTTTCTTTGCTTCCCTTCCTTCTTCTGTTGCCACGAGGGGTGAGGTGTTGCCGATGTTAACCGACCATACCGGGCAACATTGTCTTGTTGCCACGAGAGTGATTAAATAATTATTTAGTTTGTTTAGCGCTTGTAGGATTGTTTTCGTTTATCATAAGTTTACACAATGTTGTCTTATGTTTTATTGATTGCTCCTGTGTTGTTAGTGAGAGCATAGGAGCTTAGTTCTATTATGTAGTCTGGCGGTGTTTGGGCTCCCCTCCTCCTTCCCTTGCGAGGGCCTTGTACCCTGTCGCTGCATGACTCACTTCAGTCCCTGATCTTGTAGAGACAACATGTGCTTCTCCGTGTTGGTCAAGCTTGCTTTCTAACTCCCTAAATACCGCACATATAAATGTTGTTCCTTATTGGATAGTAGCAGGGAGGGGCTGGAGTCACCTTGAGCATAACAGTTTTGTTTTAATATTAATATTTAGCATTCTAGAGTATATTTCGTTTATCTTAGGAAATTTCCTGCATTCTTTTCCCTGGCAATCTAGATTATAAGCTTCACCCCTTTCTTCTTCCATTTCGTTGCCTTTATTCTACTGCATTGCTTATTATTACTCTATGTATTTATGCTTTATTATTGAAGTTGGTATTCACAGTGGTTTGGTGGTTTGCTCTTGGTAGCCTGTCCCCAACCTACTGGAATACCAACTATTGTGTTTCATGTGTTAGGATAGTGCATTAGACTTTACCCATGTTTTTGCTTCATATTACTCCTAATTCCTAAGCGATTGGGCATATTATGAAGTGTCTGGGAGTCTAGCAGTGTTATGTGTTGGCATTTGTGTGCAGTCTAGAATAACCTTAGAAGTACTCTTGAAATACTAAACGCACTATCAACCAGACTCGGGGACAGTAGCTATTTTTGTGTCTCCTTGTATTACTGCTTTAATAGAGCAAAGAGGAAGATAACCCCTTTTCCTAGATAACCTGCGTGTCTTGGTGTTTGAGTCAGATATTAAGATTGTGTCTGTTACAGGATAGTGCATTATGGTGGGCAGTATTGGGTGCAGGTCTACTGCATTGTTTGTCTTTTTTCTACGGCGTTTCCTTTTTGCCAGTGCTGTGGGCTAGGCTATTAGAGCATCTGATTTCCCCGGGCTCCCCTCGTAACAATATATATATATATATATATATATATATGCACTGTGCACGCTGCACACAAGTATCCTCTATCACGGTGTGGTATAGTGGAGTAAAGTATGGGCACTTGTTCTGACTGTCGGTGGTTCAAGTCCGGCTGTGAGTATAAAAACGTTTAGTATATATACTGTATATACTGTATATATATATATACCGATTTTACCTAAGAGATTCAATACTACTTGCAGAATTCTAGGTCGCAGAGTTGCGTATGCATTTTTTTTTTGTAATGCGAATACTGCATGCACACCTACTTTATTTATTGTTTTCATGAAATATATGTTCTAAATAATTGTTAGCTTAGAGTATGGCACTTACATTATATTCCAGTGGTATGTTATTATGTGTTAAAGGTGGGTGTGCATGCTATTATTTTCCCCCACAATCATTACCGGCAGTGTGCACTATAGCTTTTGGTGCAATATTTTCTGCTACAATGGCTTAATTATTTATATAATGGCCAAAATAGGATATGGGTGACACTTTTCTGGATTCGGAGTTTAAGCGCTCTGATGACGTATGCCCAGGAACACAACAAGCTCTTCTGACAGGTGGAAATGGAGGATAGTGACAGTAGTTCCGATTCGTTTGCCAATACTGAGGGTGTACCTGATAACCGTGATAATGGCGAAGAACCTCAAGTGATGAATATTGGTGGTGTCCAGGCTTATATGTATGAACCTGTAGGACGAGATCCAGCAGCAGGAGAGGAGGGAGAAGCAGCTGCAGCTGTACTTGTACCGGGGTATGGACGTTTCGTCACCATTCCGTTTCGTCACTACCCGGTTCGTCCCCAAAAACCCGTTTCGTCACCAAAATTCAGACCCGTTTCGTCACCACTATGTTTAATAGTCCAAAAGGCATTATTTGCAGCTTGGTTCGAAACTCATAAACCACTCCAATGTATATTCTTGCCCAGGATGTCACTAAAGTATGAACAAGACCGGAATGTAGCGAAATATACCGAAATATATAGATACTTCCTCGGGCCCGGGCTCCCGTGACCCCCTGAAGAGGAAATGTAGATACAATATTGCAACTTTATTTTAACATGCACTCTACACGTCAACCGAGAGTTGGCAAATATTTGCCAATGTCTATGGGATCGCTGCGGATGAGTCTCGTGTGCTACGAAGCTCGTTCTGGTATCAAACAAATAATGATAAACAAAACCATTCTTAGAACAAAAGTAAAAATTGTCAATTACAGTACCGTACTTACAGAAGAAATCACCCTTGTTGGTATATGAAAGAAAACAAGGAATTTATTACCGAAACTACCACAAATTTTCCCATGGTTTTTCTTTTCGGTTTTAGGTAGTTTTCAACATTATAAAGTAGTTAAAATTAGTTACAATCCCCGGCTAAAGTGTTTTCCCCATTTACCAACGATCTTAAAATACTCAGATGTATGTCATTTTCAGAGTAAAATAACAATAATGTTTTGCCTTTGGATACAGGATGGGTTGAGGGGAGGCTTTGCCCCCCCTCACCCCCCCCCCCCCCATGAATGATTTAAATCAGCATCTATTTTGACAGTAAGGGGCATAAATAAGAGTTTTACTGCCGTCAATTGGGAGAGTTTTTCTGTTTTTACAGTGCTTTATATAGTGCACATAAAATGTTTCTCCGGTGGTTACATTTTTTTTTTATATAATCTTTGCAACATCCTTATCCTATAATAGCCTTCAAATATTGAGAAATAATTATTGGTAGTTTCGGTAATAAGTACCAAAAACTAAATATTTTATATCATGCAATATTGTATCTTATCAGCTATGAAACAAAGTTATGTTAGGTTATATCTATATATCTAGGCTATTGCCAGACGCCTTGATCCCTAAAGTGGTGGCCACAAATGAATCACCTCCATGCACTTCTGTCAACCAGCACCCCTCATCCCACCCAGCACCACTCACTCATATACTTGTCAACTCCATCTTTCCACCTCACTCTCGGTCTGCCTCTTCCTATCATCTGCCCTTCCACCTCACTCTTGTACACTCTCTTAAGTCATTCTCTCACTCACTGTACGTTGCACATGACCAAATCACCTCAAGGTGTTTCTTTTCACACTCCAGCACATCCACACCACACCGCTCTCGTACTTCCTCATTCGTCAATCTATCTGGTGACAATACATTAAGCAGTCTAGGAGGAGTTTAGGATAAATGACAAATACTCTTGTTTTGACCCTGACCTCTGATCTTAACTATTCAAATATTTATGTGAAATTTGATATATATGATATTTAAGTAATAAGCCATTAACACAGCCAGTTTTCCAAAATTTGAGTAATCTTTTTTAATAAATAATAAAAGTTGACCTTTGACCTTGACCTTTATGTAAGAGTACATTTTTGTTTGCATTGACATTGCCCATGAAAATCAAATAAACATGCCTAATTTCATTAAAACTCATCAGTTAGTTTCATATATATTAATAGAATAGTTGACCTTGATCTTTGACCTTTATCTTGACCTTTATGTCTCAACATTTATTATTTTCCTGTTCACTTAAAGTGCAACTATCTCACCAAATTTTGCGAAGTTTGCATGAAAAGTAAAGAAAATAGCATATTGACCTTTTAATTGACCTTGCTGTGACCTTGACCTTTCATATGGAATTGAATAGTTTATTCTATGACCTTGGCCTAGGTATTCCGAATATGCATGGTAAACCTAGTGAGAATCTAACAGTTAGTACAAGAAATACTAGTAAAAAACCCATTTTGACCTTTGACCTTGAACTTTGACCTTACCCCTTAAAATATGTATATCAGATTTGGGCAATGCGATATTAAGGTTACCAGTAACTTGTATTGTGAAAATGAAGACATTTGAGTAAAAAGTAAAATAAATAGTAAAATTTGACCTTTGACCTTGACCTGTACCTTTATGTAAGAGTATTTTGTTGTTTTCAATGACATTGCCCTGGACAATCAAATAAGCATGCCTAATTTAATTAAAATCCATCAATTAGTTTCATATATATAAATAAAATAGTTGACCTTGACCTTTGACCTTTATCTTGACATTGATGATATGTGTCCAAATGTATTATTTTCCTTTCCATTTAAAGTGCAACTATCTCACCAAATGTTGTGAAGTTTGCATGAAAAATAAAGAAAATAGTATATTGACCTTTTATTTGACCTTGCCCTGTGACCTTGACCTTTCATATGGAATTGTATAGTTTCTTGTATGACCTTGGCCTAGGTATTCCAAATATACATGGTAAGCCTAGTGAGAATCTAACAGTTAGTATAAGAAATACTAGTGAAAAAACTTATTTTTACCTTTTACCTTGACCTTTGACCTTACCCTTTAGAATATTTACCTAATATTTGGTCAATACGATATTAAGGTTACCAGTAACTTGTATAGTGAAAATGAAGACATTTGAGTAAAAACTAAACAAATATGAAATATTGATCTTATTTTTAACCATGACCTTTGACCTTAACCTTTAAGTTAAATGGAAAATGCCTTTTTGAATGACCATCGCATTGACCAAATGAATATACCTGTGAAATTTGGTGAAAATCCATCGAACGGTCTAGGAGGAGTTTCCGGACAGACAGACGGACGACGACGACGATGACGGACGACGGACGACGATGACGACAGACAGGCTGGCTTGTGGTGCACAGTATACGGGCGGGATCTATTTGCGCGATACCACTCTGCTTCGCAGAGTTGATAAATATTGTTGTTAACATGATGAAGCTGGTGGTTTGATAGTCTGTCATTCAAGGATATGTTTCAGAAACTTAAAGTGAGTTTATATCAATTCTTCTTCAGGTGATTATTTAATTGTGCTGTGATAATGTCTAAACAAATAGAATATGATCATTTGTTTTTCTTGTTTATTTGTAAGGAGGATTTCTCAAAACCTAATGGATGGATTCAAATGAAACTCAAGTTAATGTAGCTCGCAGTGTTAGAAATTGGTTCGTGCAAATGGTCATAAAACAGTTTTCCTAAATGTGTCTTTGTTTCCGGGCAATGGTGGTTGAAAGTGTGAAAATTACATTATTTACCTCACTCTACTAGCTGGGAGAAAGAACAGGGTTACCAAAGTAAAGCTCAATAGACTGCTATGCATTAGAATTTATGTCACTGGATGTAAATAACATCTGCTAGATTGAAGAACGAAGAGAGTGAGTAGGAAGTGCAACAGTGTAGCAATCTGTATTTATTTCTTTGCAAAGAACAACAAGTTATAGAATCTACAATTATTATTCCTCTTCAAGTATTACTTGGATGTTTGACGTTGCTTGAAAATGCAAGTAAGTGAATATATTAAGGTTTCGGCGGTGAAGGGAAGAGGAAGGTTTATAGAGAAGGGAAGAGGAAGGTAGGTAGAGAAGGGAAGAGGAAGGTAGGTAGAGAAGGGACGAAGAAGGCAGGTAGAGAAGGGAAGAGGAAGGTAGGTAGAGAATGGACGAGGAAGATAGGTAGAGAAGGGAAGAAGAAGGCAGGTAGAGAAGGGACGAGGAAGGTAGGTAGAGAAGGGACGAGGAAGGTAGGTAGAGAAGGGACGAGGAACGTATGTAGAGAAGGGAAGAAGAAGGTAGGCAGAGAAGGGAAGAGGAAGGTAGGTAGAGAAGGAAAGAGGAAGGTAGGTAGAGAAGGGAAGAGGAAGGTAGGTAGAGAAGGGAAAAGGAAGGTAGGTAGATAAGGGAAGAGGAAGGTAGGTAGAGAAGGGACGAGGAAGGTAGGTAGAGAAGGGAAGAGTAAGGTAGGTAGAGAAGGGAAGAGGAAGGTAGGTAGAGAAGGGAAGAGGAAGGTAGGTAGAGAAGAAATTGAGCTGGTTATGCTCCGCATTATATAACTATTATTCAGTATTTCATTCATATGCTTTAAGCGATCACAAAATTAAAGCAACTGCTATTATTATTATAATTATTGCTTTCTAAGTTGTGTGCAACATTTAGAATGCTGATACAACATACAAGAAATTGTATCTAAAGAGTAATATTTTGTATAAGGGAGAAAGGGAGGATGATACAGGGGAGCCGAGAGGGGAGCCGAAATGCGAGATAGGAGCTAGACAATTGTTTTAACCGAATACTGAATCTACACTCCAGCAACAAACTTTATGACTATTCTAAAACCTCGTTAACTAAAAGCATATAGCATTCGGCCATTTAAACATTATTAAAGACACGTGGCATTTCTTGGGTAGTGAGACATGTTAATTACCTAGCTAAGGACCTCACACAAATACAATAATGGGGTTTGGATCATCCTAATACGGGCTCATGGACTTAACACTCTTTATCTAAAATTGTGTTATATACAATGCATGGAACGAAACTGAATAACATGTGGTTGTTGCATTCAGTGGATATGAATATCTCAAATCATCATATTTTACCAATTGTCCTGTATCAAGTTCAGACCAAAATAACTGCAATCCAAAACAGCTATACTCGTCCCATACCGATCAAGCTAATTCTACAGCCAAGCTGAATTTGCATCGGCCGGGGACTAAAACACCTGAACAAATTTGCCAGGGACATTAACGGTTTCTGACCAAAGCGATTAGCTCCTAAAATTTAGCATGCCATTATCTCTCTAAAGCATGAATACAATTTCATAAACTTTGATCAGTAAACATCAAATATTTAAGTAGGCCTCTCAACCTAAATGGCACAAGACCAAAATGGCTACTCTGGCCAAATTGGCCGCAGACCTAATCAAAATTGCCTTAGACTACAATGGTCCATCAGATTTGCCCACACAGATTAATGACCATGGACTATAATTTCCTATAAGATTTGTGCACCAATATTTACAAAACGTTACAAACGTTACAAGTCAAAATGGGCACGGACCATGACGACCTATAAGATTTGGTACATCTAGTGGATATTAATGACTTAAACCGACTACTCAACTCGCATAGATAATATACCATTTTTCTGTTCTCCAGTTTTCCCAGCAGACATAGGCTTTCTATGCAATCATTCAATGCGAGGAAGCATGGTTGTCATATTACAGGTGATGAATCCAGATGAAGAGGAAGGTGGGCACTGCAACAGCACTGCAAGGCTGGCCCAAAATAACGGCACCTGGTTATCATTTTCTTTTGTGTATTATGTATTGACCTATGCGTTGACCTAGACTACATTACTGTATGTCACATTATGAGTGTATTATCGCATATCAGGTAGACATATTGACCTATGCGTTGACCTAGACTACATTACTGTATGTCACATTATGAGTGTATTATCGCATATCAGGTAGACATATTGACCTATGCGTTGACCTAGACTACATTACTGTATGTCACATTATGAGTGTATTATCGCATATCAGGTAGACATATTGACCTATGCGTTGACCTAGACTACATTACTGTATGTCACATTATGAGTGTATTATCGCATATCAGGTAGACATATTTTTGCTGACCAATACATTTATATAATATATTGATTTAGAAAACTATTGACGATATACAATTTCTGATTTGATTTCAGGAAATGGCGTGACACATAATGTATAGTTTATCGAGCAGGGCAGGGGAGGCTACATAGGCATATGATGAGGAGTTGCTGGAACTCCTGTTTTAGTTGTCTGGTTCACCCATTGTTTCTATTTGTGCCTCACCTACACAGAGAGTGAGCCAGCTAACCTCACAAACACTTTCTCCTATTAATTTCGCTACACTTAACAAGCTCACCGCATTGCTTTCTATTGCACCTAAATTACCTCTATCATGCCTTGATTTTGGCTTACTGTCGCTCTTTCAACCTTCGGGGGACACTTGTTACAGGCAGCTTAGATATTTTTCTCATTCATGCACAAAGGAAGAAAGAATAAAAAGCTATTGTCACCACTCAGTTATTTGAAATACGGCCATACAAAGTGAAATGGAGTTCTGGATTAGCCTCTCCTCTATAATTTTGAGATATAATACATTACAGTAGGTGCCATTTTCGTGGGTGAAAATCATCCACTTCACTAATATATTCATATTATAGGAAACTGTTGATATTTATCAAATATTGATGAACCCGTTGGAAAGTATGTGAAACATTCTTACTTCATATAAAAAACATGTATTGTTCACCATGTAACGGAATTATGACGAGTTGAGCGCCAAAGAACGATGACATTTTTATTATCGAAAACAATTCAGTATAATATATCTAGTTTTCATCCATTTATATTTTAGTATGAACTTTTTTGTTGGTGACCGTGTAATGGTTAGAGTGTGTAACTTCTGTATGTGGTATCCCAGGTTCGAGTCCCGGGAGGATCACATGTTTTCATAAATTTAATTCGAGGGGGTTTGGTGTTGGGCGTGAAATTAATATATTAAGATTATTTGCTCTCTCTTGAATATCAACACCATATGAGGAGGAGCCTTTTATTGACAACATTTCGCAGATAGCTTCTTCATATTCTTAAAAGATGCTAGGTCTTTGGATGACTTAACCTAAGAACTGTGACATTCCTTGGGAAAAGTTTTACGGGGCAAATGGGACACTCTCTCCGGTAGATAGCCAATAAGAAATCCCACAAAAAACACCCCAGACCAAGTGAAGTGGAAGCAATATTAAAATATACTAGCAGGGGTACCCGGCATTGCCCAGGTTTAAATTCTACCATAATCACCATCACTACTGCCACCACTACTACTACCATAATCACAATCATCAATCACTACTACCACAATCATCACAACACTACTACTACCTTAATCACCGGCCTCGACCTCCCTGTTCCTCATTAAACGGCGACCTCGATTTCGGCCGCTAAATTACCTCCGATTTTGGATCTGACCTCATCCGTACCCCTATTTTGGGGGGCTGCGAACAACTTTCGTTCGATACACCTTTTCGATCGGAGGCCTCCTTCTGCCCCAACCGGCCATTATTTTCAATTATTTTTCAATTTCGGCCTCGAAACGACCTCCAATCGTGGCCTCGCCCCCTCTATGACCTGACCCAGGTCAATTGACACCCACATGCAAAGTTTCAGCTCCCCAGGTCCAAAACTGCGGCCGCCTATTAAGGACACACAGACAGACAAACAGACACACAAACTGATTTAATAATATATAGATAACTTAAAAACGAACTCAAAAGTTACTGTTCAGATTAATATAACAAACTCATTAATAATAAAAACTATCAAAACGACAACACACTAAACAAAATCTATATGTGGAAAAATACATATAAATTTATCAGAAATTAAACTTTTAAAACAACAAACTTATAATATGTGATTATGTGGCATGGTTCCTCTCTACCAACTCCTGCCTTCCCCCCCACATGTGTTCCAACCTCTCCCTCCTTCTCCACCCACTACCCCCCTACTCATTTATTGGATATTTTCCTTCCCCCACTCCCTACAAATCCTGTCTCCCGCTTAAATTACGTCCTCTCACTCTCCCCTACCCTCTCCCAGTCTCCCTCACCCTCGTACAACCGTGGTAGAGAGCTAAGACATCAGTCTGCCTCAGGCAAGCAATGAAGGCACACCCATGTTATGCTTTCTCGTACGCTCGTACTTTCACCTTGTGTCATAATAATAGTGTTTCACTGTTTTTTCATTGTTAAAGGGTACATCACACAGTCAGGAGTGCGAGCTAGAGTCACTAGGAGTAGGGGACAATTCGGACTCGCGGGCCTATTTGCGGTGAAAATCGATGACTCCTAGTGACTCTAGCGACTTCTGTTAGACTCCCACTCGTTCGCAGTGAAAATCGATAACTCCTAGTGATTCTAGCGACTCCTAGTGACTCCTGTTAGACTCCCACTAGCTTGCACTCCTGACAGTGTGATGTACCCTTTACACCTATATTCTGGTTCTTCAATGTTCATTTGTTCATCATGCAAGTAAAATATATGCATGTGGAGCAGTAATATTGTTTTATATGGTAAATATGACACTTTTTGTCCAAACTGGCCTTTAAAAGGGTCGCATTGGCGGCACTTTTAAAAACATGGCTCTAGCATTTCCCGGGTGAAGTATCCGTCATGACAGGTAGTGACAGGTGGTGAGTCAGGGGTGGTAAGACAGGGAGGGGGAAAGAGTGGGGAATAGATACGGTTAAATACAACAGTAATTACAAATACACAAATTATTATAGGCTAGCAACGGAATGCAACTGGTAGTTACTACTATTACTACTACTACTACTATTATAGGTAGCGCCAACGAACTTGACAATAATCTTGATCCTTGACCTCTCTGTAACTCAAAAGGGGTTAGAATAAATTGGTGGTAAATATTCACACTTATTTCCTGGTGGACTCTTCCCAAACGATAAAAACGTCAGCTCGATTGCTTTCATTCATTTTGAGTTATAAGAAGTTAAGGGGTAAAGATTATTGTATTAGTTCGCTGGCGGTACCTATAATACTACTACTACTACTATTTTTTTTTCTTTGATTTTTATTTAACACCTAACGAGCGGCCTAGGCGGTAAATAATATGTAACCACCAGCGGGGTGTTTTTACCCAAAATAGGGCTGTTTACGTGATCATTTTCATGCCTAAATAAGACCCAGAACGTAAAACAAGTATCTATCCCTGAAAGGGCATAAACAGAGCTTTCCAATGACACCACAACGATCCTTGTATGACCGCTAGTTTTCTTGCAACAACCGCGCAACACGAGTGCAAAAACCATGTACTTCGGTACTTTCCCCATACATTTCACTATGTAGCGAGTGTGAGAGGGTGGAGGAGGGTGGGATTCATGTCAGTTGGTCCACCGCGGTGTTCTGGAGCAGTCATACGCTCGCTACTCTCCTGCCACCACTTGTCTCTCTCTCTCAGCAACATTACGTGCTGAAATTACCACACGACTTATGGTGTGAGCCGCCACATAGTCAAAATGTCTTTCACTCGACATATGATGCGCGCCGCTAATAAAGGGTTAATATTGTACATACATTATATTTTACAAACATCAGATATTACTCTATTTCTACTATTCTACTATGCTACTACTCTACTTCATGTAACTTCAATCCAGTTGCCCAATAAACAATTTTACGTTGTCACAACGTCATATATAAGTATGGCTGCAACTTTACAACTTACGAAAAGTACGTTGTATTCACGTAAACAGCTATAAATAACTCAGGACCAGACTACAGAACGTTGTAAAATGACGTAAATAGACCAACACTTCACCAAGTATTGCAACATATTTTACTATGTTGTCAAAACCTTCCAAATACGTAGCTAAACAACCTGATACCATTACGAAAAGTACGTTATATTCACGTAAACGCGTGAACAGCTATAAATGACTCAGGACCAGACTACAGAACGTTGTAGAATGACGTAAATAGACCAACACTTCACCAAGTATTGGATCATATTTTACTATGTTGTCAAAACCTTCCAAATACGTAAGCTAAACAACCTGATACCATTACGATAACTACGTTGTATTAATGTAAACGCGTGAACAGCTATAAATGACTCAAGACCAGACTACAGAACGTTGTAGAATGACGTAAATAGACCAACACTTCACCAAGTATTGTAACATATTTTACTATGTTGTCAAAACCTTGCAAATTCGTAGCTAATCAACCTGATACCATTACGAAAACTACGTTGTATTCACGTAAACGTGTGAACAGCTATAAATGACTCAGGACCACACCACAGAACGTTGTAGAATGACGTAAATAGACCAACACTTCACCAAGTATTGCATTATATTTTACTATGTTGTCAAAACCTTCCAAATACGTAGTTAAACAACCTGATAACATTACGAAAACTACGTTGTATTTACGTTAACGCGTGAACAGCCATAAATGACTCAGGACCAGACCACAGAACGTTGTAGAATGAAGTATATATACCAAAATATCACCAAGTAATACAACATATTTAACTATGTTGTCAAAACCTTCCAAATACGTAGTTAAACAACCTGATATCATGACGAAAAGCACGTTGTATTCACGTAAATTCGTGAACAACCACATATGACTCAGGACCAGACCACAGAATGTTGTAGAATGACGTAAATAGACGAAAATTATGAAAACTACGTTGCATTCACGTAAATGTGTGAACAACCACAAAAGTCGCATAACCATACCACATAACGTTGTAGAATGACATAAATAGACCAAAATATCACCAAGTAATACAACGTAATATGGCGTTACTATGACTGCAGAAAGATGTCACGTTACATAAATATATACATAAATCGCGAACAATTGCTTTCGTCATTGGCATGTGCAATATTATCAAATTATGTCTGCAAATCGTAATTTAGTCATACTATAGGCTTTAAAATCTTATATGTATTACGTTACTAAAACGTCAATGTACAAGGTCTATTACACGTTAAAAAGAGTGCAGAAAGATGTCATGTGAAAGTCATTACAACGTTGTAAAAATAACGTAATATGCATGTAAAAGATGAACAACTACTTACATTATTAGCACTTGTAATGTTATCAAATTACGTCAGTAGCAAGTATAACTGAAATACACCAGGAACGAAAATTCCTGGGAGCGAAACTCCCACCCCCAGCAGGATCCCCGGTTCCCTATCCTTTATATGCAAGTATTAGTATTGCTTCAGATGAGAGAACATCCCCGACTACGAATCTATATTCAAGAATTGGAGATAATATGATAATATTGAGACGATCTGCCACCCCTCAGGGTAGACGTTACCTAGAGTAGTATACCATTTATCTCTTGTGTCGTCCTGTTATGATTTCAGATCAGTAGCCAATTCCTGACATTCTTGAAGTTCCCACTAAGTATGTATTCCATTAGATACTAACCCTGCAGACTATAATAATTTCATCGTGTACAGGAACGAGGCGATCTGAAGACACCTATTTCTCTCTACCTTACGACGGTATAAGTATGCACCCATGCTAATTATTATATTGATTTACCTCTGCTAAATTCTATGTTTAATTCTGATCAATCTACAGACGGTCATCTCAAGAGAGAAAGACAGGGAAGACACCTGGTATTTCTCTGCATTTTCAGTATGTGTATGTGTACCCCCATGCCCCATTACCCCCTTTTCTAAGTAATGTTACGACCGGGGCTCGTATAAAACAAGGGCTCTTAATCATTGGACTAGGAAAGCACACAGCCACAACGGTAACACTAGATCCAACCCCTGAACTTATAATGCCGGCGCACAAAAACACCTATACCCTCCAGAGTTAAATCTGCGATAACGGGGTTTCCTATAACTCAGTATAAGTGCACTACTACTACAGGCTGATGATCTCTGATACAGCCTGATCACAACAACATACAATTACGGTAATAAGGTATACTAGGAAAAGATAGAGATTTTAATTATATCACTGCAATGATTTAATGCAAACTAGAAGGTATATTCAAAGTTACTCTAAACAATAATGAACTGTCACTCCTATACTAAAGAAAGTGAACGAAAGTCCCAAAGCATCGAGCAGGAATCTTCTGAAGAAAGTCTGATGCTGGGGTAAGATGATCGTATCGGATTTTGAACTGTAGTATAAAGCAGGAACAGGATATGACAATTGTAAGGACATATAGGGTTAACTGGCACGGCAATAATAATAACTGCGCAATAGTAGGAACTCAAACAGCAAAAGAAGTACTTCCTCATCAACGAAACAGCCTACTAGGGTTGTGCAACTCAACAACAACCTAGACTAATAAATGCCGTGAATAATAATGCATACATAACAGAAAGAGTTTATAATCTAAATCTGGTGTCTGCTAGGTGAATAAAGTCTAGGGGGGATGTAGTAGGTTAGGAAACAATGGCTGAGCAAGCGGCTCGTAGCCTAGCGAAGTCCTTAAGGCTGTGCGGCCAAATTACGTTAATTGACGGGGTGCTCTCTTGAGAGATCCAGATCGCTAGTATCTGGTTCTCTCCTGGCGACCCTCTCAAAGTCAAAGCAAACGAGTTAGCACAGTGTTGGGTGGCAGAGGCAAAAGCCCTCACTCGCAACACAGTGCTAAACTCACAAGGTACACAGTCAGAAAGACCACCTAGGTTCCCACGTCTCCGTTGCGATTGTACAGGTTCAACAAAACCTAGTACACATGGAAATCACAACACGAGTAGCCTTATCCCAGTCTAGCATTAAATCCCCCAGCAGACCACCAAGATACAGGAAGGGAGACACCGTGAGTGTGTCGAACCTCTACAGACACAATTGGTAACCCTTCCAAAATGCCTAACTAAACATGTGTTATCTGATAGCTTCAGCATATAATACGATGGCCGATATATGAAATCGTGCAGAACCAAAGGGAAGTTATGATATTAAATAGAGTAGAAGAATGAGAGGTAAGAAGTTGAGAGAGAGAGAAAGTGCTCTATAGGTAGAAGTCGGGAGACAGGGGGGCAAGGGACATGTGAAGGGTATGTTAGTCAGGAAAGCTCTGAGGAAGGAACTCCTCGGGACCCCTCCAGGATCACACACAAAGGCATGGTGGTCAGCCAATCACAGGCTGCTACGTCACGAGGCAGCAGGGCTGCAGAAGGCGCCAGGAACCACCAGCCAAACAAGAGGCGTGAGACGGCACGCGCGTGAGCCTACAAAGCGAGGGGGGAGGCAGCACATGTATATGCACGCACACACTACCACCCCGCTGCCTATATTATTCTCTCTCCTTAACTATATACAATGCATCCTATGTTCAATTCATGATATAAAATGCTTCCCGTTGTCACAGACGAACATAAAGACCTCCACGGGACTGTCTGTAACAACACGAACACTATGAAAGAAAGAACAACATTGTAGATAGACTGTAGCCAAATACCTTGCCCCGGCGAGTGCTAGCGAGTGGCCAAGCGAGTGGCTGAGCCCACCTGGCATTCTGCTGAGCTGCAGGCGTCACACCCCACCCAAGATATTAGACTCTCAATCATGAGCTCTATATCTGACAAGCAGAACCCCGATAAGACTCGCCACCCCTAACCACTTCGCAACAAAGAAGGCAAAGCTCAGTTCTCATCAAAAACAAAAAATTACAACCCCTCCCAACACAATAGCTTAATTAATTCATACTGCTATGCTCCTAGAGCGAGCTTCTACTAACCCCGCCTTCTGAGAGAAGCACAGGTTCGACTCAGAACTTTAGCTATAACATACTTAAACAAAATTTAACTATTAAAGAAAAGAGTTTTTATAGATTTTTTTTTTTTTTTTTAATATGTTTATGGCGGCTGCACTTACAGGGGCAGCCTGTTTTTCTCCACTCTCAACACACACTGACTGAACGGCAAGGGTTCTCCTGCAAACAAACCCTCCCGTGACAAGCAATCAGCCAAAACATTATCAGTGCCCTTAGCATGCCACACATCCAACTTGTGTTCCGGCAGCACAACAACACCTGGCACTGATAAACTGCCCAGTTCAACACAAGACTGGCATTTCTCTTTGCTCTTTCCAGCAACGGGGCCTGCCAATAACCTTTCACTAGTTCTACCTTCGTGATAGGCGATGCAGCCCCGAGGCGTTCTATGGTGTCGTCAACTCTCGATAAAGTATAGGCGTCTGTCAGGGATAATGCACACACACTCTCGCAATCAACACACTCACTGATCTTGCCACTTAACACAGGTTGCAAAGTTACAGGCAACGACCACTCACGACATCCCTTATCCCTCAGACCCTTCGTCAACACGTAATCCAGCTCTGCTTGCACCACAGGCTGTCGAGCAGGATTTATACGGTAGGGAATTAAACTGAGCCTTGCTCTATCTCCAGCCTGCATGTCGGATTCTACCCCGTACATCAGGCCTGGAGAAACAACAAACATTTGGATGCACTGCCACAGCCTAGTAAACAACTTATCTCGCAGAATAACAATCCTAGTGCCCTTCCACAACCCAGCCGAGACCGCAGCTTCTAACCTGTAGTCTCCCTCCTTATCCACATTCGTCCCTAGAACAGCCAGGTCATGAGAGGGACAATCAGTACCATCTGTGCAGTCACTCCCATAGTTCATAATTGCTAAGGCTTCCCCACCGATACCGTACATGCGCACCCCCGCATTCCTTACGACTACATCTGCCTGCGCAGCATCACCGCTTATAGTGACATGGCAAGATACAGTCGGTCTATGGTAGGGCTGTTGCATTCGACTAGAGCAGCATTAGGAGGCTATGCGACGACCGGGCACTTCTATGCCACAGCCAACCTTACCAATCTGCTCAAAGTCCTCCTTCTGACCACCACCCTTGGCAGCCATGGGTCGACCTTGACCTGACAACCATGTCCAAGCCTCGTCGCCCACCTTGAACCACCGAAACAACGAGGCTAACGGTCTCCCAACATTCACGTGACCTGCCCGCGGAACATCTTGCACCGCCTGAGTTGTGAGGCTCAGGGGCTCGGCACGACTAGTGGGGTATGAACCGAGCTGGTGCTGGAGCGCTGCACACTGCTGCTCAGGCAGGTGCTCTAGCGCTTCCACAGCTACCAGACTCGTGTCCCCCGCCCACTGCCCCGCCGAGACATGACAATCCTTACTCTCCTCCACCTGTGCCCTACTGCCCCCCTCTCCTTCTCCACCTGCAGACCAACGCAGGGACAGTAGGCTGCTCAGGTGGTTGCCTCACAAACTCCTCCAACAGGTTCACATGACATGTTTCCCCGTCCTCGTGTTTGATCTCGACAGCACCATTACCACACTTCTGAACTTCTGGATCCTCCAACTGCAGTTTACAAATATCTGAGGGAACCAACCTGTCTAGATGCTTCCAAAGCAACCCAAGTCCTCCCCCAATATCAAACTGAGCAACCCTTTTTTTCTCTCGGTGTGTAACGTTGCTGCCTCGGAGTCTCTTCCTGCCCTACCTCCTCACTAGCTGTGACAGGTCCTGGGGCCTCTCCAGACTCCAAAAATGGTGCCAATACTGAGTCGCCAAGAAGCGCTGCTGGTACTAAACTCTCCAAACTTTTACCAACATTAGCCGTCTTCTTCCGACCGTTCCTCCGTTGATCAGAAGACTGAGGAATAGGCTGTGACACTTTGGATACGAGAGGTCCAGTAACAACGCACGCCATAGGTTGTACATGACACTTCTCTACCCACTCCTGTTCCTCCCTACTCACGTCGGCCGGCTTCTCGGCAACGACTAAGGGTGAAACCTCAGAAGTAGGCACCGCGAAGTAGTTGCCGAGAAGGAGGTCGACGCCCCCAACAGGCAAGTTCTCCACAACACCCACATCCAACTCTTGCGTCACACCATCCACCTCCAGTTCCATCCTGACCAACGGGTATGACTTGACAGCATTGATACCCTGCACCACAACCACCCGTGCCGCGTTTATTGGTCTACCAGTAAAGTTCTTCAACAAAGTCTGAGAGGCACCCGTGTCTCGCAACAGCTCAACTCCATGCTTCTTACCAGCCCACTTCACGCAGCCATGCCCTCGATGGTCACAAAAGACATCGCGGACAGGGTTCGAGCCTTCCGAATTCTTCTCCACTGGCTGTGTCCCAGCCTCTGACGTTATACCCCGGGCAAACTCAGACGACTTCGGGGACACCCCAATGTTGCGAGCCAAATACACGACTGCATTAGGTAGCTTGCTTGGACAGGCTCTTGCAAAATGGCCCTTCTCATGACAATGAAAACACTCTAACTCCCCCTTGGGCTTCCCTTGAGGTGGGGAAGGGCCCTGACCCTTCTTAAACGGGACGGTATTAGGTTTATGGTCAGACTTAGTATCGTTGCTCTTGTTGTAATGGTTATATGGTGTATCACCGACTCGGGGGGGTGGAGTGTTGCGCCCCTTGTTACCTGCATCGTTCCGTTGTGCAGACCCGCACCCACGAATCAGTGACATCCGAAGGTCAGCCATCTCAGCTGCCTCCTGAAGAGTTCTTGGTTTTTTCTCTTTAAGATTCAACGTCAGATCGCTGCCTGTACACTTAAAAAATTGTTCTAGAAGCATCAGCTGTTTCAACTCCTCAAACGTCGATGCCTTCTCAGAACGCAGCCAGTTTCTAAATGCATCGGACAGATCCCGGGCATGCTCAAGAAAGGTGTACTCACGACCCTTCGCTACACCCCGGAACTTCAATCTGTACGTCTCTGGTTGTAACTCATATGCCCGCAGGACAGCCTCCTTCAATACCTCGTAATCGATGCACGACTCCAAGGGCACCGCGTCATATGCCTTGAGTCCTTTGCCAACCAATCTAGAGGAAACAAGGGGTGCCCACTTAACCTCGGGCCATTGGTGCACTTCTTCTCGAAACGCATACAAAATTCAGTGACACCCGACTCATCAAATACAGGGACCAACTTGAGCAGGTGCGATAACGACTGATCAAGACCTTGATTCCCAGAACCGAGACGCTGCCCTGTCGACTCCACCCTAGACTTCTCAAGATCTATGTCTGCACAGTACTTCGCCTTTCTCTCCTCAGCCTCAGTCTCATATCTGGCCCTTCTCTCCTCAGCCTGAATCTCAGCCTCACGTATGGCCCTTCTCTCCTCAGTCTCATATCTGGCCCTTCTCTCCTCAGCCTGAATCTTAGCCATCTCAAACTGCCGCTGCTGGTTAGCCATCTCAAGCTGGAAGAGCATCTCTGGAGTCAAACCTTGAGGAGGAGGAGATGCAACAATTGGAGACCCACCCATGTACAAACCACGCTGCCAGTGACTATCGGCCTGCGGGACCGTACCCGGCTCCGGAGCCCGAGGGGGCGCCATGGTAAGAGTCGAGTGGAATGGGGGCTGGGCCGAAGGTGCCCCAGTTCCTGCTCCACCCGAAGCCCCACGCACCTCGCCGAGCACACAGGCCACCAGGTCACCTCTCGACATGCTGCTAGTGCCCACATGCCCCATGACCGTGGCCAAACACTGGAGACCATACCGATCAATCCCCGACACTCGGTCAGCAGTAATAGGTATCTCCAGAAACTTCCTTGCATCCTCCTCACTAGCTATAACTCTAATATCATCTAACAAAGCCCGCTGCTGCACCTCAGTTTCTGTTTCCCGTACTGTGTCCTCACTGTACACTGATCCGTCGTCCGACATAGTGTCCACCGAAAATTCTCAACGTTTATAACAAAAAAGAAGTACCTAAACTCTTATGCAGCACTATTTACTCAAAAATACAAGATGCTCGAAGACTCTTAAGTGTTATACTACTTGCCAAAAAAAAAATCCACGTGTCCACTATATTCCTTTAAACAAAAACAAATGACCACAACACTCTTGCAATATTTCTCTAAGTTCACAAAATCCTCAGCAAGGTCGCCATTTGTTACGACCGGGGCTCGTATAAAACAAGGGCTCTTAATGATTGGACTAGGAGAGCACACAGCCACAACGGTAACACTAGATCCAACCCCTGAACTTATAATGCCGGCGCACAAAAACACCTATACCCTCCAGAGTTAAATCTGCGATAACGGGGTATCCTATAACTCAGTATAAGTGCACTACTACTACAGGCTGATGATCTCTGATACAGCCTGATCACAACAACATACAATTACGGTAATAAGGTATACTAGGAAAAGATAGAGATCTTAATTAAATCACTGCAATGATTTAATGCAAACTAGAAGAAGGTATATTCAAAGTTACTCTAAACAATAATGAACTGTCACTCCTATACTAAAGAAAGTGAACGAAAGTCCCAAAGCATCGAGCAGGAATCTTCTGAAGAAAGTCTGATGCTGGGGTAAGATGATCGTATCGGATTTTGAACTGTAGTATAAAGCAGGAACAGGATATGACAATTGTAAGGACATATAGGGTTAACTGGCACGGGAATAATAATAACTGCGCAATAGTAGGAACTCAAACAGCAAAAGAAGTACTTCCTCATCAACGAAACAGCCTACTAGGGTTGTGCAACTCAACAACAACCTAGACTAATAAATGCCGTGAATAATAATGCATACATAACAGAAAGAGTTTATAATCTAAATCTGGTGTCTGCTAGGCGAATAAAGTCTAGCTGGGATGTAGTAGGCTAGGAAACAATGGCTGAGCAAGCGGCTCGTAGCCTAGCGAAGTCCTTAAGGCTGTGCGGCCAAATTACGTTAATTGACGGGGTGCTCTCTTAAGAGATCCAGATCGCTAGTATCTGGTTCTCTCCTGGCGACCCTCTCAAAGTCAAAGCAAACGAGTTAGCACAGTGTTGGGTGGCAGTTGCAAAAGCCCTCACTCGCAACACAGTGCTAAACTCACAAGGTACACAGTCAGAAAGACCACCTAGGCTTCCCACGTCTCCGTTGCGATTGTACAGGTTCAACAAAACCTAGTACACATGGAAATCACAACACGAGTAGCCTTATCCCAGTCTAGCATTAAATCCCCCGGCAGACCACCAAGATACAGGAAGGGAGACACTGTGAGTGTGTCGAACCTCTACAGACACAATTGGTAACCCTTCCAAAATGCCTAACTAAACATGTGTTATCTGAGAGCTTCAGCATATAATACGATGGCCGATATATGAAATCGTGCAGAACCAAAGGGAAGTTATGATATTAAATAGAGTAGAAGAATGAGAGGTAAGAAGTTGAGAGAGAGAAAGTGCTCTATAGGTAGAAGTCGGGAGACAGGGGGGCAAGGGACATGTGAAGGGTATGTTAGTCAGGAAAGCTCTGAGGAAGGAACTCCTCGGGACCCCTCCAGGATCACACACAAAGGCATGGTGGTCAGCCAATCACAGGCTGCTACGTCACCAGGCAGCAGGGCTGCAGAAGGCGCCAGGAACCACCAGCCAATCAAGAGGCGTGAGACGGCACGCGCGTGAGCCTACAAAGCGAGGGGGGAGGCAGCACATGTATACACACGCACACACTACCACCCCACTGCCTATATTATTCTCTCTCCTTAACTATATACAATGCATCCTATGTTCAACTCATGATATAAAATGCTTCCCGTTGTCACAGACGAAAATAAAGACCTCCACGGGACTGTCTGTAACAACACGAACACTATGAAAGAAAGAACAACATTGTAGATAGACTGTAGCCAAATACCTTGCCCCGGCGAATGCTAGCGAGTGGCCAAGCGAGTGGCTGAGCCCACCTGGCGTTCTGCTGAGCTGCAGGCGTCACAGTAACTAAAGGTGTGCCCTACCAAAGCAACAGCCAGACAGACAGACACTCACCAACACGGTCGGAGAGAGAGGAACAAACCACCCCACCCCCTTTCGCGCCTCATTCCCCCCAGCCCGATTAGAAGCTTACTGCCTCGGCAGCCAGCACTGGACAACTCACCCCAAAATGGCCGACCACAGACAACAACCCCCAACCTTTCTAGACCACACCTCCACACCAATCCACATGTTCCACATCTTTTACCTCACAGTCTTCTAGTATACAAACCACATTTCTCTCCTCCCTGCCATTATTAAACCCTAACTAAGTATGTATTAGAGGCTGTACACCCCATACCTTTTTGATGACGTAAGCTGTAGTGCCCGCGTCGTGTGCATGTCCCTGTGACTATTGTAATTACCGTTGTATTAATTTCACGTGCGTTTAGCTACAGCTAAATCCAACTACAGCCGCCACAGGCAACATGACTGCAGACCAGGTATATATTTGATTAATGAATATGTTTATCTTTAGCTATGACAACTCCTGCAGGAAAAGTAAGCGGAAAGACACCTCTTAACTCTCTGTATTATGAGGGGGTGTAGATATATAACTGTGCCAATTAGATATTGATTATGTCATTACCATTTTACTTGTTACTTATTAACATACTAACCCCGCATGATGACTGACCTACTAACCGTAGAATAATAAGGAAACCGTCACCTCGCACAATCTATTTTTCCCTAACCCTTGCATTACATAATCCAGCCTGCCTTTCTTTTCTAGCCTCCCTCCACAAGCCTTCTACACGCCTCGTCAAGACACTTCCTTCTAGGACTACAGTTCACATGATCATATCCTTTTCCGTTGCAACCAAGCAGTGCCAGCTGTGCATGAGTAGACAACGACCTGACCACGCCACTGGAGCGCCAATGCCTCCCGCCGCGTGTTTGCCCCAGGTACGTGACCAAAACCGCCCATCACCATGATAATGATAATTGCACTGCCGCCTGAGATGCGAGGATATCAGTATATAAACCACGCCAGTTCTTATGTTGATTTATACCACTACCTAGTATAATTTCTCTTAATTACCTACTAACCCCGCATGCTGACTAACCTCCTATCTTTAGACTAGTGAACGAACCATAAACCTCACGCAGTATTCTTCCCATAACTTTTGTGTTACATAATCTAACATGTTTTTCTCTTTCTAGTTCTTCCTTCCACACGTCTTCTACACACCTCGTCAAACACTACCTTCTCGGACTACAATTCACACGGCCTATCCTTTTCCTTTTTTCGCTTGCAACCAAGCGGTGTGCCAACTGTGCATGCATATATGATGACCCAACCACACAACGGAAGAGCCAATGCCTTGCATCGTGTGTTGCCTCAGGTACATAACCGAACCAATCTGTCACCATAATCATGACAACGATATTGCCACCTGGTTATGCATGCCCTACCTTATTGATCAACTATTTGTCTGTATTTTCTCTCTCTCTCTGGATTCCTCTCCCCTTATCCACACGTAGACTACGTGGGTATTTCCACCCTAACCCCGGTGGGCCCGACAACAACAAATTAACTCGACCATCGAGCCGTGTCCAATCCTGGAGGGACTCCTACCTGCGCCGCCCTCCTCGACCCCGGCATACGGGACCACTAGGGCACCCGCGTTTAACCACCACCTGTATGCACGTGCCAGCACCTATGAGGTATGACAGGACTTGTTATTCAACCTCACAAAGGCCTACAGGTACGAGAGAACTGTTCACCTTTCCCCCCCCCCCTCTCCTTCCTTACCTTAAAAGCAACTTACTTATAAAAGTCGGGCAATTAGCCAGCTGACCCTTCTGGCCGAGGTGCTCCTCCCCAGTCTCCGTGAACAACAACACGTTTGCCATAACAACTGCGGTTATTTATTCTTATATGCCGGTGTGTGAACTAACGCTGTTATCTAATTCAGAGCATTGGGAACGAAGGGCCATATTGCCAGATGCTGACTCCACAGCCCCTGCACAGCCGCCCTGGCCCCGAATATGGAAGGGGCCACTCAACCCTGGCAACACCCGCCTCCAGCATCCTCCACTCCTCCACCATCTTGCCAACTTGAAGAGCCTGTTAGCACCAGCCCTGCAGGTTATGCATCAACCTCCTCTTCTCTCCCCCTTGAAGTGAGCCCCCCTGTGGGGCTACCCCTGGCAGGCCAAGATTGCCCTGCCCGGAAACCAACACACCAGCAATGACAAACAATCACCAGCCCCCGGCCCCGGCAACACCGAGTCACCCTGCCATATATAAACCCCGAGAGGAGGAGAGCGGACAGAAGTACAAATATAGCTTTTTGCTGAGCGGGACCTCGCTCTGCTTGAAGACTGTTTTACTCGCCTGCTGACAGACGACCGGCACTCCGCAAGTTGAACACCAGGACTTGATGTATTATTTTCCTGGATCTGTATTAATCGCGGCAACCCGCCGGTTAATATAGAGACCTACTAGCAATATACATATTTCCACACATACACAGAGATCTAGGGTAGAAAGATCTACTGTGTTCTTGGGTTGATTGAACCTCTCGTTATGGATCAGAGACAGTTAAGCAAAGTCCGTTCATAGACACTGCTTATGTTCGTTCGATGAGACGCTCCTCTGGCCCTGCCAGGAAGCAGACCATTTAAGATCCTAGTAGAGAACCTTAACTCAACTTCATCACCAGTCAACCGACCCATCTGTAACTTCTTCACATAACTGGACACCCTGGACGGGCCCCTGGAACAGCCGAGAAGCCCCCGATGACACCAGATTCAAGAGGAGAAAGAAGATAACCTGACCGGGCATGATTCCGTATTATAGTATCAGTGTAGAGATACCATGTTACCAACCCGTTGTGTTTGCCTATGTTCACCCTGGAGTTATTCGCTAACCGTGAAGAGTGTTTCGAGTTTGATTCTAGAGTCCCCTGTTTTTGCCAGAAATTTCGTTCTAGTAAGTGTATTATGAGATAATTTCCGTGACAGTATTTACCCGCAGCCACAACAAGAGTTATTCCTAAATTGGATGTTTTGGTATAGATATTCTGTGATCCCGCAAATTAAGGGATAGGTCGTAAACGTGATTTAATCTCAGTAACGAATTTCCATCCGCGTATTAACTGTTAAAAGTATACATAAATAATTGCCTACTTGACTCCGCTAGATCGTGTGAAGTCAAAACTCAACGTTAGCCCCCACTTAATCGGATAACTAAACCCTTAGGCCTAAAGCAACGAACTGTATCAGATACTGTGCAAATTGAATCAGTGCCCCCTCGAGTAACTTTCTTATCGCTTCTTATCATGTCCGTATCAGAAGAATAATGCCCGAGATTCGGAAGTGGCAGTGTACTCTCTAATCCAGATCCATGATTGTGCTCGGAGAATTGAAAGACCAAGTTCTTCCTACTGACTTTACTACTCCTATCCGTTTTCTCCAAAGTGAATTGACTCTTTTTCTATACCGCAAGTGTGTTTAGTGAAATAAAGCTGTATTACAAATCACATTCCAAGATTCTATTCATGTGTTCTGTTGATCCCTCACATGTATGTATATGAAACCAGATATTCCAGTCTTGCAGAACTCACCTACGCAATCGTTAATCCTGAATCAAATCAGGGCATAACATTGGCGGCAGCGGTGGTTCTTGATTCGGATAGATTTCATTGCATTTCATGTTGCAGAGCAATAGAAGCATTGTAATATCGCGAATATGGCAACAGCGCGCACTTACACTCACATTCCCAAATTTGATATAGAAACGTATGATATCGACACTTACTTGGACATAGTAGAACCCGTGTTAGATTTGGCATATCAAAATGACTGCGAGAAAATCACTGTTGCATTATTGCACATTATGCACTTGGGAAGAGCCGTTTCCCAAGTAGCCAAACAGGTAATGCCAGAGCATACCTGGAACCAGTTTCGATCCCTCGTGATCCAGGTCCTAGGGCCAACTTTGGGTTTTCCCGTCACCCCAAAACAAAAAAACAACAAGATTAAGTATGAAGGGGACATCAACGTGACCCTTGTGAACCTATATAGATATGCGAGGACCACGTATAGCCATCAAGATGCCGAACAGCAGATTGAGCAGATGTTCACCGCCTTATACAACATTCTCCCACACCACATCACCGCTCACCTCGACCTTTACGGCTCGTTCGAGGAACACACGCTCTCCATCAGGGAAATGTGCCAACTCGACCAAGTAAAGTATGAAGGACACCTGGACGTCACCCTAGCCAAAGTATGTAACCACGTTAGATTCGCCTGCCCCTCGCGAACCAAAGAATATCAAGAACGACAAATCCTCCAGGCACTATTCAAGAACCTCCCCTTAGGCATCAACCATCATTTCCTGATCCACGGCCATATCTCCTTTCTACAAGACATCCATATGATCCGGGAGATGTTAAAACCAGGCTACCAAACACCTGCCCTGCGGCCTCATCCAGAGCAACCTTTCACCAAAAACTTGAGCCCAAGGTCAGTTCACCCCC
Source organism: Paralithodes platypus (assembly GCA_032716605.1). Taxonomy (NCBI): domain Eukaryota; kingdom Metazoa; phylum Arthropoda; class Malacostraca; order Decapoda; family Lithodidae; genus Paralithodes; species Paralithodes platypus. Next base: position 20,669,410 of record CM064574.1, read on the forward strand.
ATTCATCCATCCTTCCCAATCCCCCCTCAATCAATAAAACTCCCATGCCAACAGTAACTGATTAATAAACCCTCTCTTGCTCAACCTTGATCAAAGAAAAATCCCTACCCCCATCCTTTCCTCAACCTCCTCCAACCCCCAAATCAAAGCACCCCCATTCATCCATCCTTCCCCATCCCCCCTCAATCAACGAAACTCCCATGCCAGCAGCAAATGATCACTCAACCCTCTCTTGCTCACCCTTGATCAAAGAAAAATCCTCACCCCATCCCTTCCTCAACCTCCTCCAGCCCCCAAATCAGATCACCCCATTCATCCATCCTTCCCCATTCCCCCTCAATCAATAAAACTCCCATGCCAACAGCAACTGATCGATCAACCCTCTCTCGCTCAACCTTGATCAAAGAAAAATCCCCACCCCCACCCTTTCCTCAACCTCCTCCAACCCCCAAGTCAAAGCACCCCCATTCATCCATCCTTCCTCATCCCCCCTCAATCAACGAAAATCCCAGGCCAGCAGTAAATGATCAATCAACCCTCTCTTGCTCAACCTTGATCAAAGAAAAATCCCGACGCCATCCCTTCCCCTACCCCCAAATCAGATCACCCTCACTCATCCATTCTCTCCCATCCCCCCTCAATCAACGCAACTCCCATGCCAGCAATAGATGGTCAATCATCCCCCTCTTGCGCAACCTTGACCAATGAAAAAAAACCCACCCCCATCCCTTCCTCAACCTCCTCCAACCCCCAAATCAGAGCACCCCCATTCATCCATCTTTCCCCATCCCCCCTCATTCAACGAAACTCCCATGCCAGCAGTAAATGATCAATCAACCCTCCCTTGCTCAACCTTGATCAAAGAAAAATCCTCACCCCCATCCCTTCCTCAACCTCCTCCAACCCCCAAATCAGATCACCCCCATCCATCCGTCTTTTTCCATCCCCCCTCCACCAACAAACCCCCATTGCCCACCGTGACTGCAAAATCCACTCTCTCTAACAAAGAAAAAGAGAAACCCCTATCCACCTCTTCAACCGCAATCCAAGAAAACAAATGTGTTCCTCCACCTAAACCTATCCTGAATAAGTCCCTCCATCCTCCTGAGAAATCGAAACCCGTGCACCCTTCCAAAATAGCCCCCCCCCCCCCCCCTGAAATTCCAACCCCAGTGCACCCTTGCTTGCCTCTCTCCACTCTGACCATCCCAACAATCCCCCCCTCAATCAATGAAGCTCCCGTGCCAACAGCAACCGATAAACCAACACTCTTGCTCACCCTTTCCCAAAGAAAAACACTCACCCCCTCCTCCAACCCCAAACAAGGAAAATCCCCCAACCCCTTACCAAACCTCACCCCTAACTCTCCCATACCAACCCCACCCCAACAATACAAAAACCCCCTAAACAACCCCACAATGACACCAATATCCCTAAGTCCTTCCCCAATACCCTCAACCTCTACCAGCTTACACGAAGTAACCTCAAGTTTTTCCCCATCTTCCACACCTAACCTCACTCCACACCCTATCCACCAGGCTCCCTCCGCCCAAATCCGTTCCACCCTTGCCAGAAATTACCCGCTCCACCCCACCTCTCCCATCCTCACCACCCATCCCCAATACCACCTCCTTTTTTCCCCCCAACCTTACCCCACCCCATACCGCTACCTCATCCACCCCAAATTCCCCCCCCACAAATTCCGCTCAACAACATACCAGGCCCATCCAAATCCAGCCACAAAACTGTTCCCACCTTGACTAACCACCAAAATCCCTCTCTCCCTCTCGCCCCAGACCACGTACTCAACCTCTCAACCTCAACAACCCTTCTCAAACCACGACACTGCCCATCCAGAACCGCTAAAAAAAATCCCTATCAAACCCCCCAAACCACCAAATCCTCATAAACCCTCAACCTCCAACATTCCTCACCCTTACCGTCACCCCTCCCACAACCACAACCCTCTACACCATTCAACCACCCTCCAACAACAACCCCTTCCCCCAGCCAAATTACCAACAAACCACACTCTGCCTTCACCACCTCAACAGACGCGCACACAAACATCCTTTAAACCGAACCGCACCCAGACACCTGTCAAGCCTAACAGTTCACCCATTCTTAACGGCCGGCCTAACGGGACACCTACCCCCCCCTCCCAAACCGAAAGCGAATTCCCAAGGTCGAAACAACAGCCACACGCGCCACAACCAACCCCACACCCCACCCGCCTCAACCTACCCCCCACAACAAACCTACGTACCGGTACTCCACACTTGAGGTACGAGGTCGTACCTCATACGAAGGCGACGGAAGTGAAATACACCAGGAACGAAAATTCCTGGGAGCGAAACTCCCACCCCCAGCAGGATCCCCGGTCCCCTATCCTTTATATGCTCGTATTAGTATTGCTTCAGATGAGAGAACATCCCCGACTACGAATCTATATTCGAGAGTTGGAGATTGAAATGATTATGTTGAGACGATCTGCCACCCCTCAGGGTAGACGTTACCTAGAGTAGTATACCATTTATCCCTTGTGTCGTCCTTGTTACGATTTCAGATCAGTAGCCAATTCCTGACATTCTTGAAGTTCCCACTAAGTATGTATTCCATTAGATACTAACCCTGCAGACTATAATACTTTCATCGTGTACAGGAACGAGGCGATCTGAAGACACCTATTTCTCTCTACCTTACGACGGTTTAAGTATGCACCCATCCTAGTTATTTACCTCTGCTAAATTCTATGTTTAATTCTGATCAATCTACAGATGGTCATCTCAAGAGAGAAAGACAGGGAAGACACCTGGTATCTCTCTGCATTTTCAGTATGTGTATGTGTTACCCCCATGCCCCATTACCCCCTTTTCTAAGTAACTAAAGGTGTGCCCTACCAAAGCAACAGCCATACAGACAGACACTCACCAACACGGTCGGAGAGAAAGGAACAAACCACCCCGCCCCCTTTCGCGCCTCATCCCCCCCAGCCCGATTAGAATCTTACTGCCTCGGCAGCCAGCACTGGACAACTCACCCCAAAATGGCCGACCACAGACAACAATCCCCAACCTTTCTAGACTACACCTCCACACCAATCCACATGTTCCACATCTTTTAACTCAGTCTTCTAGTATACAAACCACATCTCTCTCCTCCCTGCCATTATTAAACCCTAAGTATGTATTAGAGGCTGTACACCCCATACCTTTTTGATGACGTAAGCTGTAGTGCCCGCGTCGTGTGCATGTCCCTGTGACTATTGTAATTACCGTTGTATTAATTTCACGTGCGTTTAGCTACAGCTAAATCCAACTACAGCCATAGGCAACATGACTGCAGACCAGGTATATATGATTAATGAATATGTTTATCTTTAGCTATGACAACCCCTGCAGGAAAAGTAAGCGTAAAGACACCTCTTAACTCTCTGTATTATGAGGGGGTGTAGATATATAACTGTGCCAATTAGATATTGATTATGTCATTACCATTTTACTTGTTACTTATTAACATACTAACCCCCCATGATGACTGACCTACTAACCGTAGAATAATAAGGAAACCGTCACCTCGCATGATCTATTTTTCCCTAACCCTTGCATTACATAATCCAGCCTGCCTTTCTTTTCTAGCCTCCCTCCACACGCCTTGTACACGCCTCGTCAAGACACTTCCTTCTAGGACTACAGTTCACATGATCCTATCCTTTTCCGTTGCAACCAGGCAGTGCCAGCTGTGCATGAGTAGACAACGACCTGACCACGCCACGGGAGCGCCAATGCCTTGCGCCCGCGTGTTTGCCCCAGGTACGTGACCAAAACCGCCCATCACCATGATAATGATAATTGCACTGCTGCCTGAGATGCGAGGATATCAGTATATAAACCAGGCCAGTTCTTATGTTGATTTATACCACTACCTAGTGTAATTTCTCTTAATTACCTACTAACCCCGCATGCTGACTAACCTCCTAAATTTAGACTAGTGAACGAACCATAAACCTCACGCAGTATTCTACCCATAAATTTTGTGTTACATAATCTAACATGTTTTTCTGTTTCTAGTTCTTCCTTCCACACGTCTTCTACACGCCTCGTCAAACACTACCTTCTCGGACTACAATTCATGCGGCCTATCCTTTTCCTTTTTTCGTTTGCAACCAAGCGGTGTGACAACTGTGCATGCATATATGATGACCCAACCACACAACGGAAGAGCCAATGCCTTGCATCGTGTGTTGCCTCAGGTACGTAACTGAACCAATCTGTCACCATAATCATGACAACGATACTGCCACCTGGTTATGCATGCCCTACCTTATTGATCAACTATTTGTCTGTATTTTCTCTCTCTCTCTGGATTCCTCTCCCCTTATCCACACGTAGTCTACGTGGGTATTTCCACCCTAACTCATGTGGGCCCGACAACAACAAATTAACTCGGCCATCGAGCCGTGTCCAATCCTGGAGGGACTCCTACCTGTGCCGCCCTCCTCGACCCCGGCATACGGGACCACTAGGGCACCCGCGTTTAACCACCACCTGTATGCACGTGCCAGCACCTATGAGGTATGACAGGACTTGTTATTCAACCTCACAAAGGCCTACAGGTACGAGAGAACTGTTCACCTTTCCCTCCCCCCTCTCCTTCTTTACCTTTAAAGCAACTTACTTATAAAAGTCGGGCAATTAGCCAGCTGACCCTTATGGCCGAGGTGCTCCGCCCCAGTCTCCGTGAACAACAACATGCTTGCCATATCAACTGCGGTTATTTATTTTTATATGCCGGTGTGTGAACTAACGCTGTTATCTAATTCAGAGCATTGGGAATGAAGGGCCAGATTGCCAGATGCTGACTTCACAGCCCCTGCACAGCCGCCCTGGCCCCGAATATGGAAGGGGCCACTCAGCCCTGGCAACACCCGCCTCCAGCATCCTCCACTCCTCCACCATCTTGCCAACTTGAAGAGCCTGTTAGCTCCAGCCCTGGAGGTTATGCATCAACCTCCTCTTCTCTCCCCCTTGAAGTGAGCCCCCCTGTGGGACTAACCCTGGCAGGCCAAGATTTCCCTGCCCGGAAACCAACACACCAGCAATGACAAACAATCACCAGCCCCCGGCCCCGGCAACACCGAGTCACCCTGCCATATATAAACCCCGAGAGGAGGAGAGCGGACAGAAGTACAAATATAGCTTTTTGCCGAGCGGGACCTCGCTCTGCTTGAAGACTGGTTTACTCGCCTGCTGACAGACGACCGGCACTCCGCAAGCTAAACACCAAGACTTGATGTATTATTTTCCTGGATCTGTATTAATCGCGGCAACCCGCCGGTTAATATAGAGACCTACGAGCAATATATATATCTCCACACATACACAGAGATCTAGGGTAGAAAGATCTACTGTGTTCTTGGGTTGATTGAACCTCTCGTTATGGATCAGAGACAGTTAAGCAAAGTCCGTGCATAGACACTGCTTACGTTCGTTCGATGAGATGCTCCACTGGCCCTGCAAGGAAGCAGACCATTTAAGATCCTAGTAGATAACCTTAACTTAACTTCATCACCAGCCAACCGACCCATCTGTAACTTCTTCACACAACTGGACACCCTGGACGGCCCCCTGAAGCAGCCGAGAGCCCCCGACGACACCAGATTCAAGAGGAGAAAGAAGATAACCTGACCGGGCACGATTCCGTATTATAGTATCAGTGTAGAGATACCGTGTTACCAACCCGTTGTGTTTGCCTATTGTGACGTTAACCACTCCGTTAGAACCGCATGGCTTGTCCTACAGTGACTCGCTAGGATCGCCAGGGCAATGGATGGGGCTATAGTTTGTGTATTAGAGTGTGCTTTATTTCATATGAAAGCTTGTGTCATGGGCAGTCCAGAAAGGCTCTTTGTTTCCACCCATGTCAAGGCTTTATATATTTAATTGTAAAGTATATGTTTTATCATTAACTAGTAATGATGGGATCTGGGAGAGAGAGAGAGAGTAGAACAGAGTGAGAGGGGGGCGCGCAGTGTTTTTGCCCCGCTCGATGACGTCACGGCTGGCTGCCTCGTGGGGGTTGGTTGAGGGAGTTCTTTACCATGCTTGGTGACGTAATGTTTTGCTAGCTACTTTGGTAGTGGTTAGAGGACTTGTCACCGCTTTTTTCCCACGCGGCTCGAACTAGTGCGAGTATATATACTGGTTCCTCGCCACTCTCTCCCTCAGATCTGGTTTCTAGAACGCACCCATCTTTTTCCCTTGCTACCTGTCCCCTACTCTGTACCTGAGAATCTTTTCCTCTGCCTATCTCTCTCATTTTCCTTATCTTTCACCACCTTTTATTAACATTATATCCCCTCTGGTTAACTCTGCAAAATCAGCTTCATGCTGGCCAGTTGTATTGTGCGTTAAGGTCTGATATAACCTATGTATGTTAGTTGTTAAGATAAGTTGATCACGAAGCATTGGTTGGCTTTCATATTGCCGCTTCCTTTAATTATTAGTGTTCTGCTGGATTAGATAATGCTAGACTAGGAGTCTGATATTATAAGGTATTGTTTCCTATGAGTGCTGGCTTTAGTTAAAAGCTGCACGACATACCTGAGAACTGGAGTTGATTGAGTAAATTCTAGTCTGTGTGCCATTGAGAATAGAGCATGCACGAATGAGGGCTTTTTGCCTATACCATTCTGCACTGTTCTAGTCTCGATTGTTTGTCTTTGAGGTACGCCAGGAGAACGCTTAATACTTCGGTATTAAGGTTTCTCAAGAGAGCTACCCTTCCCTATAACGTAATATTTGACGCACAGACTTGAGATTTGCACTAGGCTATGCGGCATGCCATGCGCACCAGTATCTCGTATCATTGACTCTAGCTAGACTTTATCAATCATAGTAGACATTAAGTATATTAAACCAATTACTCTTTTTATGCATACCCATTTATGATTACACAAGCATTTCGCAGCCTAGTTTGATGTATTGAGACACAAACGACTTAGGCTCTTTTTGTTGATAGGAATACTGCATTGTCGGGGCGATTATTATTGTTGTAGTGTTTAGGATATTCTTGGCTCCGACGGCATTATATATTCTGCCTTTTTGTGTGCATAGCCTGCACGAGCATTGTTCCGCTGCCTGCCTTTATGGGTTCCATTTCCGATACGAGCATCGTTATAGCATCTAACATTTAAAGAAGATTCCTTGTTAGTGTTGAAGGACTTTAGTGCACTTTCTTCCATGCAGGAGTGCCTGACCTTTATTGATTAAAGTAACGTAAGCTGTAATTTCTCTTACCACCTTACTTTGCATACCATAACCAAGCACCTTCGGTTATAGGTAGTAATAGGCTGTTTTCACATAACATTAAGCCTAGAGTAGACGCACATTTATTGAGAGTTTGATAGCCTATTATTGCATATAGAACTCTGTAGAGTATTTGTGTTCTTTGTTCACTGGGAATATACATCAGAGGTTGGAGCTAGCGCTTTCCGTTGTAACATTTATGCCATTACTAGTCCAATGAATAAGAGCCCTGATATATTTGAACGCCAGTCGTAACAAATGGCGACCTTACCTAGGATTTGGTGAACCTACATTTATTAGCAGGGAACATTTGTTGTTTTGGGGAATATTTTGCGGGGATCAGCAAGAATAATTTTTGTTTGCAACATAGTATAGCCCTAGAGTATTTCCGATAATTTTTGTGTGTATATTGAGGTATAAGAGTTTGGGGTGCTTCTTTTCTGAATATTGTGGTGAGAAATTTTTGTGAGCATCATGTCTTATACCGGGTCAGAGGAGAATGGAGACACAGTACGTAATGTCGAAGCTGAGGAACAGCAGTATGATGAAAGGGTTAATCGGGTGAACTGTGAGGAGGATGCTAGGATATTTTTGCAATGGCCTGTTACTGCCGAGCGGTTGGAGGGTATGGAACGGTACGGTCTTCAATGCCGGGCCACAGCTATCGGTCATGCGGGTACTAGCAGCATGACCAGGGATAACTTGATAACGTGTGTACTGGGCAGGGTGACTGGTGAGCGAGATGGGTTGAGTGCTCAGAGCCCTTCGGCCATGCTTCCCCTACACTCGACTCACAGCCATCCCAGTAGTTTGCCGACCCCGGGTATGCTTCCACAGGTGGGTGGTGACTGGCAGGGTGGGTTGCCCCTGGGGGGACCACCGGTAATTTCAAACATTGTAGCACCTTCACCTCCTCAAGGGTTAACTCCAGAATTATTGCTTCAGCTCGAATTAGCTAAGATCGAAGAGAGAAAGGCTATCAGGGTATGTGAGCTTCAGCTTCAGAATCAGCAGCAAATAGAATTAGCCAAGATAGAAGAGAGAAAAACTATCAGTCAAGCAAAAATCCAAGCTGATTTAGAGTCGACTAGGTACTGTGCCGACATGGACGTAGAGAAGTCGCGAGTAGAGGCAACGGGACAGCGACTTGGGGCTGGTAACCGTGTTCATGAGCAGTCTCTCTCGCACTTATTGAAACTGGTTCCGGTGTTTGATGAGAGTGGTGTAACAGAATTTTTCACACGCTTTGAGAAGAAGTGCCAGGAACACCAGTGGCCAGAGAATAAATGGGCAGCACTTGTATCCTCTAGATTAATAGACAAGGGTCTTAAAGCCTACGATGCGTTGCCTTTGGAGTCATGTATTGTGTATGAGGATCTCAAGGAGGCTGTCCTGAGGGCTTACGAACTGCAACCAGAAACGTACCGTTTGAAGTTCCGGGATGTAACTAAGGGAAGAGATAGCACCTTTTTGGAACACGCCCGGGACTTGTCCGATGCTATGGGGAACTGGCTCCGATCTGAGAAGGTAACAACGTTTGATGGAGTTAAGCAGTTGATGATGTTGGAGCAGTTCTTTAAGAGCACGGGCGGTGATCTAACTTTGAACTTAAAGGAGAAAAACCCAAGAACTCTAGTCGAAGCAGCAGAAATGGCTGATCGACGGCTGTCGTTGATTCGGGGTTGCGGGTCCTCACAGAAGTACGATGTAAGTGCTAAGGACCGTTATCCTCCCCCTCCCCGTAACAATGACACATTTAAACAGAAGAGCCATGAAACTAAAACTGAATCCAAACCTTACACCACACCGTATGTGAAAAGTCAGGGACCTTTTACATCACAGTATAAGCCGAAACCGAAATTTATGTGTTTTAGTTGCCACCAGGAGGGTCATAAGGCAAATGAGTGCCCTAGTCGACCTCCTCCGGCAGCTGTGTCTTTTGCTCACGGCATTGGAGTGTTCAAGAGGACATCGGAGTTTGTTAGAGGCATTTCTTCCGAGGTAAATACACTGCCAGTGCAGAAGGATCCGGAAGGCTTATTCCCTGTCCGTGATGCCTTTAGTGACCACAGGGGACTCGGTTGTGTGGAGTGGGGGGGTAGAAGACATGAGGTGAGAATTTTGCGTGACACTGGGGCATCGCAAACACTGTTGAGAAATTTCACTGGTAAACCTGTCAATACGGCGCGGGTGGTTGTGGTTCAGGGAGTTAATGCGACAAGGTCATACCCACTTGTAAGAATGAAGGTGGAAGTTGATGGTGTGACTCGGGACCTGGATGTAGGAATTGTGGAGAAGTTACCTGTTGGGGGCGTCGACCTCCTTCTCGGCAACGACTTTGCGGGACCTACTTCTGAGGCTCCACCCTTGGTCGTTGCCGAGAAGCCGGCCGACGTGAGTAGGGAGGAGCAGGAGTGGGTTGGGAAGTGTCCGGGGCAGCCTATGGAGTGTGTTGTCACCGGAGATTCTGCATCCAGGGAGTCACATTCTGGTCAACAATCTTTAGATCAGCGGAGGAAGGGTACCGAGAAGGGGTTGAAAGTTGATGCGGTTGAGAGTTTAGTATCAACGGCCCTTCTCGGGGACTCAGTATTAGGACCAAATATCGAGTCTGAAGAAGACCCAGTAACTGTTGTGGAAAAGGCAGAGGATGGGCTTAAAAAGACGAAAGAGTTGAAGGAGGACAGTGATGCACAGTCGGGAGATGTAGCAACAAGGTACCCTGATGCGTACCCTATGAGAAATGGGTCGGCGAAGACGGTGGTCCGAAGCTTGCTAGTGTATTTTTCCCGGTATGGTTACCCGCAGGGGATTCAGTCAGTCCGGGGACCCAACTTCACTTCTAGCCTCTTTGTTCAAGCAATGCCGCAGCATGGGATTGTTGGGGTTGTGTCATCTGCGTATCATCCGGAGAGCCAGGGTGTGTTAGAGCGATGGCACTCAGCCTTGAAATCTGTGCTTCGATGTTGTTGCTTTGAGAGTGGGAGGGATTGGGATCTTGGCCTGCCATGTGTTTTGTTTGCTGTGTGGGAGGTACCTGGGGAGAGTTTGGGATTCAGCCCTAATGAGCTCGTCTTTGGACACCGTGTCAGAGGGCCTCTCCATATGGTTGAAGAAGTATGGGAGGGAGCAGAAAAACCTTGTTCTATGCTCAGGTGTGTCCTCAACAGTCGTAACAAATGGCGACCTTGCCAGGAGAGAACGGATGTTGCGCAATCTGGAGTTGGCTGGCCGTAATTTGACTAGCTCTCAGGCCCTCAGGAAGGACAGGTACGACCTCAAGGTTGAACTCAGGGAGTTTCACGTGGGTCAGGAGGTGTTGATTCTACTGCCCCTTGTAGGTCACCCCTTGTCCGCGAAGTACGCTGGTCCTTGTGGGGTGGTGGAGGAGCTATCGGACCTGGATTACTTGGTGGCCACTCCAGACAGACGGGGGTGCAATCGGTTATGTCATGTTAATCCCATGAAGGAGTATGGGAGGCACCCCCCTGAGCCTCTCACTGAGCCTGTGATGACGTTTAGCAGTCAAGGTGGAGAAGGAGAACGGGACAGTCAAGCTCAGGTGGAGGATAACTGGAAGGATGGGAAGTTCAGGTGGGCGCCTGAGTGTGAGAAGGTGTTTAGAGAAGTAAAACACCTGTTGTGCACTCACCCGATCCTCAGGGCCCCTGACTTTAGCCTACCTTTCCAACTAGCAATGGAGGCTAGTGGTGTGGGGGCTGGTGCCGTCCTTGTGGAAAGGGACGATGATGGGCTGGATCATCCTGTTGGTTTCTGCTCGGAGAAGTACAATTCGGCCCAGGGGAGCTGCTCTGTTGTCGAGGAGGAGCTGCTGGTGGTTGTGCTTGCGCTGGGGCATTTCGAGGTCTATGTTCCAGCCTATGGTCCGGTCGTTGTAGTTTACCCAGATCATCACCCTCTCAAGTTCTTGGGCCAGTTTCACAATCGGAATATGAGGCTGACCAGGTGGTCACTAAGGTTATTGGTATATAACCTGGACATACGTCATATTGTCGGTTGTGACAACGTGGTTGCAGATGGTCGTTCAAGGGTATATGATCCTGGGTAGATTGACACACGGGTAGCCTCCTGCTTTAGTTTGAATAGTATTTTGCGCTTGGTGCTTGTTGGCTCGCGGTTGTAGCCCAGCGTATTGGGTCGTAAAGCAGGAGTTGAGCGATTGGTATAGAAGAAAAGACTAGGCTTGCCCCTATAGTGCAGCCGAAATAAACAAATTAAAAACATGAAAATCAAATAAAAAACTCTTTCTTTGATAGTTGAATTTTTTCAGTATGTTATAGCAGTAATTCTGAGTTGCACTCCTCTCAGAATGCTGGGCTAGAGAAGCTCGCTCTTGAGGAGCATAACTACATATAATTTAACCTATTGTGCTAGGGAGGGTTATAATTTTGTAAAATGTTTTGTTGAGGAACTGTGTCAGATATTTTACTGCCGCTGGATGATGGGAAGTAGAGATATAGCATGGGTTCTAACCACCAGATTTTTGTGAGCCTTGGGCCTCTGAGAAAAATCTTGGGGGGGGTGTGACGTTAACCACTTCGTTAGAACCGCATGGCTTGTCCTACAGTGACAGGGATCTGGGAGAGAGAGAGAGAGTAGAACAGAGTGAGAGGGGGGCGCGCAGTGTTTTTGCCCCGCTCGATGACGTCACGGCTGGCTGCCTCGTGGGGGTTGGTTGAGGGAGTTCTTTACCATGCTTGGTGACGTAATGTTTTGCTAGCTACTTTGGTAGTGGTTAGAGGACTTGTCACCGCTTTTTTCCCACGCGGCTCGAACTAGTGCGAGTATATACTCTGGTTCCTCGCCACTCTCTCCCTCAGATCTGGTTTCTAGAACGCACCCATCTTTTTCCCTTGCTACCTGTCCCCTACTCTGTACCTGAGAATCTTTTCCTCTGCCTATCTCTCTCATTTTCCTTATCTTTCACCACCTTTTATTAACATTATATCCCCTCTGGTTAACTCTGCAAAATCAGCTTCATGCTGGCCAGTTGTATTGTGCGTTAAGGTCTGATATAACCTATGTATGTTAGTTGTTAAGATAAGTTGATCACGAAGCATTGGTTGGCTTTCATATTGCCGCTTCCTTTAATTATTAGTGTTCTGCTGGATTAGATAATGCTAGACTAGGAGTCTGATATTATAAGGTATTGTTTCCTATGAGTGCTGGCTTTAGTTAAAAGCTGCACGACATACCTGAGAACTGGAGTTGATTGAGTAAATTCTAGTCTGTGTGCCATTGAGAATAGAGCATGCACGAATGAGGGCTTTTTGCCTATACCATTCTGCACTGTTCTAGTCTCGATTGTTTGTCTTTGAGGTACGCCAGGAGAACGCTTAATACTTCGGTATTAAGGTTTCTCAAGAGAGCTACCCTTCCCTATAACGTAATATTTGACGCACAGACTTGAGATTTGCACTAGGCTATGCGGCATGCCATGCGCACTAGTATCTCGTATCATTGACTCTAGCTAGACTTTATCAATCATAGTAGACATTAAGTATATTAAACCAATTACTCTTTTTATGCATACCCATTTATGATTACACAAGCATTTCGCAGCCTAGTTTGATGTATTGAGACACAAACGACTTAGGCTCTTTTTGTTGATAGGAATACTGCATTGTCGGGGCGATTATTATTATTGTTGTAGTGTTTAGGATATTCTTGGCTCCGACGGCATTATATATTCTGCCTTTTTGTGTGCATAGCCTGCACGAGCATTGTTCCGCTGCCTGCCTTTTTGGGTTCCATTTCCGATACGAGCATCTTTATAGCATCTAACATTTAAAGAAGATTCCTTGTTAGTGTTGAAGGACTTTAGTGCACTTTCTTCCATGCAGGAGTGCCTGACCTTTATTGATTAAAGTAACGTAAGCTGTAACTTCTCTTACCACCTTACTTTGCATACCATAACCAAGCACCTTCGGTTATACGTAGTAATAGGCTGTTTTCACATAACATTAAGCCTAGAGTAGACGCACATTTATTGAGAGTTTGATAGCCTATTATTGCATATAGAACTCTGTAGAGTATTTGTGTTCTTTGTTCACTGGGAATATACATCAGAGGTTGGAGCTAGCGCTTTCCGTTGTAACATTTATGCCATTACTAGTCCAATGAATAAGAGCCCTGATATATTTGAACCCCAGTCGTAACACTATGTTCACCCTTGAGTTATTCGCTAACCGTGAAGTGTTTCGAGTTTGATCCTAGAGTCCCCTGTTTTTGCCAGAGATTTTGTTCTAGTAAGTGTATTACAAGATAATTACCGCGACAGTATTTACCCGCAGCCACGACAAGAGTTATTCCTAAATTGGATGTTTTGGTATAGATATTCTGTGATCCCGCAAATTAACGGATAGGTCGTAAAGTGATTTAATCTCAGTAACGAATTTCCATCCGCGCATTATCGGTAAAAGTATACATAAATAATTGCCTACTTGACTCCGCTAGATCGTGTGAAGTCGAAACTCAACGTTAGCCCCCACTTAATCGGATAACTAAAACCTTAGGCCTATAGCAACGAACTGTAACAGATACTGTGCACATTGCTTCAGTGCCCCCCTCGAGTGACTTTCTTATCGCTTCTTATCATGTCCGTATCGGAAGAATAATGCCCGAGATTCGGAAGTGGCAGTGTACGCTCTAATCCAGATCCACGATTGTGCTCGGAGAATTGAAAGACCAAGTTCTTCCTACTGACTTTACTACTCCTATCCGTGTTCTCCAAAGTGAATCGACTCTTTTTCTATACCGCAAGTGTGTTTAGTGAAATAAAGCTGTATTACAAATCACATTCCAAGATTCTATTCATGTGTTCTGTTGATCCCTCGCATGTATGTATATGAAACCAGATATTCCAGTCTTGCAGAACTCACCTACGCAATCGTTAATCCTGAATAATATCAGGGCATAACAATAACATTCGTCATACTATATAAATATTAAAATACGTATTCATTACGTTTCTAATAGGTCAAGCTCTCATATGAGGTCTATTACACGTTAATATGATTGCAGAAAAACGTAATTTTAAAGACAATGCAACGTTATATATATTTAGTAATATTCACATAAGAGCGTGAACAGCTGCTTACGTTACTTTTTTTTTTTTTTTTTTTTTTTTTATTCCAACTTACTTCCTCTCGGGCATAGGCTGAGAGCCTTAACATTCACCGCTTTACAATGAACAGTGAAGCCCGTGAGGTCTTGTTCCAGTCTACTAATACTTGCGCGTATTAGGCCTGTGTTATTAATTTGTCAATATCTCAAAAATATACATATAACGTGTTTATTACTGTCATTCACAAAGATATAACTTATATTTCACGATATTATGACAGCACACACACATTGTGTGAAAACCCTGATATCGAACAAACTACATATTATTAATGTAGAAAAGTGAACATCTGCCAACGTTAAATTTAAATAATAATTCTGTATTTCATTTGTCAGCCAGAGTGGACATAAGGGTGCTGAGCTGGTATGGTCATGTTGAACGAATATTAACGATATTATGACAGCACACACACATTGTGTGAAAACCCTGATATCGAACAAACTACATATTATTAATGTAGAAAAGTGAACATCTGCCAACAGTAAATTTAAATAGTAATTCTGTATTACATTTGTCAGCCAGAGTGGACAGAAGGGTGCTGAGCTGGTATGGTCATGTTGAACGAATGGGAGATGAAAGGCTTACAAAGAGAATATGTGAGTCAGGTACAAGGGGAGATAGAAGGGCAGGAAGACCCCCATTGAGATGGAGAGACTGTGTAAGAAAGGCTTTGGATGATAGAGGAATGACTATAGATCAGGCAGGGGAGTGGTGGTGGACAGGAGTGAATGGAGAATGCTTGTGAATAGTTGAGTGAACACGTGGTCATTTGGAGTAAGGGGTCGGGCGCAAGTTGGACTAGATAATAGTCCATCAGGCGCCTGGCCCGGGGAGACGATTAATATGAAGGGTGTGCCTGGAAGTGTGGTGGGAGGGCTTGTGGCTTTGGCTCCGCTGCATGTCTGCCTGCCGAGATCGGAACCTCTCCGGGTGGTCAGGGGCCGGGGGAGTGCTGGAGCGACCTTGGTAACCCTGGTCTCTGGGTCTTCTCCTGGGTGACCTGGATGTGTGAGAGTTTGTGTTTTTTATCTGTGTTTATTTTTTGTTTTATGTTGTTTTTGTGTTTTCCCTGTTCTTGCTCTGTCTTGAGTCGGCTACCCCCAAAATGGGGATTGGGCCTGAGCATATAGATAGATAGATAGAATTCTGTATTTCTTAACTATTTATAATTTAACTTTAGCAGCTGTTCACGTGTCTACGTAACCAGTGGGTACAGATAATAACACATATAAGATTGATGTCGATAATCTGACAACCCTAAATTTTAACTCTGATTACAATGTTTTTCGTTTTCATGATTAATAGTTAACATATCATGATAGGACCTAACTATTTTTATCGGAATATAACGATGATTTCCACTCACTTTTCAGTAGTATGATACTATGAATAATAAAATACAAGGAATAATAAGAAAGTATGAGGAATTCGTATGTATGCTAGATTAAGGCTAAGCATGCAGTGCCTAGTGTTTTCCACTTCATTGGTAAATAAGTAAGCATTTCTAAATTTGATTAAAAAACTGATCCTCCTGAAATCCTTTCCTTACTAGTAACCAACTCACTGTGATAAATTAAGTTGACCTACCAGAGTATTATGAAGGCGGAAACTGAAAGCCAGATTTAATATGTAAATATATTTATTTAATCAATCAAGAATATGCATAGTTACTGAGTATACTCCAGTAATTGGTACATTACACTAAACATCACGTAATCTTAATAACTATAACCATATTTAATATTGCTGTTATTATAGTTACAGTAGTAATGCTGCTACTGGGAGTAGCTTTACTTCTCCAAGTACTACAAGCTTTGGTGTCAGCGAACTTGGCACTAATTTGATCTCTAGCCGCTTTGTAACTCAAGGAGCTAAAACAAACAGGCTGTAAGTTTCCACATCTTTTTCCAGGTCTACTCTTACAAAATAAATATAAATGCCAGCAAGGTTGTCTCTATTATGTTTAAATTATACCCGCTGACAGCGGACATAGCAGTAGTATCCTACTACTCCTCTGACAGTAATATTCATGATGGGGATAGTAACTTGCCTACCAGTGATGGTGACAGCAATTGGTAAGGTGATAGATGTAGACAAGTAGTAAGGATGGTGACAGAAGAAATGGTAATTATGAAAGTGTCACTATAACCATTACTTCACTATAACTATCACCATCATCACTACATGATCACCAGATACACCATTATCGCTACAATTAGCAAAAATATACTGCAAAGCATAATACATACAAACCTACTGAATATACAAATAATGTATAACATTGTGATTAATTATTTGTTTATGGAGACACAGAGTGGGATTGACTCAGCCAAACTTTACTGTCAGAGAGGACCCAGGTCGGGTCATCATTCTCCCTGCTCCTTTGTGGGCCAGACCTCTTAATAAGTGCAAACTAGAAAATCAATTAGTTGCCTCAATATATGTAAGCAATGACCACCCAAATTCTAGAATTACAGCTTCTAACAAGATTCTGGCTATTGACGTATGCTAGTACTGATTGCGAGTACTTTAAGGCTCCGATACGATACAGGCACGTCAGGCGGAGACTCCAACTTGCCTAAGACATAGGCGATCTCTCTGTCCTGAACAGTTTGTTCTTCCATAGTAGGGTGGCTTAAAATTCACCAAGAACCTGGAAAAAAACAAGGTTAGCTTAGTCAGCCAGTAGCAACAAACAGGAAAGGAAGATGATATGAGACACATAGCATTGACAACAGAAAAGGAAACAGTCGTGGAGAATAAAGCTGATACAATACACTACCAAAACTGTTTTCGGCTGTATTTCGAAAGCTCACTTGATCAGTTTGAGGCTTTAAAATGTATACAACTAATGTCCGTAGCGGTAAGTGACAATCTCGTGACATTGAAAAATTATGTCTTCATTTAATTGAGCTAGGTTACTATACAACCCAAATAGCTTATTGACGGTATGTTCATGGGGGCAAAAGCTGTCAAACTTGGTAAAAAACAGGTGACATTTAATGGTCAACTCCAGGGGTAAGACCTATTCAAACTACAATGCCCATTGTGATCAGTTTGGTTTTCTGGATAGAATACCGGGTACTGAAGAACTGATCAATGTGCCCTAACAAAATTGAAATGTAGCTTGTTTAAATTATTTTATGTGGCGATAGGTGGATGATCTTTTTGATGAGAGAAATTCTCAAAAGTTGTATGAATGTTTTTAACTCAACATTTGGCTTCACCACTGTCTGGTCAAAAGACTGTGATTTCTATATTAACAGAAAACGATACTTTAACGCCCTACGAGCGACCTAGGCGGTAATTTATATGTACCGCCCAGCGGGGGGTTTTGGCCATAAATGGGGTTGTTTCCGTGCTCTTTTTCATGCATAAACAAGACCCAGAGCGTAATACAAGTATGTATCCCTGAAAGGGCGTAAATTGAGCTTTCCAATGACACCTGAACCATCCTTCTACGATCACTGGTTGTCTTGCAATGATCGTGCAACCGAAGGGCAAAATGGCTAAAATACGGTAATTTTTTACATTATTACGTGTGTATCGAGTGAGTGAGGGTGGAGGAGGGTGCACTAAATCTCAGTTGGTCCACGGCGGCCGTGGCGAGCGGTCAGGCGGTAACCAATGCTCCTCCCACAGCTCCGCTCTCTCTCAGACCACATTACGTGCTCAAAATTGCACTCGACAATAGCCGGGTGCTGCCACATAGGCCATATTTATTTCATTAAAACAAAACAAAAACACACAAACATACACACAGACCTATCCACAAGCGTGTGTATTAGGTTTATATCGATATTGCCCATATATCGTTATACATATTAGAGTAGCCTATATTCATGACAAGGTATGACCCTGCATTAAGCTTCGTTTTGTCTTTCATCCCTGGAGTTAACCTTTAATGCTTCCCTTTAGAACCACAACTCGTTGGGGATAAATTATGATGTGTTTTGATAATTCGTTATTCTGGCTATCATAACACGGTTTCATAAAGCTTAGAACGGATCGATATATATTAATTCATTCAGTACTGGCTTGTCCTTTTCATAATATCCTGATATTCATTAAGTTATTATATTCAGCTTAGGAAGAAAGTGTAGCAATGAAAAAGCTCCAAACTACCTCTAATATACATTTCAACTACCACCAAAACGGCATTAGATACATATAACACGTATAAATATACCTAAACGGCATTAGATACATATAACACGTATAAATATACCTAAACGGCATTAGATACATATAACACGTATAAATATACCTAAACGGCATTAGATACATATAACACGTATAAATATACCTAAACGGCATTAGATACATATAACACTTATAAATATACCTAAACGGCATTAGATACATATAACACTTATAAATATACCTAAAATGTAATAAGACATAATTATTAGCTATACAAAGGTCGTAATAGACGAGTAATTACGAAGGGAACAAGCCCAATTTCTCGCAAACTTGAAAATTATAAAAACATCGAATTATAGCCTTTGTTGCACCCCAACTGTAGAGCGCATATTGGCCTGTTTTGCCAAACCTTTATTTTATACGCTAAATATGCTCTCCCTTCTGACCCTGCTAAAACTGTATTTTTTTGTCTATGTGAATGAGGGAGACAGGCATAACTGCCTGTAGCGAGTGCCTCCCCCAGTTTTGAAAGAGTGACAGGGCCAAAATCAAGGGACGTTCGAGCTAAAATGCTTGGACACACGGTGTTTGAAGCAATTTAAGTCATAGGAATAGGGAAAGACTGATTCTGTGAGAGAGTTCCCGAGCTCAGCAGTTGAATAAAAGAAAATCTAAGAATAGCATTTTACTCTAGGGTTGGAGAGTTGCACAGAGTAGGGGTGGGATTGTGTTGCAAGGCAGGTACTACGTACCCTACGTAGAGGAGGTGGTATACACTGGGAAAGCTCCGAGGAACACTGATTATTGTAATAGCGATAGAACAGCGAGAGAGATGCAACATTGCGGCGAAGAGAGTGAGATTGCAGAGAGTTAGTGAGTGGACGGGAGTTAATGATACGAAAGGCTTTCCTTTCTACTTTGTCTAGGAGTGCGGTGTGAGAGGGTCCTCCCCACACAGGTGAACAATACTCAATACAAGGACACACTGTGCCCCTGTACAGAGCAAGAAGCTGTGCAGGGGTAAAGAACCCCTTAATGCGGTTGAGCATACCCAGCTTCTGGGAGGCTGCCTTAGCAAGACTGGTAATATGGTCCTTCCAAGTAAGAGCAGAAGAAAAAGAGACACCAAGAATATTGAGAGAAGATGAAGCATTTATTTTTGTATTGTTGAATATTAAGGGATAATCCTCTGAAGGTTCCTGACGGGTAGTAAGATGGATAAATTGTGTCTTGGAAACATTACATGCAACAAGGGTTTCTCTACCCCAATTGGAAATAGTAGCTAGATCAGGAGATAAGTGTTTTATGGCTTCATTATGTTTGATTTTGAGGGACTGCTGGCTGGGACGTTCTGGAAAACTAATTGAGTAGTGTAAGATAGAGTCGTCTATTATTTATGAAAATTGAATAGAGAATAGGATATAGGACAGAACCCTGAGGAACACTGGAGTTGATAGGATGAGGAAGTGAACAATGGCCGGTCATAACCGCAGCTATGGCACGGCAGGAAAAGAAATTAGAGACAAAGGCACAGATAGAGGGATAGAAACCGAAGGAGGGGAATTTAGAAATTAAAGATTTGTGCAAGACTATATCGAAGGCCTTCGATATTTCTAGTACAACAGAAAAAGTCTCACCGAAGTCCCGAAAATTGGATGACCAAGAGTTTCGTAAGATATGAAAGAAGATCACCAGTAGAGCGACCCTTAACCCTTTCGCTGCGGGTGACGTTCTGGAATGTTTTGGCAAGTTACAGCAATTTCCAGGCTTTAAAAGCCTGTAAAAAACGTAAAAATCAAGTGTCAGTGGGTGGGAGCGTGAGGGGCCCACCTCCGACCCTCAGAGCACCGAGCGGCTCACTGAGCTAAGCTGTGTCTCGGGCGAGTCTCTCTCTGTCTCTCTCACCAGTGTAGCCAAGCGAGCGAGTGTTACATAATAGTGGGGTTCCCGCGTTTCACTGGGACCACTGCGGATGAACCAGACCACGTACACGGTCCGTTCTGGTGTAATTTTGAAGCTATTTTCGCCTAATTTTCGGCAGAATACACTTCATTTAATGCAGATGCTTGATTTATCATTCAGGAGTGCCTGCATATGCCCTAAATAGCCCAAACATAGCCGCAGCCAAAGGGTTATGGAAGCCATACTGGCGATCTGAGAGCAGATTATGAGAAGAGAAATGCTTAAGAAATTTGGATGCAAGAATAGTTTGAAAAACTTAAGAAATACATGAGATGAGAGAAATTGAACGATAGTTGGATGGTTGAGAGCGGTCACCCTTCTTTGAGACAGGTTGAATGAGAGCAAACTTCCAGCAAGAGGGGGAAGACATTAGAGGAGAGACAGAGACAAAAGAGTTTAGCAGGGGGTCAGCACGGAAGCACAGTTTTTGAGTAGGGTAAGGTGGGGTAGATTCGCCGCGAAACGTGGTTCTTTAATAACAGCATCCAACTGAATCAGTATTCAGAAGTTTTTTTTACATAACGTTTACATTCAGGCCTTCCTGCACACGTTCATATAATTTTTATGTGAAAAAACAAAACATAAAGGTTTGTAATGGGGTGGCGAAAAAAGTTAATCGCGCGGCGGATCCACCCCATAGTGAGGGGTGAAATCGCCGCTGCCATATATTATCAATGATTTCATCCTGCCGCGGAAATTTTACCCCCAATTACTCTGCAAAAGTAACAATTAAGATGTTTTATTATTATATTGATATAATCCAAATATTTTTGTATAATACTGTAGACCTAGGAGTATTATAAAATTATAAATTATATAATTATAAATTCTTGCCTGAAAGAAAGAGAAAGAGTTAGTTTCCACTTAGAAATCATAAACAACCATCTTGTAACACAGGTGGGAGAGGTAAGGTCGCCGCCACGAAAAATGCTCACCACCGCTTACATATTTTTCAGGTTGTATAATTATGAAAAAATATTTGTCTTCGTTAAATAAATGACAACTATGCATGTTTGTGTTCTATCATCATCTACACGTACTATAAACATACCTAGAATCAATTCCATACGTATTTGGATTTATGACAATTTTTTTTGGACAAGTATCTATGGTCCGCGGCGAATCCACCCCATGGCGATTCCACCCCGCCTTACCCTACAACAGGAGGAACACCGTCCGGACCGTGCGCCTTCTTAGTATTAAGCCCAGAGAGGGCTAGAAAGTACATCTTTAGAAGAGATTAGGATATTAGGCATAAGTAGGAGAGAGAGAGGTGGAGAGGGAAGAATAGCACCGGAATCATCCAAGGTGGAGTTTCTAGCAAAGGTTTGAGCGAAGAGTTCAGCTTTGTCAGAGGAAGAAGTGATGGGTGTGTCATCAGTGTGGAAAAGGGGAGGGATACACGAGGAAGAAAAATTGTTGGAGAGGTTTTTGGCTAGATGCCAGAAAGCTTGGGAAGAGCTAGAGTTGGATAGTTCAGTGCATTTTTTATTGATGAAAGAGTGCTTGGCAAATCGAAGAACAGAATTGGCTTGATTCCGGGCAGAAACATAGGAAGAATGAGATTCTTGAGTTTTAAGGCGTCAGTACCGATACCGTTTAAAAGCTTCCTCCTTGTTGTGGAAAGCAGTAGAACAAACGTGAGTAAACCAAAACAAATTTGCATTAGACTGAGAGAAAGAAAATGGAATGTACGCTTCCATTCCCGAGAGGCTTACCTCGGTAATGCGTTCAGCACTCTCCAAGGATCCTCGGCCATGGAAGCAGAAGTCATTCCATGGGAAATAAAAGAAGTAGGCTACTGCCAGAGAGCCTCCCAGTCGGCAGCGCCAAAGTGCCACAAGCGCCGCCGGCTGGGAGGATCGAGTGGCCGTACTGAAGAGATAGGACAGGTGACGGAGATAAATTTATGGTCGGAGGAGCCCAAAGGAGAGAAAAAATTGACAGTATAAGAAGAAGGGATAGAAGTCAGAAATAAGTCAAGAATGTTGGGCCGATCTCCGAAGCGATCCGGGATACGGGTGGGTTTCTGGACCAGCTGTTCTAGGTCATTTAGCCTATGATAGAAAAGACGTAGGCTTGTTCACCAGGTTGGTCAATAGTGTGAGAGGAGAGCCATTGGCGGTGGTGAACGTTGAAATCTCCTAAGATGGAGATTTCGGAGAAGGGAGAGAGTTTAGATAGTCAAAGAATTTGGGAAAGTCGGTAGAGTTAGGGGAAAGATAGCCAGCACAGAAATATTTAGTATGTGAATGACAGGATAGTTTGAGCCATAAAGTTGAGAATTCAGGAGTCGAAATCGGGAACACGAGACCAAGTGAGTTTGTTGTGCACATATGCACAACATCCACCTTTGGCTTTGAAACTAGGATAGAGAAAGTAGGAGGATACAGAGAAGGGGCTGCTGAAAGTTGTCTCAGATACCTGGGTTTCGGTGAGTAAAAGGAGATCAGGTTTGTAGGAGGAGAGATGGTGTTCTACGGAGTGAAAATTAAAGGGAAGTCCGCGAATATTGCAAAAGTTGATAGTAAGAGTGACAGGCCGTGGTCATGAGCATTTAGAGTGATCGTCAGGGGAAGGTCGGGCAGGTGTGGGGCATTTAAGGTCCCCCCCCCCACCTCCCCCCTGGGGACTCCGAGGCTGGGCATGTGTTCATCATTTTGTTTTTATAATTTTGAAGGAGGAGGTGTGGTGTGCATGCTAAGTGTACTGAATTATATTAATTGATCTTGAAAAGAACAGGAAAAATAAATCATGGGTATGCTTTTTATTTTATATTATAGGTTAGATAATGGTAGTGATGTGAAATCTTTTATTTAGCATAATAACAGGCTGAAACTCCAATTAAATGGCAATTGCCTTACTGGACAGGTACTGCACTTACCTTGAGTTCAGAATATGTGAAATACTTCATATATTATAGTATAAGAGTATATATATAATTATATATATATATATATATATATATATATATATATATATATCCATTTGAAACAAATACTTCATTAGCGGAAAATTCGGAAATTAATAATATACTTTAAAGATTATACCAGTGTTGTGCTAGTAGGCCTACACAGGTACGGTAGTCTAGTACTGTAGCTGTTATTGTAATGCATTAATGCAATACAGTATATAGCAACCAGTTCAGTATGATATTGTCAAATTGTTACTATATGTAGTAGGCTATGTAATTGTTACTATATGTAGTAGGCTATGTAATTGTTACTATATGTAGTAGGCTATGTAATTGTTACTATATGTAGTAGGCTATGTAATTGTTACTATATGTAGTAGGCTATGTAATTGTTAATATATGTAGTAGGCTATGTAATTGAACCACATTGACTAATAATGTATTTTGTTTTAATAATGAGTCAAATGTTGCTACAATGTACTAATTCCACAGCAGTCAACAAATCATTGAATTATACTATAGTTATCAAGTTACACACATAATGGTTGATGGAGATATAAATAATCTTAGCAAGTTATGTAGTGAAGAGTATTACTAAGAGTTGATCCTCATGATTTATTCTTCTTAATTTATATGTAGTGTAGGCAAAGTGTCAAACCGGAGTCATATTGTTTGAAACTTGAAAGAATGAGAAGGTATACAAGAAAATGAACACTAAATTGCCTTGTTTGAGCGATTCTATCACTTCTAAAGCCACAATTAGATGTAGGCTAACCCTTACGTTCATCCTTGCATATACAATAAGACAGACTAAAACGCCTGGCCTTGGTTATCGTTTGACACCCGATTGTAGCTTGTAGGCTATAGCTATAGAGGGTTCACACATCCTTTAAATAGGTTCCTGTTGCAGTTTTTTTCCAGCAATATGTACGTGTTACATTATAATAATGTATGGTCCCCATTTTTATGGTATGTTTCTTGCTTCCCTTTGCACTGTTGCACAACAGTAGCCTACTATAGATGGCTACATCACCCAATTATTCTGGAAAGCCACAATTTGTTATAGAGAATAGTTAAAAATACCGGTACTTGTAAGAACAAGTAGAATATATACAATATATATATTTTCTTTTACATACCGGTACTGTGTTAGGTGTTTTGAATTGGTAAGATATATACTGTAGGTAATAGAAATTCCGTATCAGTTTTCATTATCTCGTTCATTCATGATTCATAAGCTTTATCCATTTTATGTTATTGTGCTCATAAATATCGAACACAGTTTGAAAAGGATGTAGTATCTAAGTGTATCGGCGATTTTATATATATATATATATATACATACAGGGTGTTTCAGTTTACGTTTTCATAAATGACAAGACGTATTCGTCAGGCAATAATAAGACTATTTTATTCTACGACGTTCGGGGTGAGTGTTTGTAATTACGGAGATATTACACATCAAACGCTATCGATAGATACAAACAAAATGCAGTCTAAGGAGAAAAAGCGAATGTTTCAAAGCTAGCACGGGGCAGAAAGGCTTTGTTTACACGTGGATAACGAAGTTACAGAAGTGTTTCGGAATCTCTCTAGGGATTTCAGTCCTCAACCCTTGAATGGAATATTTTATTATTTTTATCATCCCTAGAGCGATTCCGAAACAATTTTCTAGTCCTGTTATTCACATGTAGGCTAAACAAAGACTTTCTGCCCTGCGCTAGCTTTTTAAATATTCGTTTTTACCCCTTAGACTGCATTTACTTTGTTGAATAACTTTTGATGTGTAATATCTCCGTAATTATAAATACTCACCCCGAACGTCATTGAATAAAATAAGTCTTATTAATAATTATTGCCTGACAAATACCGTACGTCCTGTAATTTATGAAAACGTCAACTGAAACACCCTGCATATATATATATATATATATATATATATATATATATATATATATAATTATATATATTATATATGTATATATTAATCGTCCGCTCGTGATCACGTTCCCGTCTATTTTGACTGCCAGCAGGGGGAAAATGTACAGAAATATAAGTAGTCAAAATAGACGGGAACATAACCGCAAGCGTACAAGCATTGTAAACAAAGCTGGCGATAAAAGACCAGATGGGTGCACCTTATTGGCACCAAGCATTGCAAGCATGTGTATTAGTCATTTAGCGCTAATTTGGACTCGGTAGTCCCTTGTCTAAAAAATAGGTATCTAAACACCTTTCTCAATACTGTAGACACAACAATGTTCACAAATCTTGTTACTCAAAGTTTGAAACCCGATAAAATGCTTGGCTTACCGTAGCCTACCTATCCATCCATCAATCAATGAATATTAAGAACTGGTGTTTGACTTGAAACATAGTGGTACGGCTGGGTAGCCTCCAACTGAGTTTTAAAATAGACTTTGTAGAGCTTACGCCCAAAAAGTACCCTGCAATTAGTATTCTATCAAGCCTATTTTGCCTATATCTCACAGTGACACGTCAATTAATTTTACTCGTGGCATTGTAGATGCATGCTTGCTTCTTTTACAATCAAAGAATTTACCTGTAAAGTTCCCCAAAACCTACACAAAGTGGCAAGATATGCCAAGAAAATTGGACTTGTTTCCAATATTGCATTGTAGTTAGTATCCGGACTTCTAACAATACTCCCAACTTTTTTTAGTTAATCAAATTTATTGTTACAACCATTTAAAACAAGAAATGTACGGTTTTCATCCTCCCATAATATACATCTTAAGTTTTCATATACACTTTTATGTAAGAAATTGGAAAAGTAGTGACAAAATACATTTTAGACATTACATCAAGAAATTATGGCCTCACGAAAGTCTATTATTGGGTACCGTACGTCCAAACGAAGAGAAAAGCGTCAGTTACTGAATAAGAGATGAACATACAGTACATCGCTACTGAACTCGGTCAATACAATGTGCCATATTGTTTACCATAATATATAATACAAGGAACGAGTCTAATCTGTAGTTTCAGAGGGAAATTTGTGTTTTTGGGTCTAAGAATTAGAGAGGGAGTTATTGAGCAGACGATCAATATTATTGACGCAATATAATGACTCGATATTATTGTGCAATATGCTTCCCCCCTTCATGGCTGAATATTATTGTGCAATATGCTTCCCCCCTTCATGGCTGAATATTATTGTGCAATATGCTTCCCCCCTTCATGGCTGAATATTATTGTGCAATATGCTTCCCCCCTTCATGGCTGAATATTATTGTGCAATATGCTTCCCCCCTTCATGGCTGAATATTATTGCTGAATAGTAAGAATGGTTACTGGAAAGCACGATTACTGACCCGGACATTGTGTGTATCCCAATTGCACTAAACATAGCCTAAGTTTCAAAATTTAGCCTATTGCGAAAAATATATTAGCCAAACAACTTACCCACCTGTTTCTGAACGATTCTTATCGTGAAAAGAAGGCTATTGCCTACTATAATTAAGAAGGCTATTGCCTACTATAATTAAGAAGGCTATTGCCTACTATAATTAAGAAGGCTATTGCCTACTATAATTAAGAAGGCTATTGCCTACTACTATATTGCCTACTATAATTAAGAAGGCTATTGCCTACTATAATTAAGAAGGCTATTGCCTACTATAATTAAGAAGGCTATTGCCTACTATAATTAAGTAAAGAATGCAAGTGGCCTATTTCCTACTTTCCGTTTTTGAATATGTTATACTATAATGGAATATTTATTCACATTTGGACTAAGCTATATCGGTACTATATTAAACCATTCCAGCATCATTATATAGTCAACCACAGGATAGGCTATAGGCTATCTACTGTAAATGAGGGCCTAAAACTATAGTCGGTATATTTCCAGCTGATGGCAAATTGAATCCTTTAGCAGCTGATTTGTCGATATTTAATGATAAAATATTAAACTACTATGTCTCTGCATCATCTTAATTGCCAAGTTTTCACAATCAGCAACATATTTCACTACAAAATCTTCGTAATTGCCGAGTAATTAAAATTAATATGTGGCAATTTACCATCAGCTGGACAAAAATGGACTATAGTAATGTACTAATGCAATCGGTCAAACGCCTTAAATTCAATAGTAAAGCAGATATAATTGCCGTTCAAAATGCCATTAATATTTCCCTCAGAACCAAGGATAATTACTTTAACTTGTTGAGGATTCAAATTAATATGATACGTTTTGATAATTCGTTAATCTGGCTATCGTTGCATGGTTTCATAAAGCTTAGGAAGGACCCATAGGTATTAATGTATTAATTACTGGCTTGTCCTTTTCATAATATCCTGATATTCATTAAACTATTATATTCAGCCGAGGAAGGAAGTGTAACAATGACAGAGCTGCAAATTTCTCAACTATCCATTTTAACTGCCACCAAAACAACCTTAGAAACACGTATAAATATACCTTAACCCCTTATTGGCGGGGCACGACATATGTCGAGTGAAATAAATTTGGACTATGTGGCGGTGCACTACATCTGTCGACTGCCATTTTCAGCACGTAATGTTGCTGAGAGAGAGAGCTGAGCGGTGGGACGAGCGTAGTAACCCTATGACCGCTCCGGACGACCACCGTGGACCAACTGAACTGTATCCCACCTTCTTCCCCACTCTCTCACTCGCTACACAGGGAATTATGTAAGGAAATTACCTAATTATAGGGTTTTTGCACTCGTGTTGCACAATCGTTGCAAGAGAACCAGTGGTCGTACAAGGATGGTTCGGGTGTCATTGGAAAGCTCTGTTTACGCCCTTTCAGGGATAGATACTTGTTTTACGCTCTGGGTCTTAATTAGGCAAGAAAATGATCACTTAAACAACCCTATTTAGGGTAAAAAAAAACCAGCTGTGCGGTACGGTCAAATAGACCGCCTAGGCAGCCAATAAGGTGTTAATTTCAACGAGACATCTCACGTACTGCAACTTCTGCATCAATCCACCCTCGGAAGCTTTCCATACGGTATAATTAGGCTATCCTTCTAAATTTAAATAAAAAGATCGAGACATAGCCAGAACAAATGCGTCACTTTATCTTGAAAGAAGGTTTAGCCTAAGTTTACAGGTATCAACGTGTGCAAATAAAATAAAAACAAAGCATATGATAGGCTTACAATGAAGCGTACGTAGGTATAATGCAATGTTTTTAAGTTAGCGGAAAATTTACTTTCTCTGCAACTCATTTCTGCAATATATTTGTTTTCTTTCATTAATTAACCCGGGAACGGCGAGGGGGGGGTAATGAACTCGATGCCCCTGGGCGAGCATATGACCATTTGGGCGACTATTCCAAATCGCGACGAAAACTACCTCAGCGTGTAGGAAATGTTCGAACGGACCCGGCCATATAATTATATATTTACCACCAAAAAATGTGGGGGGGGGGGCGTCCCTTAGTTGGAAAATATGGCGCGACCGGCATCGCGCGGCGAGAAAAACATCGAGCGGCAAGATTTACCCGCGCGTATATTCTGGCGTACGGGGGGTAGAACCAAGGGGAGGGGAGGGTGGGTTGGCCGTATTATGGCTTATATAACGTATTGTGAGCACTTTCATGATATATAATGTACATGTACGTATGTAGGGCACCCATTTGCATATCATATAGCAAGAAATAAGGCGCACATACACAATATATGCGATATATAGGCGAAATTATACGTGTGATACATGATTGAAAGCGAGAGGAGGGAGGAGGGAGGAAAGGGGGATAATTGTCATCGATTGTCGATATTTACGGGCGTATATACTCTGGTTCAGGGTGCAGCAGGGGTGAGGGTGTGGGAGGGAAGGTGGAGGGTGGGGGTGGGATGAGCTAAATATCGCTTATATATCGTACTGTGGGCATGTTCATGATATATAATGTACATGTACGTATATAGGCGACCTATATACATATCAAATAGTAAGAAATAAGACACACATACACAATATATACGATATATAGGCTGAAAGTATATGTGACCTAGAGAGGGAATGTAGGGAGGGAGGGATCATATGACAGTCGCCCGAAGGTAAAGAGTTGCACGTGTGGGGTGTTGTGGCTGTGATACAGGGGTAGGTGGAGGAGGGAGGGAGGCGGGTTGATGGAAGAAATTGCTATATAGTATACTTATTGATCACTGTCATGCTTTCATATAGCATGCAGACACTGCAGTAGTCCCATGTGAAGAGTGGCCACCCATTATTTGGCCGTAGACAGTATAAATAGAACGAAATCAGTGTAGGTTTTTGGGAGGGGGGAGTGAAGACTACAAATTTAGGGGGTTTGCGCACGTAATATAATGTGACGGTCCTTTTGATATTTCAATGAATATATATTTATAGGGACATTATGTTATCTCCCAGGTAGTGAACAAAATATTCATCGATATACAATAGTATATCGATGTATTACTTTTTTTTTTGGTCGCCGGTGACAGGTCGAATCTACAGACCAAGTTTTGCCTTTACTTTACCATGAGCCGCCGTGGCCCAGTCGGTAAGGACACGGAGAGGCAATGGGGAGGAATGTCAGGGCAGTGGGTTCGAGTCCAGTAAGGGGTTATGGAGACACTTGTGTGATGTTTAGAACAATTTTGGCATTTTATTTTTTTTACAAACTCATGTAATTGTATTCAAGCAATATGAAATATTCATAAAATAATTCATATTGCAAGAATACAATTACATGAGTTTGTATTTTCTTTTTTGTCTTTTTTTTATTTCTTTCTTTCTTTCTTTATTTATTTTTGTTTTGTTTTATATTATAAAATAGGAAATACATACATAGGAACATAGTTTGCAAAATAGTATTATTTATTATTGATATTATATACAAGCATATAATATGGGCACATTATTATCATAGGAGATTTCTCTTGAGGTAGTGAGTGAAAACATTAAAAATTAATAGTGAACATAACAAATATAATTGCCAATATGGGCACATTACTATCACAGCAGATTTATCTTGAGGTAGTGAGTGAAAACATTACAAATAACTAGTGAACATAACAAATATAATTACCAGATACATATATACAATGGAATTGGTTTCACAGTAAAGAGATCATGTGTGAGAGTGACTTAGGAAAGATATCTTAAGCGAGAGTGACTTGGGAAAGATATCTTGAGCGAGAGTGACTTAGGAAAGATATCTTGAGCGAGAGTGACTTAGGAAAGAGTTAGCTAAAGAGAGCATGAGAGAGTGATTTAGGAAGATCATGAGTGAGAGTGACTTAGGGAATAGATCTTATAAAAGTGAGAGTGATTTAGGAAAGATATCTTGAGCGAGAGTGACTTAGGAGAGTTAGCTAAAGAGAGCATGAGAGAGTGATTTAGGAAGATCATGAGTGAGAGTGACTTAAGGAATAGATCTTATAAAAGTGAGAGTGATTTAGGAAAGATATCTTGAGCGAGAGTGACTTAGGAGAGTTAGCTAAAGAGAGCATGAGAGAGTGATTTAGGAAGATCATGAGTGAGAGTGACTTAGGGAATAGATCATAAAAGTGAGAGTGATTTAGGAAAGATATCTTGAGCGAGAGTGACTTAGGAAAGAGTTAGCTAAAGAGAGCATGAGAGAGTGATTTAGGAAGATCATGAGTGAGAGTAACATAAGCGCGCGGTTAGGTAGGTCAGGTCAGGTCAGGTGAAGTGAGGTAGGGCACGAGTCAAGGGCAGGGCGGCGACACTCAGAAATGCTTCATGGTGTGTTAGTCCCTGTAGCAGTCGCCGAGGCAAAGGGGGACCTTGCACTCCTGGCACATGGTGGTGATCCTGAGCTTTGTCCTGGGCCTCCTGGTGGTGTTGGAGCAGACATAGCACAGCAGCTGCTTTCGCCGACTGCCAACAAACTCGGTGAGGACTGGGTAATGCCGTGACAGTGCTACCTGTATACGGTCGGGGGTATGGGCACCACACCAACCCACTTTAGTTTTAGTGGGCTCCCCGAACTTCTCCAGGAGTTGGTACGACACATTGTACACAAACTCCCGGAACTTGAGCTTCTTGTTCGGGGCCATTTCCCGTTTGATTAGCCACATATTGTAGGCATTGAGCATGGTGATGTCCACAAGATGATGGAAGAGCTTGTGGTACCACTTGACTGTCTTTCTCAGACACTCAACGCCTGCGAGTTGGCAGTCAGACTTGTCCACAAGGCGCATATTCTTGGTGTAATCCACCACCATGTCAGGCTTTTAAATTGATTTTTTGGTCCGGTAGTGGATTTTGCCTGAGTCGACCTGGGCACCTGTGTGGACAGTTGACAGCAGGTGAACATCACGTCTGTCCTTCCACTTGATGGCCAACACTTTGCCAGACTTCTCCATCATCTTGTATTTGCCTCGCCCCCTTCGTCGCCTTCCTTTTGCACTTCTCTCCCGGTGTGCCGGAACAAGGTCGTCATCCGAGGGTGTGTCACTTGATGATGGATTTTCCAGCGGCATAACACGACCGACGAACTTCGGCATGAACTTTCTTGTACTTCTGGCAGTCCCACATGACCCTGTTTGGTTGTCATGTAGATACTGGCAGAGAGCAGGAGAAGTATACCAATTGTCGGTGTACAATGTGTGCCCCTTGCCTATGTATGGTTCCATCATTTTCTTCACGATGGCCCCAGACAAGCCCAAAGGGTCATTGGCAGCGACGTTTGGCACGTTTATATCAGTTCCAGTATAGACGATCATGTCAAGTACTAGGCCGGTCTCACAGTCACACAAGACGAACAGCTTTATCCCAAACCTGTGCCTCTTCAAGGGGATATACTGCTTGAAAACAAGACGACCTTTGAAGAGCACGAGCGACTCATCAATCACCAAGTTGGGGAAAGGGGTGAAGTATTTCTTGTACCTCGCCATCAACATGGTGAAAACATCACAAATTTTCCAGATTCTGTCAGCCCTGTTAGGATTGTCATTGTCTGAGAAGTGAATGAATCTCAGCAGCAATGAAAATCTGTCACGGGTCATGTACTTGTTGAAAATTGGTGTGGCGATGAGTGGGTCGTGCTTCCAGTAATGTTGCAGCACATGCTTCTTGCAAAGAGGCATGAGCAACAACCACTGTCGTGGTCGCGATAAAGGATTTCGTCGTCGTCCTCCTCAGACGACGCCCGCCCTTCCTCGTTCCATACCTCGGCCTCTGACTCACTATCAGTGTCCACGATGCCAAAATCCCTCACATCGCCGTCCAAATCCCCATCACTACTGTCCCCGTCGCCACCGAATAGCAGGGAGGCATATTTAGAGGGCGTCAGGGGTTTCCTCTGCCGTATTCTCATAGGCGTCCTGTGGGCAGGGACGGATGCAGAGGTGGAAGGGCCAGCAGAGGAGGAAGGGCCAGCTGTGGCGGCGGCGGCTGCAGGGGCGGTGGCAGGGGCGGCCTATGGTGGCACGATGGGGGTAGAGGCAGGCTTGGTTTTCTTGCCCTTCACCTTCCTTTTTGTCTCTGCGGCGGCAGGGGCAGTGGCAGGGGCGGCGGCGGCTGCAGGGGCAGGGACAGGGGCAGTGGCAGGGGCGTCGGCGGCTGCAGGGGCAGAGACAGGGGTAGCTGCGGCCCGTGGTGGCATAATGGTGGTAGAGGCAGGCTTCGTTTTCTTGCCCACCCCCGTCCCTTTTCTCCGTGCGGCGGCAGAGGCAGTGGCAGGGGCAGTGGCAGAGGCGGCGGAGGCTGCAGGGGCAGGGGCATGGGCAGGGGCGGCCAGTGGTGGCACAATGGTGGTAGAGGCAGGCTTGCTTTTCTTGCCCACCCCCTTCCCTTTCCCTTTCTGTTGAGTCGCCCCCGCAGGTCCTGCGTCCCTAGGGCGGCCTCCTCCCGATGCAGAAGACCCTCCTGTAGAGGCGGTGTGGGTGATAGAGGTGGTACTGTGGGCAGTAGAAGGTGCACTGACATCTTGAAAGGCCAGTGACCTT
Organism: Paralithodes platypus; assembly: GCA_032716605.1. Lineage (NCBI taxonomy): Eukaryota > Metazoa > Arthropoda > Malacostraca > Decapoda > Lithodidae > Paralithodes > Paralithodes platypus. The sequence goes on from CM064574.1 coordinate 20,702,815, forward strand.
TGTGCACGTGCCGTACCACTTTTACGTGCCTTACGTGTCTTTTGGGGGGCACGAACATCTTCCTCCGAGTCACTAGTGTAGTCGTACAGGTAGGAGGCCTGTTGGGCAGCCACTCTCCGCCTTCCACGGGCACTGACACCACCTGAAGGAGGCCCGGTCGTGTCAGAAGGGCGCGCGGGAGAGGGACGTGTAGGCTCCATGGTGAAAAATCGGTATCTGACTACGCGCGAGACTGTGGTGTGTGTGGGGGTGGTGGTGAGAGGTGCCATGTAGTACTACTCGCGCACCAATTTTCAGCCGCCGGGGTTAAAGCCCGCGGTTTTGGTGCGTGTTCAAAACCGCCCTCTTAAGAGCTTTGCCGCCGTCGCCCAGTAAAACCTCTTAAGAGCTTTGCTGCCGTTTACGGGTTAACTCGGTATAATCATTACTGTTTATTACTCGGTGTAGGCCTACCCTTGCTACTCCTAGACCACTTATACGTAATATGTAGCCTATGCCATAAGTCGCAGGCAATTTGATTAATATAAATTATAACCAGCACATAATTATACTGTATACTAAAATACTGTAAGCTTAGTTACCAGCAATTAAATAATATATTAATACGAATATATAAAAGGCAGAAAATTATAGTGAACAGTGGCTCCCAAACGAAAGGCATTTACATTCAACTCAACCGACACACCTTTTGAGTAAAAATATGAGCATATCCCAAATATGAACGTTTAAGTAAGAACACAAATATTATTAACTCCTTCTGTACCGGCGACGTCTCGTTAAATATATTTTAGCTATATTTACACGATTTTGTGCAAATTAAAATGGATCTGTGGTAGTGAAAAGGGCTAAATGATATATTTCAAAGCATGTTAATTGCTGAAGCCCTTTTTAAACTGCATCAAATCGTCTAATAGTAGGCCTACCCAGAATAATGTTAAAAGGACGGTGCCGGTACAGAAGGGGTTAAATGCATTACGAATGAGTTAGAGGACTTGCTAAGTTCTTAGCAGAGCAGTTTCTTCAAGCTTACAAATCGGGAGATAGAAGATTGAGGTTTTTACTAAGTTAATAACTGAGGTGGAGGGACAGAGGGGGAGAGGTAGACCGAATATGAGGTGGAAGGATGGAGTGAGGAACTACATGAACGAAGGCGGTGCTGGTTGGAGGGAGGGGCGTCGACTGACTGGGGACAGAGGTGCATGGGGGCGGTTCGTTCGTGGCCACACCCTTCGGGGATCACGGCGTCAGGCAATAGATAGATAGATAGAATAACTGTATTGGAAAATTAGATACAATAGTTAAGTTGGCAATACTAAGGAAGGAATTGTTACGACCGGGGCTACGAATAAAACAAGGGCACTTAATGATTGGACTAGTAATAGGGCACTATGCAACAACGGTACGCTAGATCCAAACCCCTGAACTTATATGCCGGCGAACAAAACACCTATACCCTCCAGAGTTAATCGGTGATATCGGGGTATCCTTAACTGGGCATAAATGTACTCTACGTCAGGCTAACCCACACTGGTATAGCCTGATAACACACAGGATGCAAGTTACGTTAAAATGCATAAACAAGAATCTATGGGAAGATCAATTAAATCACTGCAAGATTTAATTCATAAAAAGATGCTTTAATACAGTTACTCTAAACAACAATAAACTCTTCACTCCTATCTGAAAGCAAGTGAAGTATAGTCTTACAGCATAGACCTGGAAACTTGTGAAGAATGTCTGATGCTCATAAGATGCTCGTATCTTAACTATAAATAAAGGCAGGAGGCAGGACACCACACATGTACAGCGAATACACAAAAAGATAGGACATATAATGTTAACTGACACGAGAATACTATAAATGCGCAACGGTAGTAATGCTCGACACAAAAGAGAAGTACTTCCTTATCAACGAAACAGTCTACTATGGTTGTGCAACTCAACAACAACCTAGACTAATAAATGCTTGTGAATAATAATGCATACATATCAAAAGAGCTTAGGTCCTAACTAGTGTCTGCTAGGTGAATAAAGTCTAGCTGGGATATCAAGGTTAGGAAACGGTGGCTGAGCAAGACAGGCTCATAGCCTAGCGTTGTCCTAAAGGCGGTATGGGTAAAGTTACGTTAATGACGGGGATGCTCTCTTGATAAACCCAGATCTCAAGTATCTGGCTCTACCATGGCGATCCCTCAAAAGTCAAGCAAAGAGGCAGCACTGTGATATAAGGTAGTAGGCTACTGCCCTCTTACAACACGATGCTGCACTCGCAAAAGACACAACCAAAAGGACAACCTAGGCTACCACAGAAACCGTCGAAGTCGTGTAGGTATAAGCGATCCGTACACACATCGGTGACAATGATAACAGAAACCTTATCCCAGTCTAGCATTAAATAACCAAGCAGAGCACTACTGATAATGAGGGAGACACACACGAAGAGTCATCAAACTTCCATAACTTAAGGACGCTGAGGGAGACACACAGAGTCATCAAACCTCCATAGACTAAGAACCCTTATAGCCTATTCTAATACATGTAAATATCTCTGAGAGCGACGCACACAATACGATGGGCCGATATGAAATCGTGTATAGAACCCAAAGGGAGTGCTGTGATGTTAAAAGATTAGAGGAATGAAAGAAAAGAAGTTAAGTGAGAGAGACAGTATCAGAATGGTGGGGATATGGGGGACAGTTGTAAAAAGGATGTTAGTCGTGCGCGTCCCTAGCCAGCTCTGAGGAGGGTAGCTCCTCGGGACCCTCAGGATCCCACAAAGGCATGGTGGTCGGCCAATCACAGGCCGATACGTCACAAGGCAGCAGGCCCCTAGGACGCGCCAAGAACCACCAGCCAATCATAGGCGAGAGAAAGCCCGCGCGGGCGGGAAAAACTCCTCCGGAAGGGAGGAGGGAGGAGGGAAGCAATACTCACTACCGCCACGTTGCCCGCTCACTCTCTCTCTCAACTTTACACTACAATGCATCTTATATTCTACTCATGATATAAAATACTTTCCGTTGTCACAGACGAAAATAAAGACCACCACTGGACTGTCTGTAACAATGCAAGTACTATGAAAGAAAGAACAACATTCTCTGATAACTGTAGCCCATTTCACTGCCCTGGCGAGCTCTAGTGGCTAATGGGAAGCGATTCTGCCAACACTGGTAGGCGTCACAGAATGTTGATGTAACATATTGCGTATGATTGTTACAGCTGACAGATGTAGCAGTTTTGTAATTATTTTCGCTCAACTCGCAAATGTGAAATGGTAACGCTGCTATTATAGACAATGCTGTAGCCAACACCTTAGCCTAGTCGACTGTCCGAACATTTAGTAGGCCTAACCCTTTTTGTACCGACGTCTTTTAAATATTGTTTTGGATATATTTAGACGTTTTTGTATAGTTTAAGGATCTGTGGTGGTAATAATGGTTATGTTAGATAGTTCGAAGCCTGGTAGGCTAATTGCTGGAGGCCCTTTTAAAACTGAATACATTTGTCTAATATTAGCCAGGATTTAATTAATAAGGCAGCGCCGGTACACAAGGGGTTAACTTAACAATCAAGGGATTCGAGTTGACCCCGAGGCTTCGAGGTGTTTGTTCTTCCGTCCGACCATGAACGTAATTCTTAAGCTACTATAGTGACTACTCACTTGGTGACTTGGAAATGTGAATACATAATAACAAAATTTAATTTGAGCAATGGTTCATTAAATTTTGCATTCACACAAGTAGTACTTTTAACTGAAGGAAACAAATCACATTCGTTCGTGATGTAGCCTACAGTCAATACTGCACACCAGCCCGATAATTCGATAACGTTTGCTCCTTCATTTGGAAAGCATTTCAAACACACAACGATTTCTATATTTCATTCTAGCTACTGTCAGATGATTACCCTTAACACCTCTCGTGATGAAGGAGTTAACGTCATCTGGTTGATGTTGCAGCATTTATGCCCGTGACACCCAGAACTCTGGCTAGGGTGGGTAGCGGGATACCAACGGTTAAAGTAAACATATTACCGATATGATATAAAGAAAATGAATAAGAAAAGTATTATAATTTTGAATCATGCCTAAATTGTCAAATGCTGGTAATCATCTTGATATAGATAGATAGATAGATAGCTTATAGCGCACGGTAGTAGGCCACTCCTCTCCAGTGAGAAAGGGATAGGCCTAAGATTTTTAATTCAGTGGTTATATAAAATTTGACGATCGTATACCGGGTATCATAAATCCTGTCATATATCGCTGAACAAAACCAGTTTTGTCAAAAGAAAAACTTAGCTATTTTAACTATTGTTTCAGCTTACTTATTATTACAGTACAGTACAAGGTGGGTTACGAAAATGTCCATACATGTTAAAAATAACATTCGTTCTTGGTTACCGTGAGGTTCATTTAGTTAATTCATGTTCACCTCCATGTAATGGCTTCAAAACAATTACCTCGATCCTCCAGGGTTCGACAAGTGTAGTAGTGTTCGATTTGTCGACTACAACATCATAGGAATAGATTTTGCTGTGTATGCTATTTTACTACAATAATATATTTCAAATGATATATGTATTGTCATGCAATAACTCATGATATATAGTATTCTCTATTTTATTTACAGAATTTACCTTGGAATTTTGCCGGTAGAGTTTTGAATCAGCCTGTAGGCTATATGGGAAGAACATAATAGACGGTTCAATTTCATCTGATACGAAATTGAATCCCTTACCCAACTGATTTGTCTATACTTTATGGTGCCTTGATGGTGTAATGGTTAGTGTTTAAAATCTGTATGTGGTAACCCAGGTTCGAGTCCCGGACGAGCACATGCTTACTTTCATTCATTTCTTTGGGAGGTGTTTGGGGTTGGAGTGAAATTAATAAATATAATAATCAGCATGCATTGTTTCAGCATTATCGAATTACCAGTTCTCTTAATTAACAACACTTAATTTGAAATGTTCGCAATAGAAGTAATTGAGGTAAGGATGTTGTAATTTAGTGTCAGATGATATGAAACAGAGTGTAGGGAGACATATAAGTATATAACTTACCATTCACCATCCCCCTTCATTAACGAACACGACTTAACTCGCCACACAACCTTACCCAACTGACGTTACAGCCACTTACAGGCGTACTGGGCGGCTGGCTGGGCCTGGGCCTCTCCTCCAACCGTCCGGTTGGGATTTAAAATGTCGGCCAACGGACATATTCGATTTATAATGCTGGGTTCACACATTCACGTATATTGCTCCCGACAGCTCTCGTCAGGCGTAATCGCCAATTTTGTGTTCTGACGGGAATAGTCCGGCCGTGAACGCCTGTATAACCACGACTATTGCACTTCCCGACAGACGTACCGTGATGGGGCCAGTGTTACGTCAGTCGTAATGTAGTCGTATTGAACTATGTACGTGTTAGCGACTTGCGTAAGCATGTCCCCGTTCGTACGCATGGGCTGCCCAATTTGCGGGAACACAGGCCACGCCCATGCCACGCCCCCACAAGACCTGCGTAGCTGAGGCCGTACGTCTTGGGATTGTTTAGGACCTACCTGGACCGGTTCCGGACAATCGTAGGCACACCCCGTCTGTCCAAACACAGACAAAGACAGTCTTTGTCAACCACGTAGGTATGGGTTGGAATCTGGGAACTACAAAAGGGCAGGACTGGCCACACCTTTGCCATTCCCACTCCTTCCTCGGCACCATGAACAACATCGCGGAATTCATCCTGGAGGAGTTAAATTTTGTGAACTCCCTAATCAAACCGGAGAACAGGCATAACACGCGGCTAATGAAATGGATCCTTTCCTACATAGAAATCTTAAAACTACTTGCAATAGCAAACTACATCCATCAAGAGGAACAAGAGAAGAAGGAAAGGAGCAAGCGGACAGTGTGGGTGTGGCCTTATCTGCAACGAAGGCTTGAACATGGCCATTATGAGAACCTGATGGAAGAGTTGGCCAGAGAATGTCCACACATGTACAAGAACTTCACCCGGGTAGACAAACAACTATTTGATGAGATTGTGGAATGTGTCACCCCCATCATTCAGAGGAAACCTACGTTCTGGCAAAAACCCATTCCTCCTGGTCTGCGGGTGGCCATCACCCTACGTTTCCTCGCTATGGGTGAAACCTACAGGAGCCTGCAGTACTCCTTTCGGGTTGCCCACAACACCATCAGCCAAATTATTCCAGACACATGCTTGGCCCTCATGGCAGGCATCGAGGTGGGAGGGGAAACCTTCCTGACCTTCTTCCCACTTTTCTTGCTATTCATGGTGACAGGGCAGGGCAGGGCAGCATTCAGAGGGTGGCAGGGTGACAGGGTGGCAGGGTTGGCTGTAGGTTGTTGCTCCGGTATGGTGAGAGGTATGACTGACGGCAGTGTGTCCCGCTGGTCCTTATATACCCCCCCGTACATCGTTGCCACGTCTTCCCGCCAGCCCGCAGTGCGGCGGTGTTGCCATATACTTCCCGACGAACGTAAACTTTCCCGTTTGATGGGAATATTTTACGATTGACGGGAGCAGCTCACGTCTGACGGGCGAGCGACTACGTCTGACGGGGCTGCTCCCGTCAGACGGCCGTGGTGGGCCGGACGGTCGTAAAAGTTCCCGACTTTTGACATACGTGAGCGCGAGCCCCGTATCTGATTCAAATTTCAAAACATACCGGGCGGCATCGCCCGCACCAACCGCCTCCCCGACCCGCGTGGCTACTCCCGCCATGCGTACCAACCCACCCGACTGTACACAATTTCATTTACGTTTTGCGTAATATGCCCTTGCGTTTGACCAAACTACCAATATTCGGGTGCCAACTACCAATAAACCTTCGTACGGGAGCATATGCGTGAATGTGTGAACCCAGCATAAGACTAAAACTTGATTAGATATGGTGACAATAGTAGTGATGATGATGACAGTAGTAATAATAGTGGTGGTAATTATTGTGGTAGTGATGATGGTGATAGTAGTAGTGATGAGGTGGCCACGGGATTGGACCCAGAAGGGATTGGGCCCAGACGGGACTGGGTCCATACGAAATTGGTTCAAGACGGGATTGGGCCCATAAAGTCATAGTAAATAAGTGGAAGTGGTAGTGGTAGATAAAGTGGTAGTGTTAGATAAAGAGGTAGTGGTGGATAAAGTGTAGTGGTAGATAAAGTGGTAGTTGTAGATAAAGTGACAGTGATAGATACAGTGGTAGTGGTAGATAAAGTGGTAGTGGTGGATAAAGTGGTAGTTGTGGATAATGTGGTAGTGGTAGCTAAAGAGGTATTGGTAGATAAAGTGGTAGTGGTGGATAAAGTGGTAGTGGTAGATAAAGTGGTAGTGGTGGATAAAGTGGTAGTACTAGATAAAGTGGTAATGGTAGATCAAGTTGTAGTGGTGGATAAAATTACTAGTAGAAAAAGTGGTAGTGGTAGATAAAGTGGTAGTGGTGGATACAGTGGTACTGGTATATAAAGTGGTAGTGGTAGATAAAGTGGTAGTGGTTGATACAGTGGTAGTGGTTAATAAAGTGGTAGTGGTGGATATAGTGGTAGTGGTGGATAAAGTTGTAGTGATGGATAAAGTGGTATTGGTATATGAAGTGGTAGTGGTGGATACAGTGGTAGTGGTAGATAAAGTGGTAGTGGTTGATAAAGTGGTAGTGGTGGATAAAGTGGTAGTGGTGGATAGTGGTAGTGGTTGATAAAGTGGTAGTGGTAGTAGTAGATAAAGTGGTAGTGATGATGGTGACCGGTAGTAGTTATCATGGTCATATCAGTTGTGATGATAGCGGTAGTGGTAGTAATGGTTGTGACGGTGATGAGAGTAGCAGTGACAATGTTGAAAGTAGTGGTAATGATGGTGACCGTAGTAGTGATGATGGCAATAGTAGTACTGATGAATGAGACTACTATAATAGTGATAGCGATAGTAGTGTAGTGAAATTTGTAGTGATAGTGGTGAAATGTGTGTTGTGCATTTTTTTTACAGGGATACAAGAATACATTCATACATATATATCACATTTTTACAATTTGGGCATCATAAGAATATTACATACTTGATAATATGGAAGTTATTATACGTAAAACTCCCGATAGGCTATAGTTTACAAACCAACGCGTGTTGGTGGATAGGTTTTAATGAATGTATTATTCTTATGCTGGCTGGTACAAAGGATCTCGAATATCTTAATGTTCTACAATTTGTTGATCTTAGCCTATTTCCCGAGGGCAACATTTGGTAACTACAGTTCAGTGGGTGTGTGGAGTCAATTGCAATTACTTCACATCTCTGGATAGTAGACTTCTTGTATATATCAAGCAACGTTGTGGTGTTTTGTACCCCCAATTTCAGACATGTCTTTATTACTTTCGTAAGTATATTTGTCGGGTCTGAATTACAGTTACCATACCAACATGTGAAAGAGAAAGAGATAACTGACTATTACTGCTGAATAAAATAAGTCCAAAATCTTAGTATCCTTTTTAAGTTTAATTAATTTTATCATGAAGCACATTCTTATATACTGCCTTGGCATATTAATGGAAAATGTATCATCAATGATTGTACCTATAGGTATTTGTATTCCGTAACAGATTCGACCAGTTCTCCATTTTCTTATAGGGGTACAAGGGAGTTCAAAGGAAATCAAGCAACAGCAGACCAATGACCCCTCAAGGCTGCTTGCCCTCCAAAACACTGAAGGTCGTGTCCGAACAGTACAGTAGAGTGGGTAAGGGAAAAATGGAAAGGGAAGACTGCCCTGGGACAAATGTCCTTGGCAGGATTAGATGTTAGTAGGGGACAGTTGTTAGTAATATAGCCTAATACAGGAAAACAAAAATTATTCATATACAAAATAATGCACTCAGTCGTGGATTTAAGGCAAGGTGTTTGTCTAGGCGAAGTTTAGAAGAATCAACGGTGCTGTAGTCTATGACATCTCGGGGAAGCCCATCCCACAAGTTGACAACTCGATTAAAGAAGATATTTTTTAGACTTGTGTGAGTTAAAAGATTTACAAATAATTTTGCAACCGTTCCCCCACGTGTAATTTGAATGGTCGATAGTGAAACATTATTTCAGTTCATATTGTCGATACCTTTGATGATTTTGAACAATTGAATTAAGTCACCTCTTAATCTGCGCTGGGTTAAAGGAAATAGCGTTAATTCGCTAAGACCCTCCTCGTATGTTTTGTTCTTTAGGCAAGGCATAATTTTGGTAACTACATTTAACTCGTTCTATCTTTTCTATATCTTTTTGGTAGTAAGGGAACCAGGATTGAACGCAATATTCCAGGAGAGGGCGGACTAAGAAATTATAAAGAGTTAGAATTACATCTTTGGATTTATGCTCAAATGACCTGCCTATAACTGAGCGATTGGTGAAGTAATAAAGTCTACAACCATTTATTTTGTTTTCTTAACATTGAGCTCTAAATAGTTACTTTTACATCAAATACTAACATTCTACTTCTTATCAGTTTTCTATATCATTATTTGTATACTGACTGACAAGGGCAGTATCATCTGCATACTTGATAAGTTGACTATTCTTGGCATGACAGCGGCAATCACTAGTAATTTTAATACTGTAGAGTAAATAGAATGGGTGACAAAACACATCCTTGTGGAGCACCTGTGTTTGCGATTATGAATTGATTTTGCATCATGAAATTGACATATTGTGGTCTACCCGGAAGGAAATTATTTATCCATAGTATTAGGTTAGCATTTACATTCATGTTATTCAGTTTTCGCATCATATATTATATTAGGCTGGATGGTGTTAAAAGCACTCGAGCAATATACAAAATGTATCTTTACAAGGTCAATTTTGTTCAGTAAAACACAGGGTTGCATCCTCAAAACATCGATTACTGGTATAGGCAAATTGTAATTGCTCGTTGAACTGTTTAACCTGCTGACATAGATAATTTTTCATGTTTTGTTCAAACCATTTCATCATGCTGGAAGTTAGGGCTAACGGCCGATAGTCCATTGTTACAAGCCGGTGGGAATTTCTTATGGACAGGTATTAATTCAGATGTCTTCCATAGTGTTGGTATATGACCACTATCCGATGACTGTTGAAATATCTTACACACAATCGGTGTTAGCGATTCTCTACACAACTTCAGTGCATTACCACTGATTTTGTATGGTCCAGCTGCCTTAGCAGGCTTGATAGATTGCAAAGTTATAAGTACATCATCATGGGAGATAAGAATACGTTGATACTTTTTATTGCGATGGAAGTTAGTCATACATAAACGTTCAGAAAAGAAGCTATATTTACCAAACCGTGCATATAAAAACATTGAGCTTATTACAGAAGTCTGTTGCATTATTTACCCCGAGATTGACAGATTTCTTGTCCGTAGCAGTAAGTTTTCTAATCTCTTTCCAAGCTGATTTTGTATCATTCTTGTTATATAAGTTTTCGACTTTAGTTGTATACCTATTTATACATACAGCTATTGTTCGAAACATTTTTTGTTAATGGCTTTTAAATTATTCCTATTATCTATACAAGTGTTCAAAACATCAACATTATAATCTGTTGAGGCGCTACTATCATATAAACATAAAAATATGTGCTCTCCAGGCAGCCAAGTAAGGTTTCTTTCACTTCCTTATACCAGGTGTATACTAGTTTTTCCGTTGGTTTACTACGCCTTAATATATGTTGTGTGTACACAGGAGTAAGAAGGCACATGTCATGATCGGAGATGTCTAATGGCTTAAGCTTTTGAGCAACATAGCTGCGCTAAATATTACAAAATAAAGAATAGGCCTAGTAATATATTACTCCTAGTCGGAAAATGTATGATCATGAGGAATGCATTTACCGAAATCGCAGTTATTAAAGTCGCCTGTAATAATTTTAACAGCATCAGGATTATAATTTTCAATTTTACACACTATATCATACTAAGTTCTCTCAGTTTCACATCAGCACTTAGTGGAAAATATATACAACTGTAGTACACATTTTCGTAAGCTTCTGTGGCAGATATAATGGCCTCAGAGGCAAAGTCAAAAGTTCAATATTTCTATCACAGAACCGTTCATATATTGAAATGTCAGTACACCACCTATTGTTGACGTATGCGCAGACTCCACCACCTGTTGACTTATCAGAGTCTATAGTCCTATCTCCACGCACTAAAGTGAAGCCATCCAGAGTAAAATCTAAGTCTGGATATTTATCTTGTTGGACCCACGTCTCAGGTAATCATTTGAGGGATGATTCACGGTACGCACAGGGAAACGTTACTCTCAACCTTTCTTCTATTCAACAGCTGAACTCTGGTTCAACTCTCTCCCAATATCAGTCTTTCCCTCTTCCTATGAATTAAATTGCTTCAAGCTCCGTGTGTCCAAGCATTTTGGCTTGAACGTCCCTTGATTTTGGCTCTGACACTCTTTCAACTCTGGAGGAGGCATTTGTCGCAGGCAGTTCTGCCTGGTTGTCTCCTTCATTCAAAAATAAAAAAACTAACTAAATATAATTGGAATGAAATCACACATACTGAACGAGAGGAAATTGATCCGAAAATCATTCGAACATTTATTTTTTAAAGGTCGTATATAATTAATCAATCAATAATTGACTACTACAAAAGTTATGGTACCTAAATGACATATTGTAGGGACCAATAACATTGTGCTAGTTCATCTCTGAATGGTCATACCCTACTGTTTTAAAGGACTTCTTGAATATGTGCTAAGAACGTATTAATGGTATGTAGTATGTTACTATTAACATAACATCACTATGAACTTTTACATTATGTTTTCTACACAAATGTTTGTTACGTGCTATTTCAGTACTGAGGTTACGTCTAATGTTACCGACTAATCGCGTTTTTCTAACGTGTCGTATTTAACGTTTGCAAATTAGTGTCATCTTTACGTGCTCACAACATAAGGATTGACGATGTACGTATGTTATCAAATGCTAAAGATTAACGTTTCTATTATTTGTACTAACCATGTATTATTTTCGTCCTTGCTGTTTGTTCAATATAGGGTAATTATTTAATGATTAAATTTATAATGTGGTACGTCCCATAGACGTAGAAATACGATGCATTCCGTACATTATATAACGTTATCCGTATTTACTAACCAATTACGTAGTAACAATGTCTTGAAACTACATGTACTTAAGATCATTAGCGTACTTTACATTACAACATTTTGCAAATATGTTTGCGAAGTATTTTTGATAACGTTGTAACATTACTATACCAGCTCTATTGCCTAATGTCGTATATATAACTAACCTGTTTATTGATATTATATGTATTATTATTAGAATATAATTGTATCAATGCGTTAACACTATGTGTGGTAATGCCATTAATGTATGTTATATTAGAATCTCTTAAAAACTTTGATTTGACGTATTGTTAGAAATTATGAAATATTACCACACCTACTGTATAAAAGTGCCAAACGTTTTAGTTGTAGATGTAGTTGATGTTGTAGTAGTAGTTGTATATGTGATCTGTTAGTATTTATTTATGTTAATTTTCAGTAGTGAAAATACATTGAATGTTACCAAATGTACACATATGATACACATATATCATATATCATTCCTACCTTTGGTTCCTTTTTACATGTTCACAACATTATAATGGACGTTTCGTTGATATTGCCACAAACAAACATCAACGTTGCCATAATATAGACTACCAACGTCGCATTTACGTCTTTCTTGTTTGTTCATAACAAGTTGCATTACCAAATAATGTAATTCCTATTTTGGCACGTGCCAAAGACGTCAAAAGGCAATGTATTCTATAGGTTATAAAACATGTTTTGTAATTACTAGCATGCATTGCAACGTGTTAACACAATGTATGGTAATGTCCTTAACGCCTTACGAGCGGGCCCGTCTGTTTTTTTCCACTATGCGCCCAGCGGGGGATTTTTACCCTAAATGGCCTTGTTTCCGTGCTCTTTTTCATGCATAAACAAGAGCCAGAGCGTAATACAATTATGTATCCCTGAAAGGGCATAAATTGAGTTTCCAATGACACCAGAACCATCCTTCTACGACCACGCGTTCTCTTGCAACGATCGTGTAACACGAGTGCAAAAACCATAAAATACGGTAATTTCCTTATATAATTCCCTTTGTGGCGAGGTAGGGAGGGTGGATGTGTGTAGAGTAGATGTCAGTAGGCGCGCGGTGTCCGTGCCGAGCGGTCATGAGGTAACCTACGCTACTCCCGTCGCTCATCTCTCTCTCAGAGCCATTCTTGCTCAAAAATTCCACACGGACTAAAGTCGGGCCCCGCCACATAGTCCAGGTTTTTAGATACAGACTTAAGTCGGGCCCCGCTAAAGAAGGGTTAATGTATGTTGTATTAGAACCTTTTATAAATGCTGATTTGACGTATTGTTAAACATGTTGTGATATTACCACACCTGTATAAGTGCCAAACGTTATAGTAGTAGATGTAGTAGATGTCATAGTAGTAGTTCTAGATGTGGTATGTTAGTATTAATATAACGTAATGTTAAAAATTTTCTTTACATTTTATACACGGATATGTGATACGTTCATTTTCAGTAGTGAAAATACATTCAATGTTACCAAATTTACAAAATTTTCACACGTGTAGGCTATCGTATAGAATTCCTATTTAGGTTCATTTTTACATGCTCACAACATTATATTGGATTTTTCCTTGATGTTGCCACAAAACAACGTTGCCATTATATAGACTATCTACGTCCTAATTATGTCTTTCTTATTCGTTCAACACAAGTTGTATTATGATATTATGTAATTACTAGTTTTGCATGTACCAGAAACGTCAAAAAACAATGTATTCCATAGGTTATGAAACACGTTTTGTAATGACTAAACACATACATTGTAGCAACGTGTTAACACTATGAGTGGTAATGTCATCTATGTATGATATATTATCTATCTATCTATTGCCCGACGCCGTGATCCCCGAAGGTGTGGCCACGAACGAACCGCCCCCATGCAGCTCTGTCCCCGGTCAATCGACGCCCCTCCCCCCAACCAGCACCGCCTTCGTTCATATACTTCCTCACTCCATCCGTCTACCTCTCCCTCTCTGTCCCTCCACCTCGCTCTCGTACACCCTCTTAGTCATTCTCTCGCTTTCCATACGTTCCATATGGCCGAACCATCTCAAGTTGTTCCTTTTCACACTTTCCAGCACATCTAGCCCCACACCACACCTCCTTCTTACTTCTTCATTAGTCTGTCTATCCCTCCATGTAACTCCGCACACACTTCTTAGGCAATTCATTTCCACTGCTCTCACTCTTGGTCTGAATCTCTCAACCAACATCCATGCTTCGCTTCCGTAAGTCAGTGACGGGATTACCAAACTGTCATGCAAGGACTTCTTCACTTCCATACTGACCACCCTATTTCTTGTTACTGCTTTCAGCGTTCCTACAACCCTCTTCCCCTGTTGTACCCTCTCCCGCACTTCTTCATCCATAGTCCCATCTTTACTCACCACACTGCCCAGATACTTAACCCTTAAAAAGCGGCTCACCACTTAAGTCGAGTTAAATAAAGCTGGACTATGTGGCGGCGCTCGACATAGGTCGAGTGGCAATTTCAGCACGTAATGTGGCTGAGAGAGAGAGACAAGTGGTGGCAGGAGACTAGCGAGCGTATGACTGCTCCAGACCACCGCGGCGAACCTACTGACACAAATCTCAGCTCCCTCCTCCTCCCTCTCTCACTCGCTACATACTCAATTATGTACCGAAAGTACCGAATTACCTGCTTTTTGCACTCGCGTTGCACGGTTATTGCAAGAAAACTATCCATCATACAAGGATCGTTATGGTGTCATTCGAAAGCTCTGTTTATGCCCTTTCAGGGATAGATACTTGTTTTACGTTCTGGGTCTTATTTAGGCATGAAAATGATCACGTAAACAGCCCTATTTTGGCTAAAAACACCCCGCTGGGCGGTACACATAAATAAACCGCATAGGCCGCTCGTAAGGTGTTAAAAGAGTTGACGGTCTCCATAGCCTGACCGTTCAGCTTCACCTCACACTCTGTGACTTCACCCCTTTCGAAGACCATAACCTTGCTCTTCCCCGCATTTACCTTCAAATTCTGTTTTTCGCACACTGTTCCAAACTCATTTACCAGACCCTGCAACTCCCATTCATTATCACTCATCAGAACTGTATCATCCGCAAACAGCAGTATAGGTAGCTTCCACTCAATTCCCTCCCTTTTCAGCGATACACCAACATCCACTGCTCTTGATAGTATTTCTTTCATGACTCCATCCATATAATTATACAGTAAACAACCATGGGGACATCACACACCCCTGCTTCAAACCAACATTCAGGTCAAAGAACTCGCTCTGCTCACTCTCCACACGCACTGCCGCCTTTGCACCCTCATACATGCTCTTCACTGCTTTCAGCAACTTGCCATCTACTCCGTATATTCTAAGTACTTTCCACAAACCTTCTCTATCCACTCTGTCATAGGCCTTCTCCAAGTCCATAAAGGCAACATACACCTTTTGTTGCTTCTCCAGATATTTCTCCACAACACAATTCGGGGTAAAAATCTGATCTACACATCCTCTTCCCTTCCTAAAAACCTCCCTGCTCGTCGCCTATCCATTTCTCCGTTCTCACTCTCACTCTCTCAATCACTACCCTACTGTATACCTTCCCTACTACGCTTAGAAGACATATTCCTCGGTGGTTACCACACACTCCTCTTTGCCCTTTGCCCTTATATAGGGGGACTATTATGCCACTCTGTCATAGGCCTTCTCCAAGTCCATAAAGGCAACATACACCTTTTGTTGCTTCTCCAGATATTTCTCCACAACACAATTCAGGGTAAAAATCTGATCTACACATCCTCTTCCCTTCCTAAAACCTCCCTGCTCGTCGCCTATCCATTTCTCCGTTCTCACTCTCACTCTCTCAATCACTACCCTACTGTATACCTTTCCTACTATGCTTAGAAGACATATTCCTTGGTGGTTACCACACACTCCTCTTTCCCCTTTGCCCTTATATAGGGGGACTATTATGCCAGTCTTCCAGTCATTGGGTGCACTCCCCTTGTCCCATGCTAGTTTGCACATTTTCCATACCCATTCGATCACTACCTCACCACCATACCTCAACATTTCCCCACACACTCCTTCTGTTCCTGATGTTTTCCCCAACTTCACTCTTTTCATGGCTTCCCACACTTCTGACCTCCTGATCCCCGCCTCCTCCTCCACTACTTCTCTTCTTCTCCCTCCCATACCATATCCAGCTATGTTTGCTGGCTCTTCATTCCTTACATTTAGCAACTCATTGAAGTACTCCCTCCATCTTTCGACTCTCTCTTGCTTCTCGGCTAGCATTCTCCCATTCTTATCTTTCACACCCTTACTGTTTCCCTTGCTACCTTCCCTAACCTTCTTGACTTCTTTCCAGAACAGTTTCTTACTCTCCCTCCATTTTACACTCAGATTCCTTCCAAATTCCTCATCTACTCTTCTCTTACTTTCCTTCACTACTCTCTTCACCACCCTCTTACTCTCCACGTACCTCGCTCGTTTCTGTCTATCGAAATCTTCATTCCCTCTACTACCCAACCACTCTCTATATAGTAGAGCCATTTTCAGAGCTTCCGTGACCGTGTTTAGGATACCAAAGTTTCTCAGTAAATTTAACAAGGGCAACTGATACTAAAAAAAATAAGCCCCCATACACCTCACCAAAATGATGGGAAAGTTGTTATTTTAGACGTTTTTCAAAATGGCCGCCGCCGTCATCTTAAAAAATTGATAAAGTTCTATTTCTTGAAGTGAATGGCCAAAAATGACAATTTTGGTGTCTATTCCCACTAATTTTGGTGTCAGAAGATCAATGGCATGGCACAATTAATAATAATTAATAAATAATTACCAAATAATTAAGTAAATAAGAAAATAATTAAGAAAATCAATGGGATGGCATAATTCATGATTTAGAGTCCCATTAACCTCAACATCTAAGACAAATATGATGTTGTTAAATCCACTGAGAAACTTTGGTATCCTAAATTAATAAAACATGAGACCTACTGCATTAAGATGCACTATCACTGCAGGACAAATATGATGCACAACTGTCAGAATCACTTCCGCTGTCATCATCGCTGCTCTCCATTTGTGGATGACTTGGAGTTTTTAGAAGATCCAGGAATGATGGAAGTGCAGGTTGGGTATAGCGTACTGGGAGGCATAAGCCATTTACAAGGTGCCATCCATGGTGATGGATGATTCTGAAGCTGGAAATTCTTCTGCAGATATGTGAGGTAATTGGTGCACTCTAAGTGTGGTCATAGACTGTCAGAATCAGGTACCAGTCTGATGATCTTCTTTTTCTTGAGTACTGACCACTTTGCTGCTCTCACCTCTGCTAGGGTCTTGTGTTTGGTGTCACAATAGATGTACCGGATAACAAATTTCTGTAAGTCATTGATGATTTCCTGTGTGACTGGGATGATTGTGCCACAACTTTTAAGGAGGTTGTGAGCTTCTGATGATTTTTCTACACGGTCAACAATAGTTTTCTTGCCTATTCCATAAAAGCCGGAGTTATGGTCGCATCCGGTAAGAACATAAAGTGGGATCAAAGACTCCGCCATTGCCTCACTACACAAACACCGAGCATTTATCAGCTGAGATTTGCGTTTCAAGCACAAGAGTCCTGATATTTGCCGAGCCATATAGGCTGCCTGAACGTAGTTATCAGTATCTTCAGTGTCTATGACAACTGCTTCTGTATACCCTTCTGACCGCAGCTTACAAAAAGAGTGAACAGAGCTGTGTCTGCTTCTGCATGGGCGTATGTGACATTCTGCAAAACTTCATCTGTGGTGAGATTCCTTGCTGGTTTGCCAACAACACAGTGTATGAGCTGAATAGTGGTTGTAGATGCCTTTCTTTTGAAAGCGGCCTTGATAAATGCTTGAAGGCGAACTTTATTCTCTGGCTTACCAAGAAGAGCATGAAAGTCTCTATTAGAAGGAAATTTGTCCTCTGACTTCATAAACACATTGCAAATGGACTGATTTTTTTGACGGTGTTGTCGTTCACTATCTTTGATGGAGAAGTCTTGCTCGTACGAGTCATTAACCAAGATAACACATTCTGCATTCGAATGTCTATTCAGGACAAAGTTCACAAGTTTCTCACCCCACATTAACTTGGTTCCATCTGCTTTTTCTCTGTCTTCAGTAGTAGGCGTTGTTAGACGCCAGACTAGTCCCATGTCTACTATTGATGTGTAAATATCAGGGTACGGTATGGATGTCATTGTCAGTTTTTCCTGTAGCTTACTCTTCTGCGTTTTGCGCATAGTACCATTTGCATTGAAAATTGAAAGGCACTCATCTGTTACTCGATGCTGCATTAAGTCTTCCATCTTTAAGCCGTCACTTGCCTCAACAAGTTTGATGACCGAGGTAAATGCCTTACTCTCCATTTCTTCAGTTGTCTGTTTCAGGTTTTCACTTGCTGTCTTCTCGATTTCTTGAGTTGCAAAATTGCCTCTTTTACTACGTGGTATTCGAGCATTGAGGGACTTTGTTTTGGAATAGACTCTTTCATTTACAAATTCCTCCACTTTTCTTTCTCCATCGGCCTTTGCAGACTTCAGATCAGCAAAGAGAGCTGGAGAGGCTTGAATTCCAGATTGTAGGGATCTTAGTGTCAGATCTGATTGGTCAAATGGATCACAATGGAACTCGGTGAGACATGCACTGATATCCTGCACAGATTGTTCATCTATCTTCATCTTACTTGGGGTACAATCTGCATGCTTTCTTGAACCTCGTCTCTTGTGATTTGCGTGACGATGAACACAGCCTCTTATCCGGTTGACGTTGTTAACATTCTGCGTGTTTGACAGGAGTTGCTTCTCATTCTTTAGAATAGCCAACCATCCACACTTAAGCTTGGATCCTTTATTCATCGTTGACTCTATCCATATGTCAAGGGCAACACATGAGTAGGGTTTACCGGTCATTGACTGTGCAAACATGCCACTCTCCATGAATTGTGCTTGGATATGGGGAAGACTTTCTAGGACTGCTATGAAATCTGGAAGATGGTGCCCATATCTATCGTTGTCATAAATATGCATCCAAGGAAGCATCAACTTCAGTGAAGACTTGAACTCGATCCAGTTTCTTGTCCTTATAGCATGTATATTTTGAGTCAGTATCTCTACCATCTCCAAGAATGAAATCCAGAACTCTGCTAGTGGAGCACCATCTATGTTCTGGAATAGGGAGTCAACGAGCCCCTTGAGATCGGCATTGCTCTCTAACTCAGCATGTGCATCATTAAGTTCTTGTTGGTCTACTGAACTGCGTAACTTATTGAGAGATGCCTGGATCTCTTCACACAGAGTGGCACCTTCCAAACGTTTGTCTAGTGCATGTTGGTGTAAAGCCTCGTAGAAGAGTCGAAGGCAACGCACACCGCGGTTGAAGTGTTTTCCACGCAGAGCTTGATCCATGGATCCATCTGCAACGACGCCTGCAGCCACCAGTACATCTGAAATGCCTGAGCCTTTGAACCTTTTGTAGATTGCATTGATGAAAGACATCTGGATATGAAAGGACCCCATGAATGTCAATATGTCAGCAAATATCTCTGGATTCTCACTTTTCAATTCTAGCAATAATGCGTAGACAGGATGATCACCGACGATAATGGCAAATGGCATCTTCTTGTCATCAATTGCCTTTGCAAGCTTGCGCAGGGCATCATACAGAATGGTCTTGCTTGGTGGATCAGGATAAGTCATATGATAAATCGCTTGACTTTTCTGGGTTTCTGGTGATAGCGTGGCCTGAAAGCCAGAAAAGGCTGGTACAGTCTGGTCTTCTGGCTTTGGTCTTGTTCCGTCTGCCTTAGCTCGGGCCATTGCATGGATGACACCTCTCATTCTTTGAGGAACTGTGTCCAGATGTTGTTCATCCGTTATCCTTGGTCTGATGGGTGGTTCACCACGCTTGACTGTTTTGTATGGTTCAATTCTTTGCATCTGGCTCCCAAGTTCTTTGAGGCTATCAGAGAGGTACGAAGGCAAGGTGCTATTTGCAACTGGTCTATCATCATCTAGGGTAGGTAGATTTAGCTTAGGTAGGTCTGGCTGAACAAACATGTACGATGTGATTGGCCACTTCCAGTCAAAGTGTCACTTTTGAAGTCATCGTTGTCGACTATACATATTGCCGGTGTTCCTTCAGAAAGTACAAAAGGACACTCAGTTGAATGCTTCAGGTCAGTAACTGCCCAGAAATCTCTAAGCAAAAGCACATCATTGTAACTGATTCCCAGGCCATCCTTATGGAATATGTCTACCATTTCTCTGCTCTTTGTCATACCATGTACACCGAGGTTTGTCACAAATGCAGTATGTCTTCCAGTGATGTAGCTGGTCAAAATAGATGCAATTGATCTGACTTGGGGCTTGTCATCGACTTCAGACTTTGTGGGGTGCTTTAACCAAGTGATGAGCTTCAATAGGAGATCATTCAGGTCTTCATATTCTTCTAGCTCATGTATGTATGGAGGCCAAGGAACAGTTTTTGTTTTGATGATCTGATCTCTGAGTCGCCCAGCTACATTCTTCACCAGCTGATCGTCACTTACACCTAGAGAGGATATTGCAGCCTCAAGATATGAACCTGCAGCTCTTGCATCATATACCAGTTCTCACATTCTTCTGACCTCGTTCATGAAATGCTATGTCATCTCCAAATTCCTTGATCAGAATTTCCTTCACGAAACTGGACTTTGCTGTGGAATAGTAACCATAATTTGAAGTAATGCCTTTGTAATCCTTTACAAGACCTTGCAGTGTACGGATTTCATGGTCTTCAAAGATAACTTGACGGACATGATGAAAGAAGATATTTTGGGCCTCTCGAAGATTAACATGTTGCAGATGCTCTGTTTTGTCATCAGGAAAAGACTCCTTCAGAGGGTTGCTGACATAATTGCGCCAACATTCACGATGATAACGAATTTCCAATCCAAACGCCGTTCGACTGTCTGGGATAGATGCAAATAGGGTATTCAATCTTTCTCTTATAGGCTCATCTGACAGACAAACTGTATGCAACTTGAACCGGTTCCATGCGTCTACTGTTGACAGCAGCAAAAGTTTGGACTTGCCAGGATTACTGGTTTTTTGTGGTCTTTTCATACACCACACACAGAGATTCTTATCATGAACCACTCCAGTACTAGAACGAAGCTTTTTAGGCACATTTCCTGGGAGTTGTTGACTTGAAGTTGATGCTTGAACTTCTTCCTGTTCAGATTTCCGTTTACGATACTGTGCTTGCTGAATATAGCGATTACTACTGATCTGGGTGTAACATTTACTATGCATGTACAGGCCTTTAGGCCCCTTGTCCCACTCCACTGCTGCATAGGCATGCTGAAATTTATCAAGTTCCTTCCACCGAAAACACTTGCTCCTTAGATTCTCCCACTTTGTATCAGATGTCTTGTCCGTACTATCATCAGCTATACAGGGATGTTGACATAATATGCATTTTAATCCAGGTACTGGGTCAGGCACATCACTAACTCCTCTACGTTCCATGCTTATGATTCTTCACGCCAAATTCGATGCAACAAACCTGAAAAAGAAGGAATTGATCAGTCAACATTCTTGGTTTACATTTTAAATTATATATTATATTATTTGAGTAAGTTTCAAGAGAATCCGTGACCGTGTTTAGGATACCAAAGTTTCTCAGTGGATTTAACAACATCATATTTGTCTTAGATGTTGAGGTTAATGGGACTCTAAATCATGAATTATGCCATCCCATTGATTTTCTTAATTATTTTCTTATTTTCTTAATTATTTGGTAATTAGTTATTAATTATTTTTTAATTATGCCATCCCATTGATTTTCTGACACCAAAATTAGTGGGAATAGACACCAAAATTGTCATTTTTGGCCATTCACTTCAAGAAATAGAACTTTATAATTTTTTTAAGATGACGGCGGCGGCCATTTTGAAAAAACGTCTAAAATAACAACTTTCCCGTCATTTTGGTGAGGTGTATGGGGGCTTATTTTGTTTAGCATCAGTTGCCCTTGTTAAATTCACTGAGAAACTTTGGTATCCTAAACACGGTCACGGAAGCTCTGAAAATGACTCTACTAATAATTATGCTTGCTTCTTTTCTTCCACAGCTATTCTTACCTCTTCTGGCCACCATGCTGTACCTTTCACTCGCCTCCCTCTTCTTCTCACTCCACACACCTCCTCACATGCTGCACAGATCTCATCCTTAAACACCTTGCTCATCTCCTCCACTTCCTCCATAACTTCCAGGTCGAACCCACCTAGTCATCTTTCCACTGCTCTCCTGTACTCCTTCCTGACTTCCTCCTCCTGCAACCTCCACCCTCCTCACCATTCCATCCTCCTCTCACCTCCCTCCAGCTCTCCTCACCCTCTTCTTTTGTATCCTAACCTTAGCTACCACTACATAATGATCAGACAGACCCCCTCCAATACCCCTATACACCATAGCATCCATCACAGATTTCTTCATTCGTTCATCCACACATACATAATCAATCAATGACTTTCGTTCCGCCACTGTTTCATCCTCCATCGTCCACACCTGTTTCCACGTGTACCTGTGGATCATTCTGTGTCGGAAGAAGGTGTTAGCTATCCACAGCCTCCTCCCCACACATACGTCCACAAGTTCCATTCACCATTCCCATTCACCTCTGATGGTACCCCCCACCCTCCCACCACTCTGGTTACTGGTTCAAATGACGTCATGCGCACCAGATCCGAAGAGTTGATGGAGAAATATCGCAAGATGATCCAGCACTACAAAAACAAGTCAAGGAATATCATCATCTCAGGCATTCTCCCCAAGATCGACGCACCTGACAAATTCTACGACAAGGCCTTCAGCACAAATAGCCGACTAAAATATTTGTGTCTGAGGGAAGAAGTTGAATTCATCAACCTCTGGGACAACTTCTACAACCAGCCTACTCTGTTCCGCAAGGATGGCACTCATCTAAACCGTGTGGGCTCAGCACGCATGGGTCGTCTCCTACACGAAGCAGTCCGCAGCCATGGATCAAAAAACGCCATCCGAGAAGAAACAGCAGTGACATAAATCATCCAACGCCAAGAAAAAAACAGAGGCAACCGAGGACCACCAGCGATAAGGACCGAAGACAGCGAGGACCGAGGACAACCATGAACATCAATGTAGATCCGACAAGAACCAAAAATATTATTAAAGAGCGTTCCGTGAGTTCTAAAATAACAAATTTAAAGGTGTTCTATGCAAACGCTCGTAGCATACGCAATAAATTTTCAGATTTAGAGGAGCTAGTGTTTACAGAAAATTATGATGTGATTGGCATAACAGAATCTTGGCTCAATACAGAAGATAGAGACTTTTTAGAAGAGTATTCACTTCCCGGTTATGTAATGTTTGAGAAAAGCCGAATAAATCGAAATGGAGGTGGCGTTTTACTTTATATCAAAGAAAGTCTTAACCCTACCCTCCTGTCAAAACCTCAAATTGTGAACGTCGACGCATCTTTTGTGCTAATAAAGAATAATAAAGGTACAAAAATAATACTTGCATTAATATACAGACCTCCAGCTCAATCAGTGCAAACTGACCGAGAAATTTACGAACAAATTGCAGATGTAAGTAACTCACAAGATACCGTAATTTTTGGCGACTTTAATTTACCTGTGACCAAGTGGGGCGATACTCTTACTTCACACTCCGGACATGACTTGTATACGAAATTGCAAGAGAGTTCGCTTTATCAATTTGTTCGAACGCCAACCCGTGGTAATAACGTTCTTGACATTGTACTTGCAACAAAAGAAGAATTAATAGAGAATTTGAATGTTGGTGATGAATTCAGTAACAGCGACCATCGTACGATAACTTTCACTTTAAAGTTTACTAGTAACGAACCTAATAGTAGCATCGAAAAAGTCCCTAATTTCAAGAAAGCAAACTTCCATAAACTTAGAGCTATGTTTAAAGAAACTGACTGGAGCTTTTTAATTCACAATAACGACATAAATACATCTTGGAAGTTATTCGAAGCCACTTACCTAAAAGCAGTGCAAGACTGCATACCATCGAAAATACGGCGTCCAGGCCATAATAATAAGCCCAAATGGTGGAATAAAGATATTTCAAACTGCCTGCTTGCTAAAAAATTTGCTAATGATAGATTAAAATCCTCACAAAATGACGAAGAACGGCTGAAATTTGTAGAGCTACGACGCAAAGCCAAAAAGTTAATTAAGCAAAGTAAAAAGACCTTAGAGTTACATATTGCGAATCAAAGTAAAACAAACCCGAAAGAATTCTATAGTTATATCAGAAAGAAAAAAGTAGTTACTTCAACTGTTGGACCGTTAGTCGATGAAAATGGAGAATACACCAAAGACGAAGTACAAATGAGTAATGCCCTCAATACCTTCTTTGCATCAGTTTTTACAACAGAAGACCTCAGTGATATCCCTACACCATCGCCGATTCAGATTGATAATTCAGATGTTCTAAGCAATATCACCGTTACAGAGAGAGAAGTATTGAATTGTTTAGATAAACTCAAGGTAAATAAAACGCCTGGACCTGATACAATCTCGCCTAGAGTTCTAAAGGAAGCTAAGGATGAGCTCTCCAAACCACTGACATTACTATTCAATAAATCCTTGCAGTCTGGAACTATGCCCGATCAGTGGAAACTAGCCAACGTAACACCGATATTCAAAAAAGGCAGCAAATCCCTACCCAGTATCTATCGTCCAATTAGCTTAACCTCAGTTGTATGTAAAATGCTAGAAACGGTCATACGAGACAGACTCGTAAATCACTTAGAGGAAAATAACATACTTAAAGATACTCAACACGGCTTTCGTAAAAAACATTCCTGTTTAACAAACCTCTTAGACTTCTTCCACGATATCCTCAACCTCTACGATGAGAGTAAAGCTGTAGATATTATATACCTTGATTTTCAAAAGGCCTTTGACAAAGTTCCCCACAAACGTTTACTGCTAAAACTAAAAGCGCATGAAATACAAGACGGTGTGTTGAAATGGATAGAAAATTGGCTCAGCGACAGAAAGCAAAGAGTAGTCATAAACGGTAAGGCATCTAAATGGACCAATGTAAGTAGCGGGGTACCCCAGGGATCGGTACTAGGACCAATTCTCTTTCTAATTTACATCAACGACATAGATGAGGGTCTCACCTGTACAATCTCAAAATTTGCTGACGATACAAAAATTGCAAATAGCGTACTCTCAAAAGAACAAGTTGACGATATGCAACACAATCTAGATAAATTGTCATGTTGGGCCCAAATTTGGCAAATGAGTTTCAATGCGGATAAATGTAAAGTACTACATATCGGATACCTAAATGAGAAAGCAAACTATTCGATGAATGGCACTCAGCTTAAGAATGTAAACAGAGAAACCGATCTGGGAGTAACAATATCGAGTAACCTAAAACCGAGTCAACAATGTTCAGAAGTTGTTAAGAAGGCAAACAAAATAATTGGCTTTATAGGCAGGTCATTTGAGCATAAATCCAAAGAAGTTATCCTAACCCTTTACAATTCCTTAGTCCGCCCTCTTTTGGAATACTGCGTTCAATCCTGGTGCCCTTATTACCAAAAAGATATAAACAAGCTAGAACGAGTTCAACGTAGAGTTACCAAAATTATACCTAGCCTAAAGAACAAACCATACGAAGAGCGTCTTAGAGAATTAAATCTATTTCCTTTAACCCAGCGCAGATTAAGAGGTGACTTAATTCAAGTGTTCAAAATCATCAAAGGCATCGACAATATGAACTGTAGTAAGTACTTCACTATCGACCAATCTAATTACACGCGGGGAAACGGTTGCAAAATTATTGGTAAATCTTTTAACTCACACGAATCTAAGAATTTCTTCTTCAATCGAGTTGTCAACTTGTGGAATGGGCTTCCCCGAAACGTTATAGACTGCATCACCGTTGATTCATTTAAACTCCGCCTAGACAAATATCTCGTATCAAACCCGCGACTGTCTGCGTTTGTAAATGAATAACTTTATTTTATCCCCCCCTCAGTTACTAACCCATCTATCCCCTACTAACTTCCTAATCCTGCCACGGACATTAGTTCCAGGGCAGTAATTCCCTTTCCAATGTTCCCTTACCCACTCTAAACCACTGTTTGGACACTTGATCCTCAGTGTTTTGGAGGACAAGCAACCTAGAAGGGTCACTAGATCTGTTGTTGCTTGATTTCCTTTGTACTCCTTTGTACACTCCCTCAACTTTCCTATTACCCACCTTACCATTCATATCCCCAATCAGAAATATTCTTTCGTTCTTGTCAAACTTCTCCAGGCACGCCTCCACATTCATCCAGAACTCCTCTTTCTTTCTTTCAAGTTTATATTAGAACTTCTTAACCCTCTCGCATCTATAGGACGCGATCGAGTCATAACGCCACCCCTCCAAGAGTGCTCGTATGACGCAATCGCGTCATAATGCCACCTGTAAGTTAGAAATATTCGCCAAAAATAAGTTTATGACTCGATTTTGACTCAATTTGGACTGGTAAGTTAGGCATCAGTAAGTTACAAAAGGAAGTATCTAGCAACCCCATAGCGTCCCTCTCTGAGGAGCGCGGGCCTCTGTAAAGTCAGTAGTTTCCCGGCCCCCAGACTGTGAGGCAGGGTCCCGGCCCT